>OY856409.1:762277613-762640113 GCA_963693085.1 Alisma plantago-aquatica
TTTGTTTCGATGATGACAAACATTTCATTCTTATTAATCTAACGAGCTACTTGAGTGTGCAGGATGACAAAATAGCAAGGGAAAATCCAAGAGCTTACTTAGTTTTATTTTCATGCAAATGTAATCAATGTTGTAAAACTTGTACAAATATATAATGTACAAGTACTTAGATTTGCATGTAAATCAAGCGTTAGATTTTCCCTAGCCAAACACCATAGTTAGACATGTCATCCCATTTGAATAGAATCACCTTTGCACACTCACACATATAATTAGTGCTTAAATTGAAACCTTGAAACAGGATCATTCTCGGTCGACGAACTCCTCGACCGAGACACTCTCGGTTGACCATCTTCTCGACCGAGAAAGATCCAAAGTAGCCGTTAGACACAACAGACAAGTTAGTTGGTAGTTGAAGAAAGACGTTGCAAATCATTTGTTCCAGAGAGCCTGTCGGTCGACAAAACTTCGACCGAGTAGGTGTCTCGGTCGACCATTTGTCGACCGAGATGGTCTCTGACAGCAACTGCAGAATAAATTAATTAGCCGTTGTTAAAGCAACAACTTTGTACCTAACGGCTAGTTAAGCACTTATAAACCCCTAGAAGTTGTCTAGAACATCCTTAAGCATACTTAGACCATTCCTATAAATAGGACAAGCCATAGGACACTAGAATTCACTTGTTACACTTGAGAATACACTTGAGCATACTTGAGCAATCTTTTGCAAGCAAATTTGAGCACTGTGATCATTGGCCTACATTCTCTTTAGCTCAATCTCGTGTCCTATAGGCTAGATTCTCCTACCCACAGCAATTACAAGTTCACATACTTGGCTAGGAGATCTTACGCTTGATCTAGGCATATCAAGCATCGGGCTTAAAGGATAAGTTGTAATTTCCTTTTTCTTTCTTGTTCCTTGTTATCTTTTGTACTCTCCTTGCTACTCCTAGGGTTCGAGGCTGCGGATTGGAGAGGGTTGACTTCTCGGAGGAGAAGGGGACTTCAATCTACTTCAAGAAGGCTATCGCACGGGAAGCTACTTCAGAAGGCTGGTGCAACGGGAGTTGGTGCATCTACTTCAAGGGAAGGCTGCTTCGAGTTGGGCGATTACTTCTAGGTGAAGGCTGCTTGAAGGGTTTAGGGAAAAGAGATTGTATTTTATGTAATTCCTTGAGAGGTAATAAAATAAATTTCTTTTCAAATCCCGGTTGGGTAAGCAACCGGGTAGTGGACTGACGGCTATAGTATTTGCTATAGTTGGAACCACTCTAAACCTTGTGTCTCCTTGTCCAATATTTTCTTTGTGGTTGTTTAAATTAAATAATTGTTAAATTATCTATAAAACTCTATTCACCCCCCCTCTAGTAGTTTTCAGGTGGTAGTTTGCCTAGTTGTTTCAAAAAGGCAAAGTTTTTGGTGCCACCAGTGCAATAAATGCCTAGTGTACCAGGGCAATAGTCGCTAAGTAAAGGCAAAGGTCCTAACCTTCCACTTGTAAGAACTTATGAATTAGCTTCTACATCGGTAATAAGACTGTGGTACGAGGACAAGACATGTTATATATATGGACATGTTGAGCATATTAAACTCTTTTGTTTAAAAAGAAGGGAGGAAATGACCCAACAATCGAGGTAGACTCGGTAGGGCTTTCGAAAGTTACATCCCAATAGAGTAAAAAGGCAAAAGCAACAACATGAAATGACTAGACTCTATGTGTTGAGTCAACCTGAAGCGGTAGATGACCATGAGGGGTAACAGTCAAATAGAGCTTTTCCATTTGATATACCTTCTCTTGATTTTTATCTAATAATCATAAGAAGGATTGTTATTATTGACTTCCGTATTGATTTCCCTATGGGAACATAGGGAAGAAATGATGAGAACTAGGATTTATATTATGTTCAATATTCTTTTAAATGCATACTACCTAATCTTAGTACTTGTATACCTTGGCCAGGTATTCAACTATTAAAAATAAGGTAAGTATGGAACTCTTAGATTGTTATCTTTCTTATTATTCTGATCAAGTAGTCATTTTGAGACAATCTAGTGAGCCTAACGAGACTGGAAATATGGCATGGGTATTTTTATCACATCCTAAGTACAATAAATTGGAATATGAGATGATCTCAGATCAATCGGCGTGTATGAGGAAGTAAAAAGTATAATCCTCATGATAAGAGAAAGAGAACAAGGGAGATGATCCCTGTTCGATAAATTCTATGTGAATAGTAAGGATCTTTTCCATAATGTGGAAATGGGAAATATGATAAAATTATAGAATGTTCATAAACATGTTAGACAATAACAAAGAAAGGAATGATGATATGAGGGGTTGCTAAGTGGACTTCCTCAATTAAATAGGGATTGTTAAGTGGACTTTCCCAATTAAATAGGGATTGCTAAGTGGACCTTCCCGATTAAATAGCGGTTTCTAAGTGGACTTCCCCAACTAAATAGGGATTTCTAAGTGGACTTTCCCAATTAAATAGGGGTTGCTAAGTGGACTTCCCCAACTATATAGGGATTGCTAAGTGGACTTCCCCAACTAAATAGGGATTTTTAGGTGGACTTCCCTAATTAAATAGGGGTTGGTAAGTGGAATTCCCCAACTAAATACATGTCTCCTCTTTGATGAACAACCCTCGGTAATGATGGGGTGATAAAAGGAATATGTTCCTTTATGTAATTTCCTTTTAGGGACATGGCAATCAAGTGAGTCTTATGACACTTGATGTGCATGAGTTAGAAATGTTCAATTGATATATACTTAGAAAAGTATCTATTCGTCTGGGACTTTGGTTCCAAGATAAACATTTGTGTAATATATTATGCCCCAATATGAAAAAGAAAGATCCTTTTATATGTCTGACTTTGGCATTAACAATAGAGAAATGGAAATGATGAGGATGTGATGTGTTTTTGACACATGTGAAGGATACTAAGGTAAGGGATTCTGATATCTAAGATGTGCTAGGTGGTATGGGAAAGTGAGGATATTACTCTCGATAAGATGAATAATGTTTGGTTATCTAAAAGGGCCTACCTTGAGATAACTCTAGTATGGAGATCATATGTTAGGGGTTCATGCTCTGCATAAACGTAAACATTTTTTTTTGGAAATTGGTAAATATATTGCCAAAAAGAAAGGGTAGCTAAGCTACGCTATACATCATACAAAAAGTTGAGTGTATACGGGGTGTGTAATCTACAAAAAAACCCCAGTATAACCTAGTTGTGGGATTTAAACCCCTACTCAGGGTTTTGTTGGCCATTACAGCGTTAGTGATATCTAATTTAACAAAATGGAAAATGTCCTTGGTAGAAACACGGTCGTGCACCACCATATTGCGGGCTTTCCAAATATTGAAATAGATATTTGTGCAGCACAAACCCATGAGCCTCTCCTCCTCTTTGTTCTTGGATTTCCTCCTCGCCAATTCGAGTGTACATATCCATTAAGTTGTCAGAGATAAGCTGCCCCCATCCATTCTTTAACCAAACCAGCACCCAGACGTAAGGAGCCTTCGAGCAAGTATGGAAAATATGATGGTTGGACTCCTCCTCATCACAAAATAGACATTTTGGGTTAACCTGCAAGACCCATTTAGTGAGTCTGTCCCTAGTGAGGTGTTTCCCAAATATTAACTTATAGAAGGTGACACTCCATTTGGGAATATGGCCTTTCCCCCACAACATATTGAACCAAGGGACTTGTTTGCTTGTATTTGTTTGGATCCATGGTTTCAGTTGGCTCACCAGTGCAAAGAAATTGTCGACATCTGCATAGTACTGATGCCCAATAACATTCCATGCCTTAACAACAACACCCCAAACCCGTGAGGAATGAGGCTGATCTGCAAGCGTGCCACCATATTACAATCTCATCCAGCTCGCCCAAATCCCCTCTTTGTCCGTTAGGAATCTATGTAGCATGTGCAGGATCCCTTCCGTAGCAATGTCTTTGACTTTCTTCAAGTTCAGCTCTCCTGCTTTGAAAGATTTAGTCATAGTGTCCCAGGCGATGCCCCTTGGCTTACCACTCCAAACGAAGTTGTTGATGACCTTGGTGATGCTATAACAGGTTGGATTGGGGAGGACACACATATCACTCCAAAATCCGACCATGGCCTGGATAACTGACCTCATCAACATCATTCTCCCCACCATAGACATGCGGATGCTCGTCCAGCTAGCAAACTTTTGCCTAACCCTATCAAGGCAGTAGGAAAAGTCGCTCGCATAGCCTCTACTCCCTACAATAGGTATGCCTAGATATCTAGTAGGTAGCCACCCCATCTCCAGACCCACAACAGATTTGAGCCTTCCCCTTTGGGGGTATCAATGTAAACATTGATAAGGATGTATTAATTAACAATTGTAGGATCATTTTAAGAGGAAGCTTATCAAGCTAAAAAAAATAGCTTATCAAGCTAAAAATAATTCCTTAGAGTATCCCTATCTAGATCTATTGAGGAAAATTATTCCTAACCTCTAGAGATACCTCTGAGATAAGATCTTCTTTAGTAAGTGACCTTTCCTTATGACAAGAGAATGTACAATTAGGAAGATAGTTGATACAAGTTATAAGAAAGTTTTGTGTTGTGTCAACAGATTGGAGTGGTATTAAGGATGTATGATAATACTTGTAGTCCCAAGTGGGAGACAGAATGTAATCCTAGTCCTTCCTTGAAAGTGAAATGTCAAGCTATGTGAAGAGCATGAAAGACTCCCTAGAAATTTAAGAATCTTATCACATAAAAGATGTGAGTCAATGAGGTTTGACACCTGAATTATTCAAAGTATGAATAGTACTTCTCTGACTTAGAAAGTGTTACATGACACAGAGTTGACTCTGCAGTCAGTAATGAATAGGACAGCTGAGTATGTGTCATATGTGATAGATCTTATAATGATCTTTAATCGAAGGACTTTTGTGCTGATCAAAGTTCTATGGCATCTCTGTAACATGAAGATGTTATGTGGAGACTTGATGATATGATGCATGAACAACATTTGTCTTCCTTCATCTGGGATTTCGGGGACGAAATCCTTATTAGGGGTTTATAATTGTAACACCCCTGACCTAGTTTATTGCTTAACCCTAGGATTTTTGCTTAAGTAAGTTATTTACACACTGATTCTAATCTTTTGATAAGTAATTAAGGCTTCTTGTGAATTTTATTTTCAAGTCTGATCTTAATTGCAAACTATTTGTGCATTAATTGATAGTCTGAGTGAAATATGCAATTTACCCAAGATGAGGGGTTACATTGCAAAATTTCACATGTTGAAAGTGTTCTAAGTGTTTTAATATCATAAAAGAGAGAGAATGATGCTAAGTGGTGGCCGGTGGAAAGCCTGAATTCTAAGTGAGAACTTGTTTGAATAATGTTAAGTGCTTTGTGTATCAAATTGGAAATTATCTAAAATGGAGGTTTGATATGTAAATTACCACCTCTACTGTGTCCCTACTCCCTCTATGAATCATTTAGAGGAGAGAGAAATAAGGGGCACCATGATTAAACCATCTTTGAGGGATGGTACTCTTAGTGATGAAAAGACTAAGAAAGAATTAAAGGTGATGCCTTTACTTGAGCTATATCGAGTTGTAGACTTAGAATGGGAGTCCCTATCGGCCAAGGGGTCGTGGAGGGAGTCTTCTATTGGTTTTTTGAGCTTTATATTTGCCCATGATGGGCAAGATACTATAATAAAGTGATATGTATCGACTTGCAACTTATCTTAGAAAAAGATGGAATTGAATATAATAATAAAGCGAGTGGAAGAAGACTTGTCCTAGAAGATAACCAAAGGAGCCTGACCCTTATCCTTTGCATTATACTCAAGCTCTTATTTTTTCATGGTGAGATAATGATGGGATGCATGTAAATAATATGTGTCGACCATGCATGGCTAGGTGGCATGTAGTAGCTTAAGATGATGACACCTCTTACACTCCTTTCCCTAAAACTCAAGTATAAATACCTTGCCCTTCACCTGTTAGGAGAATTTCCAAAATCTTGTTAACATACTTCTCTTACATATCATGTGTACCCCGCTTGTATCGTGCATGAGTAATAGGAGTTGAGTTGAAGGCTTGGTATTGGCCAAAGACAAAGGATATCGGCCAAATAGGTCATAGCAACCAAGTAAGGTGTTGGGATTGGAGGTATCATGCAAAAAGTTAGGAGCTCGAGTCTTGGATCTTGTAGAAGCTCATATTGAACCTTGGGAAGCAGAAGAGTTGGAGTTTGAAGCCTGGAAGTTACTTTATAGGTGGGTTATATAACTTGAACCCATCCATATTATTATCTATTTCTTTTCAATATTGTTCAACTTGTTGATTATTTTCAAATTCATATTTCCTTTGATTAATTGATATTTGTATGAGTTCTAATAAGTAGTTAGGACTGTTATACATGGTTTTGAATAGCAAAAACAAAGGTCTTAAGATCGATGATGATGACATCATCATGAAACAACCCAATATGGGTTGAAGAACCTTGAAATTCGATATGGAACCCAAGATGGTGGTTCACCCGATATCAAAGTAGGTGATATCCCATACACAATATAAGACATGTCCTATGGATGATATGGAGGAACCTATTTGTATCTGATACATGATACAAGGTTAAAGTTAGACCTATTGCACGATATGGGAAAAACCCTAGGTGGAAAAAGTGGAAACTTAATATGCTTTGAAATATGACTGCTTTTGAAACCCGATATAACCTACTACCTTGTGATGAGTTGATGAGTAACCAAGTGTCTATCTTGTCATGTATTTATAGTGAAAGAACTAAACCTTGAAAGTTTAAAAAGGGTTACGAGTTCAAATGTTTATCCATTATACATAAACCGATATGATACCCACGATAAGGAAACTGATATAATATCCAACACATAAACCAATATGATATCCAACACATAAACTGATATGATATCCAATATGGGATCACGATATGGCAAATACAATATAGGAACATGATATGGTAATCCAAGACAAGAAACCCATATGGTGTTATTTGTATACATTTAAATAATACATAGTGAGGAAACTCATATTATGCCCAATATGGCACATCCTTGTCCACGATATAAGAACACCTTATGCCCGATATAAAGTTAATAGTCTCACCCATACACAATATGAGGATGACTTGAGATGATAAGAGCTAGGTGATAGCCAACCCGACATGGCTACACGATATGGTGTTAGGAACTACACCTCACACTATATAATGAAGTGGTTATACCACACGTTTGATAAGGATCCATAACAGGATATGAAAATTGTATCTCAAACACAATATGATAGTACATATGTATACTATGATGCCTGATATGGTAGGTATGCTTCAATCCTATTTGACTAAGCGGTATATGTTGTGGGAGACGATAAATACTATATTAAGAAGTAATAAGTATTAGTGATTAGAGAAGCTGGAGAAGGAAGAGCAGATAATGCAGTCACGAACCTCACATCCCAACCAAATGAAGAGGATAACAACATAATGGTCGCAGCTCTGTAGGCGGTGTGGACCAGAAGGAAAGCCATCATCTTCAATGAGCAGCTGAAGCCGCCGCTTATCATTCAGAGGTACCTACTAGCTCTGATTATAGAACACCGCGCTGCACAGCAGTCTAGCAGTGAGCGGCCAGTAGCACAAAAGAAGAAGACACGCATGTGGAAGCCACCTGAAGAGGGAGAAATCAAGTTGAACTGCGATGCAGCTGTCAACATCTGTGGCTTTGACGACACTAGACTTACGTGGAGGGACCATGTTGGAAAGTTGCTACACATCATAGGAAGTAGGCACCCTTCGCTCAACGACATGCATGCTACTGAAGCTTGGGCCATCAGGGAGGGTATTCGACAGTCCAAGGAACAATACATATCAAGGCTGGTGGTGGAGTCAGATTCAGAAGCTATCATCCATTACATAAAGTCAGAAGCTAGGCGACCGAATCTTATTGGAACCTTTCTCGCAAACATTCATAGTTTAAAGTCGTTCTTTCAATCTATTAGTTTTGTTTTCTGTAGAAGACATGCGAATGGACTAGCACACCTGCTAGCTCGTGAAGCCTCTGGTAGATCTAGTCTTTTCTTTTTATCTTCATCTTTCCCTACGTCTGTAGCAAACTGGTTTGAGCCGCCTTTGAGCTCGGAGTAATAGTAAGAAGGTGTTTGACCTCAAAAAAAAGTATTAGTGCAATTTGATAATTGTGAGTTAATGTACCTTCAAGAGGAGGATTAAGTTAAAACGTAATAAAGTAAGGTGTGTGTAATACCCTAGAGAGAGATAAGGATGTACACCCATATATGGACAAGGTCATACACCATATGACTGGTAAGATTATATACCTTAATGATTAAGTGATGGGAGATATGATGATGCCTAGCTTGATATACACCTAATCCAATACATGTGATCAACTTCAGATACATGATTCAACCAAATACACCTTGTAAAGGTGAGGGGAAAACACTCTTAGGAGTGATGAGTGTAATACCAAGTAGTGATATAGCTAATACTTGGTTTGGTGGAATACCTAAAGTATTTGATAATGTTCAACTCTATATCAATAATGCCTTAACCCGAGATGAATTCATACCACTTGATGATAGATGAGTAATTCAATTGTGTGACTTATGACCAATACACTATAGGGAGAATGTGATGAGTTAGTGCATAAAGTATTAGGATTGGAAATACCCTCATACAAGATAAGTTGATGAATTTAAGTAAGTTAAAAAGAGATGAGGGAAGTGATGAACCAAGTCATGTCAAATATCATATCCAGCACCTTAGGGCTAATACACCTTGGTGCATCTCAAATCCAATATACTTGGATAAGTAAAACATGAAGTGTGGCATGTCAATTGTTACATTAAGATGTAATAAGCTCAAAGCACTTTAATAAGTGTAGGCTAACCTACCGTGAGAAAAGGGGTTAAGCCAAGTTAATAAAATAGGATGAAATCAATATCCTAGTAAGAATGAGAGAGAAACTCATAATTTGTTTTGACAATCATTTAATGATAAAATGATGAGAATAAATAAGTATGATTGAATACTTATGATATCAATGTATGCTCCTAGATGTGTGGAGCAATGAATTAGGGTTTGGATTGATAATATGAATTTGAAACACCTATTCAGATATGAAGGAAAACCCTAACCCTAATAATGGGAAGGTTGTATGTCTCTTATTGCATAAGTTGTGTGAGCTAAGTGAATAGTTGTTGCCTAGTGAGAAATGGCAAGATGTTTAATAGGCCTTGTGAGCTAAGTAAATATTTGTTGCCTAATAAGAGGTGACAAGTTATTTAAACGGGCTTTGTGAGCTATGAGAATTATATATACAGTAAGTATAAATGGTTATATAATCTAACATTTTGAAAGGTAGTTGTTGCTTAGTGAAAGGTTACTAGATATTCAATGAGCTATGTGAACTATGTGTATAAATACCCTGGTCTGATGACCTAGAGGTAATTGTTTCTTGCTAAGTGGTGACCATACTTAGTAATGAATTAAGGGTTTGAATACCCAAGTATGGTGATAATAAGATATTGAGATTCTAAGTGAACTATGTGTTTTAGAGAACATGAAAGTACTTGATAAATACATTTATGCTTTTCTTTGTAGCTTTTGATATAATTCTAGTTTGTAACTTGATTAATGCTAAAAGATACAATAATGCTTTTAATTAAGCAAGATAAATGTTGTCATATAGTTTCCCAGACCATAGATCCATTCAGTATCAGCATTTGTTGAATGGTGAAATGAGCTTTACTTAGAATGCATATTTTTGAATATGAGATAATTATATAAGGGTGCTCAGTGGACTCCCCAAATACACCAGGTTGCTTAGTGGACTTCCTGATGAAACTAAATCAAGATCGCTAAGTGGTCATCCTGATAATCTGGGAAAGCTTAGTGGTCTTCTCCCAAAGAGAGTACATGCTACCACAGTAACTCTACAACAAAGATGTCGCTATACCCCGGCATAGCTGAATACAATAGACACAAGATGTCATGCTAAATCTAAGTGGTCTCGTACTAACTGAGACAAGGTGAGTTCTTGACATTCAGCTCTGCCATTGACCTTGTATGGTACTGATTTCGACTTACTAGTGGTCGGTTGGAGTATGAGCGGTATATATCATCTCCTATGGGCATAAGTGTGAATGTAAACATGTAATTAGCCATGTAGTGTATTTGTTTAAGGATCGAATACTGAAAAACATTGGTTGATACTTTATTACTTTTATACATCTTAGTAGATAGATGTTATACATGTTCTTCATATTCCTTATAAAGCAAATAGATTATTTATTGCTCCATCATTTATAGCTGCATTACTTTAAGAAGAGAGATTATTTAGTTCTGCTTATAATAGTGATTAATCCTACTTATTAATGTAAAAGAATCCTCTACTCAGCTTTATATTGTCTATTTGTGATAATAATATTGTTGGTGGAGCGTTATATCTCTCACTGGGACAATTGTTTCACCCCGTGGGATCCACAATTTTTTGGTGAAATAATAGAAAACCTTCCTATTCCAAATGTGATAATAATTTTTAACACGGGATGATAAATGAAAATTCAAGTATGTAGCATATCATTAACCAAAAATATAGAAATAGAAGATAAAAATATTGAATTGTTACAATATTTATGTATGACATTGTTCTTCACTATGAAGGGGTTATATAAAGGAAAATTATATAAAATAATCCACATACATTAAACCAACTACTTCAATCTACCTCCCAAGAAAGATCAGCTACACGTGGATAAGTGGCGGTCAACTTTGGTCCACTCTTTCTTGCTCTCTACCTAAGGGGTCGCTAGCATACCCCACAAGAGAAGACAAAGTGGATGTTGTCAACACAAAAATGTTGGTATGTCCACATTAGTAGAGATTGAGAAATTATACGGAGAAAAGGACAACAAACATAAAATGCTTCCCAAACAAAGAGGGGAATGAAATCATCCTAGTAGATGTCAACATAAAAGATTTCAGTAAGATGAAAAATAGATGTCGTTGCCATGACTTAAAATAAAGTATATCTCAGTAGCATACAGTGAGAAACTAGGAAACATGACCCATTCACATTAATGAATAATCAACATGCATGTGAGATAAACATAGTACTAGTGAAATATAATAAAACGATGGTGGTTAGTGCACATAACTCTAAATCTGTAAAGCATGGCACATGACCAAACTCCCAAATGTATAAAGGTGGGCACAAAATTCAGGTATATGATATATGACCACCATCCCCAAAACATAAAGGGTACGTAGCCAAAAACCAAAGCATATTATAAACCATAGTACTACTGAATCAACAAGAATGCAATGTAGTAGCAAGTAAATTTCAGTCATGGCATTGATTAAATAAGATTTTCCAACAAAACGTGGTACATAAGACCATTAAAATGTATCACAAGCAAATTAGGGTTGTAGTATGCAAAAAGGAACAATATAGTTTAAATCCACCAATTAGTGTTCAATAGATATAGAATGAATAATCTTTCAAAACTTGGATATCAAAATGCAATACCAACAAAGCAGTGTCAACATATAGTTGATTTCAATATTTGAGACTCAAAAGAATTCAATATCTCTAAAAGATAAATTTCACATTTGTCTTTCAATTAGGTCAAAAGGTAGAGAAAATAGAACAATTGCTCAACATAGACTCAAATGGGATGCAACATACCTCAAATTGGAGTATCAACACTCACTACTAAAAGGCTAATCCAGTTCGGGTATTTCTTCACCTAGTATTACATTAAAAATTAAATCATTAGTTAAGTTGTGTATTATAAACCCTAATTTCGAGTTCTTATTACAATGGATTTTGGTTATGAAACTTATATAATCGAATAAGCTTTATTTTTATAATTGTAGAAAATATTTTTACATATATTTTTGATGAGTAAATAATTAATTATGAATTATAAGATAAGGTGGTTTACTAGTATTTAAATTGAAAAATCGAGGCAAAAGACGAAAAGACCCCAACATCACTCTTGATGACTTAGATCAACCCGTGATGTATCACTTAAATCAAACATGAAAATATGTAATACCGACATGATGCTTGACATGGTTAACATCAAAACTAGGGTCAATTGATAATGAAACAAGTAGTCATCTTCTTTGTTTCAACCCTTCATACAAGAAAAGGAATGCTTACTACAACTTAGTGGAGGAAGAAAAATAATACCTAAGTCCCAATATAAAGCATTATCGTTGGAGATTACAAACCATCTTAGCTGATTCCTAATGGCCTAGCCAATATTTATTATTACACATCAACATTATCTTCAAAAATTAGGATTTAGCGTTTGATCAACATTAACATATTACCAATCGAGTTTCACGATATTATATTGCATGCAAATATTCTATTCATTACTAATGCCTCATTGTTCAAATTTCACTCATTAAAAACCATTAGGTATACATATTCACATCTACTGTCCAAATATTTGTCCTTTATGTATATTAAGAACCTTAACTATGTTAACAGTGTATTAATAAGAAAATGAAGCATATGTGACATGTTTTATGTTAGCCCATAACCTTAATTGTATGTTAGCACATAATTAGAGTGTCACATGACATGTGATGGGATTATACAGCCTAAAGTCACATAATGCATTTACATATGTTTTCAGGCCTATCCATGCTAGGGTTACTTTTGGATCATTAATTTTACATGCATTAACTATATTCATTAGGGTTACAAACAAGCATTTCAAGGTATAGTTCTAACCTTATTTGGTAAATTCTAAAGATCCAAGAAAACTATCATCTTGGTCAATGAATGGAGGTTTAAGCGTCATGATAGCCAAAATTCAATATGTTATTAGAATCCACCACTTAGAAGGATTTCTTCCTTAAAATTAGCATATCCATAGACTAGCAAGCTACTGCACTCCACACCTTGAAAGTTGTATCCTAATAAGTCATACAAGACTAAGGGCACAAACAGTAATATATTTTAATGATATTATGTGAAGGGAAACACATCAATATTTAAAGAATCTAATTAAGGGAATCAGGGTTACCTTTAATATGTTCTTCTTTGTTGATTACAACCATCTTTCTATATTTGAAAAGAGTACATCCCTCTCCAATAAATAGGAGGGGAAACAAACAAGGAAGCACATGGCTAACCCTAGTGGACCAATTATACTTAGGCCCACATTACATAGGACTTAAGTAAAAAGAGTTAAAAGGGAATAAAGAACAAAACAATTACAAATAAGTATATATCTCAACACTTCCCCTCAAGCTAGAGCACAAATATCAATCATG
Organism: Alisma plantago-aquatica; assembly: GCA_963693085.1. Classification (NCBI taxonomy): domain Eukaryota; kingdom Viridiplantae; phylum Streptophyta; class Magnoliopsida; order Alismatales; family Alismataceae; genus Alisma; species Alisma plantago-aquatica. The sequence continues at coordinate 762,290,966 of OY856409.1, forward strand.
CCTTGTTTGCAACCTTGTCGTGCAACTCTTTTTCCAGAGAGAGGCTTTGTAAAAATATCAGCATTTTGCTCATGTGTAGGCAAGAAGGGGGTAGAGATCTTCTTAGTCAGCACATTATCATGAAGAAAGTGATAGTCCACCTTGATATGCTTGGCCCTTTCATGAAACATGGGATTACTAGCAATGAAGGTGGAAGCACGATTATCACAGTACACTAGAATAGCATTAGTGATAGGAAATCCAAAACCAAACAAAATAGGTTTGATCCATAATATCTCACTAGTAGTATGTGCCAAAGCATGACACTCAACTTCTACATTGGATCAGTAAACACCATTTTGTTTCTTACTTTAAGTAACCAAGTTACCCCCTACAAAGGTACAATAGACAGAGATGGATCTCATGTCAGATTTAAATCTAGCATAATCAACATCAGAATATCCACTTACATCTAGATGCCCATTTCTTCTATAAAATAGTCCATGTCCAGGTGCATTCTTCAAATATCTCAAGACTCACATGCAGCATCCGAGTGACATTGCCTGGGACAATCCATGAATTGGATGAGAACACCAACAACAAAGCATATATTTGGCCTTGTAATAGTAAGGTATAGAAGTTCACCAACCAAGCATTTATAACTAAATATGTCTTCTAATGGATGAAAGTGGGTGCATACAACTCTATTATCAAAGAATTTCTAGGATATATGTTGCTAGAGGTAGTGTCATTTGATCCACGTTATGAAGGACAAGTATGACCACTGAAAGGATAAAGGACGGCGCATGGGATCGAGTTTATGGAAATTCATCATTATACACATTAAGGAAATCAATCAATTAGTTGGGAAGGTCATCCTGAATAGAGAATCCACCTCTATTTAGACATAAAAGTGGGTGAAAGATTCTCACTTCCCTAGGATGAATACAAATCGCATAATCCCAGTAGAGGTAGAAGACCTAACAATGAGTTCTATGATGGTTGGCCGACACTGGGGTGAAGAGTTCTTGAATGAATGGTTTGAGGGGAATACAGTGAAGAACATCCTAGACACTTTACCGCCAGACTCGAGTGCAGGAGGGGAAGAAATCATCTGTGTGATGGATAGCCACAAGATCTTTTCTACCAAGATGGTTTTTAAGAAGATGCTAAAGGATAGAAGATAGGTGTTCAAGAAGATGCTAAAGGATAGAAGACAGGTGACACAAGGGCAATGAAATCGCATATGGCAGATCAGGACTCCCCAAAAAGGCAGGTTCCTTCTTTGGAAAGAAATACATAAAGGTCTAATGACAAATGTAAACCGTAGTGTCAGAGGCTTCACAGCTTGCACTATTTGCCTGAGTTGTGATCATCTTGAAAAAACTACATGTCATGTACTACATGAATGCCCATTTGTAAAGGAGGCACGCACAATTATTAGTAACAAGTTTAAAGAAAATATCATCGATGTTAGATCTAAAAGAGTGGTTCTCGAGGAACTTTAAGGGAGGTAGGGAGGACGTGGATCACCTTATATGGTTTTCTAGAACTATAGATTTTATGTGGAAATGGAGAAATGAACTGGTTTTAACAATACAAAGGTCGAGATCACCTAAGCTACCCAATAGATTGAAAGTCAAGTTCAAATAACCAAACTTGAATTTCTATCAGATCTAGCTAGATCGCATCTACAAAAAAATACCATGCTTAGGTGGGCTATACCTCCTCCGGGAAAAATGAAGGTCAATGTGAATGCCTCTATGAGGAAGAAGCATCAGAAGGCAGCAACAAGTATGGTGATAAGAGACATGGCTGGAAAATTGATTGGGGGAGGCATGGAGGAGATGAGATCTATGAACATACTAGAAGTGGAGACCATAACTATCATGAGGGCAGTTCTAGCCATTCAAGCTTGACCAGGAGAATCTATCATAGAATCATACAGTAGTGTGGCATGCTATATGCTTCAAAAGAACCAAGTTATATCTCCTATTTTTAAACCTTTTCTTAATGATTTCCAATTCTTCCTACTTGCAAACCCAGATATAAGTCTTAAATTCATCCCAAGGTCAATGAACATGCTTGCTGATAGGTTAGCTAAATGGGCTACTAAATCATATGAGTCCAAAGTGTATTGGCTTGGCTACCCAACATTCACCTTTGATATATGAAGAGAAGAACTAATTCTAGAAGAATTGATTTCTAAGGTTAATGTTGCATGTATCTGAGAGCAGGATGAATAGAATGAGCTCATGAATTTTCAAAAAAAAAAGTGAGTGACTCCTGTATTGGGTCCCACTAAAAGAAATTTCTAATGAACAATGTAGAGGGATCTTGATCTTGGAGATCAACTCATAAAATTATTATTATAGAACAATAGTGGCATTGGGGATGTGCCGCATAGTTCATTTTGATCTCAAGGATAGGTGACATGGGCTTTGAGAGTTAACCATATCCACCATGGAGGAAAGGAAGAAGATCACTTCCACATGACCAACTAGAATTAGAGATGACTCAAAGTCTCAATAACTCAGAGTAGTTGCATGAGATTCAATGAGAATGGAAATATTAGGAGAAGCTACTAAAAATTATCATGCATGAGGCAACACCACAAATGAGGGAAATAGGCATAGACATGTAGTGTATACGTATAGCTGAGGGATTTGGAAAACCATTGAATAATTGGAGACATCGATTGAGAACCTTCAATGCATTTTTGATGGACACAACTATAGTTTGTTGTTTGTGGCCTTGTTGCAGTGGTCTAAAGTACTCACAGTAGATAAGAAGGTATGTTGTTGTATGCCATAGACAATTATGACATGTGTGATCACCATGGTGGTGATGAATAAGAATAATGAATGTGTTTTCATGTCTTGTTCATGGAAAGGGAGCTAGTAATAGTTTCTACACCCAGTGGTGGGAATACCCTATGACTGCGGTGGTTGGTGTTGGATCTAGGGATCTAGAGGGAGAGTTAATAGAGATTCAAAACTTTCACAAGAATAGTTATACCTTAAAATCATATTGATTGAAACCAATTGCTAAAAGTAAATTTGAAGTCCTATCTAAACAAGCATAGCAAGGATGAGAGAGATTGAAACAAACACTTGGATAAGGTGTTTAGAGTGGTTCCAATCTCCATGCTAGGAGACCGTCAGTCCACTATCTAGAGAGGTCAACCTCTAGGACTTTGACCATGTATACTTATATTCCATTATAAGACATACAAGAAAACCACCTTGCATCCAAGGGTTTTTTATCTAAGAGCTAGTCTTCTACCTCACAATAGGTCTTACTCACTCTTGCAAGCAGCTCGATTCCTTCTCCTATGACATCTCCTCCTTATAGCAAGTCTTCAGCCTTGAGGATTTACCCACCAAGCTCCTTTAATCTTCCACCTTGTCCTTCTCCTTCACTTGGAGAAGATCTTCACACCTTCTTCAGCCTTAAAGAAGAACAACGACTCCTCCTTCACTCAGAGAAAATCACTTCAGCCTTTGCTCTTTGAGAAAGGGGATTAGGAAGATGGAAAATGGAGAGATTTACAAGGTAATAATGAGGTATCTCTCTTACAACATGCTTAACTCACTCAAAAACACAAAATGCTTTGAAATTAAAAGAGAGAAAGGGGCTAAAAAGGTTTTAGCACACTCAACTATAGCAAGGACCAAGGAAAGGATGAATGAGCAACCTTGGAATGAACTTTAAGAGGTCCTATTTATAGTTGGGGTTATTTCTTTGAGTGTGGGATCACTTAAGAATGAAAAATATCCATTTTACAACTTACAACAGATCTATTTTTGTTTCTAACAACTCTCCAAAAGTTGGAAACATTTTTTGTGTGTTTTCCATATAGTGCATTTGGTCGAGTTTCAACAAAGGTAACCCGACCAATCCACTATCTGACAAAGCCAATTTTCAAACTATCAATCGAGTTTTTCCTAGGGTAACACAATCGATAGGCCAAAATCAACTTTGGTCAAAAAGTTGGTCAGTCGAGTTTTGTGAGTGTACAACTCGATCGATGCAAAAAAATTCAAAAATTCATCACAGATCAGTCAAGATTCAACTCGACCGATTAAGTTGTTGTGATGAATTTTCCAAAATAATTTTTAAGTGATCAAACAATGGAATTCAGTGTCCCTCATTTTTTCTCATCTTTGTTACAAGTCATATCATTAATACAAATGATTACAAAAATATTCTAAGGTGATTTAGAGTGTTTTCCCAAATTGCACATTTGCATTGTTTTTTACTTGAGCTTGGACAAGCTAGGGCTTTAGGAATTTGATCCTTTTCATGTACCGAATACCTGAAATAAACCTTAAATAAACATGTTAGATACATATGAATGGAATGGTTAAGTCATTATCAAAATATGGACAATGTATATCTCTCAAGTCAATAGTTGGCAAAAGGGGGATAGGGAGGGTTAAGAAGAAGATGGGTGATGGTTTGTAGTGTCAAAAGGTGAGATAAAGGTAGAAAATAGGTAAAGGGGAGAATCAAAAGAGAAGAATAAGATGCACGATGACAGTCTATTGTTGCATGACTCTGAGAACCTAGACAACTAAACTTGTGGCTAGTTTTAAGAAGTGAAGAGGGAGGTAGAAGGAGAGGAGAGGAAGAATGGGAGAAGAGGATGAGAAAATGCACGAAGTAGGGAGAAGAAGAAACCGTCTTTGAAAGGGGTCATTAGTGGGTGACTCGATGTAACGTGAGTAGTGAGATCACAAAGGAGGGCATGGAGTGTATGGAGAAAAAAGGCATGTGTGAAGAAAAAAAAGGGTAAGTGTTACAATCAATTAATAAAATGAATAGAAACTTAGGCTTTGATTGAAATTGAATGCATTTATATGTATGCATATTAAATGAATCAATTAGAAGGGCACACAATGACCAATGGACCCAAAATTTTGCATGTTCAATAAGTAAGATCTAGGGATCCAAATTTTAATGTTAGTTTTATCATTTCAGTATATTTTATATTTTCTATTATTATTTCTAAGTTAATCACTCAATTAATTGATCAAATGCATTTATTAATCAATATGATACATAATATCACTTAATTTATTTACTTTCATCAACTTGACTTAGAATGACTCCAATATACCATATTATTGTAAAATATAATTAATTGATGAATTTATATATATATATCTATATATATATACCGCTTAATTTGTTTATTTATCTCAAATCTGCACATAAATGATTTTAAAAAATTTATATTTTTTACTTCAATTATCCATATTTAATCTAAATTCAATAAAAAGATGTATCTAGTATATATCTATTAGAAAGTCATAAAAGAAGGTAAGAGATAATACATGTAAATAGAGTTAGGTATGTTACAGTATTATCTAATGACTCTATTGGGGATTCCTAGACAATTCAATTGCATTTTCATGTTTTCTCTCGTTTCCTTATTTGATTTGGTTCCCAATTTTCCCCTTATTCTTCATTTTTATTTCTTTGTTTTTTTCTCCAAGTTTTTTGATGAAGTAGTAGAATAAAATAAAAAAATATAAATTAAAATAGGTTTTTCTTCATGATTAAGATTCCTTCTTTACTTCCACATTCTCATGTTAGCTATCATGTTTATTTTCTTGCATGATTTATAGGTTTGGGTAAAGTGGATGCAATTTCTCATCCTCTTGAGGGTTTCCTAATTTCCCTTTTATTCCTTTATCTTTGTATCAAGGAATTTCACTAGAAAGCATAACACATGCACACTTGAACTTTACACTCCTATAAACCCATACATCAATGGAATGGGTGTCTACTTTTATGTTGGATCTCGAGAAGATGCTTGAGTGTTAGTAAAGGTATTATTGTAGCATAGTGATTGGAAGTACAAAGGCCTTGAGGACACACACTCTCTAGAAATAATGACTAATTGTATCCATTGTAGCCATGAGGTGCATCGAGAATAGTACCCAGATAAAAAGGAATCAGAATCAAGTCACCATCCATGAGTGTCATGTTTCCAAATGAAGATTAAGGGCCTTCCACTAGTGTTCGAGTGATGATGTATATCAAATACAAGCTCATAAGGAAATAAAGAAGGAAAATATGTATAATTCCATGCTTACACTTCCAATATTGGTGTTTCCTATTTCATTGCATAGATTGCTCCTTGATTGAGAACATGCTCATGTTTTCAAAATAAGCATGCTTATCAAGATGAACAGTTTGTAACCTATCAATCCAAAATCTACCTAAGATACACATATCACTTTGAAATGTCACATCCTACGCCACACTGTTAGGCTACCAAAAATATAAAAATAATCTTTCAATCCATTCATATCCTACACCACTTTGTTAGACTCCAAAATCCCTATCAAAGTAACTTTAAAAATTTCTTGAATTCTGTTCCACACTATTAGGAAGCCATAACTAGCCCTTTTTATCCTCATATTGAGCTTCCAATTTTCACAATCCTGATAACCTACTCATTGCTAAAATGTCAAATTGGACTGAAAGGTATACCATATAGCGAATTTTTTTTCAAGACCAACTAAATTGATTTGTGTTGAAAGGTTGCATAATCTTGTCACATAATTTTTCCTATCACACATACCAAGCTTATAAATATTCTTTGAAATCATAGACTAGCTGCTAAAATACCAGCTACCCAAATCTGTCTAAGATCATGACACTCTAACTTAATCTAAAGAAAAATACCAACAAATTATTTTTTAAAATTCATTCAAAATTTAGAACAAGCCTCTCTTATGACCTTACAGATCTATCTATCATGACTATACCAAAAGTTTGTTTGAACCATGAGTACCATAAAGAGTGGGACCAAAGAGGAGATCCACTCCTGACTAAATTAAATAAAAAGGAGCATCCCATATGTCAAACACAATTTTTTTACAAAGGGGTGATAATCAATTTATACAAAGTATGATTCAAGATACCAAATGTATCAGCATAATATAAAATATTTAATTATTACAATGCTTGATATTATCACTATCCTTCACCACGCACGGAGTTACATATGATAACTAAAACATAGGATCAATAGAGGGCCATCTAACCACCTCAAATATATCCCACCAAGAAGGTTCAGCTACCCTCAAAGTTGTCCTAGTCAAGCCTGGTTTTCTCCTCCTTGATCTACATTTGGGATTGGAAGCATACACCACTAAAGGAGAAAAGTGGATGCATTATAATGAGCACTGATATGCACATACGAAATCGAGGATTGTGCAACATTTTGAAACAAAAGATATCAAATGTAACAAGGTTTCCCATAAAAGAGGAAAGAACCACCCAAGTGGGTATTCAAAAAATGAGAATAAAATAAGATGATAAACAAGAAGACCACTTGTCATTGATAAAATATAAAATTTGTGACACAAAAACACCTATAAATTTTGGGCACAAAACTCATCATAATAATATCAACATGCATGCGTGTGAGATAAGAATAGCACTAGAATAATATCAATAACAATGGTGGCCAAAGCTCACAAACTTGAAACCTGATAGAGTATGGAACACAACCATATCCCTAATATATATAAAAGTGGTCACACAACCCAGGTATGAGGAATACAACCTCCATCCCAAAAGTATATCATGGGCACACAACCCAAAAACCAAAGTACTTACACTACTCTAGGGCTACTGAATCACAAAGCGTGTGAAATGTAGAGGTAAGTAAAAGTCCAATATTTTATAAAATAAATAAGTTTGCCATCACATAAATGGACAGAGTAAACATCCACCACAAAAGTGGATAAATTTTTAGTTCCATCTGATAATAAGGAACAACATGGTTTAAATTTCAAAATTAGAGATTTATCAAGAAGAAAAGTATAATTTAAAAGTCCAACATAGAATAAGAGTTCAAAGTCATAAAGATTAGACCAAAATAGGTCATAAATTCAAGAAAGAGAATATTCATCACCAAAATACTTTAAAGAGGCTCGAGAGAGAGCGATAGAGAGAGTAAAGAAAGTAATTGTTCAATTTGACTCATGGGGGATGCAACATACCTCGAGATGCTTGTCAACTTGTCAAAATACAAGTTTGAGATACAACTTTCTAAATTTGAGGCAACCATATATATTTCTATATATTTTACATTAATTATTTGTGCAGTAGATATGATCTAATAAATTTGCATATCCATAACAAATTTTTATATACACATGAATTTCAAATCAAAAGGGTGTAAATGTTATCCATTGAACCATTTTCCTTTTATTTCTTTGTTGTTAAAGATTTTAGTAGGTAATAGTGAGGTTTAATAAGGAAATTATTTAGTCAATATTATTATTATTATTTCTTATTAATTAATTATATAAATTTGGTATTGTTTATTTGTTTCCAAACAAATATATAATGGTGTTAAAACATTTTTTTTCCTTTATGACACTTTAATGTGATTATTTTCATTTATTTATTGCTTTAAAACATTAAGTATAGATAATTTAGTTTTTTAAAGTTTTTTCTAATATATGAAAATATCGCACATATTCCACATTGTTGCAATTATCTCAGTCACATTATATTTGGAAAGCAAGTACATTTTTAGATTTTCCACCATGATAAATTTTCCAAACATTTAACATGCATGTACAATATTATTTTCCCTTTATGTTACATCACAAGTTTATTTATTAAAACTTCAAATAAATTATATATGTATAATCCATAAAAGTTAGTTAGTAGTACTCATTTAATACATTAGATGTTTTCTTTTTAATTGCAAATTTAATGTTTTTGCCCTTATCATTCATTTCTTTTCTTAATGAATTTGAGGCATTTAGTAACTCTCAAAAGATGTGATAACTTTTCCTTAAATAAAACTAAAACATGAAGAGCCTAATTTTTTCATTAAATTTCCATTTTGGGAATGTTTACTATTTTATTTAATATTTTGGACTTTTAGTTATATTCTCTCTCACAAATAAAACTAGGATAAATAAGATAATCCAAATAATTTGAAAATTTATAGATAGACTAATTTTGGTATGTGGAACTTGAATTTGGGATATATTTCTACTCTTGAAGTCATCAAATATATTATTTAACATTTTGGAGCAAAACTCATATTTTCTTTTCAAAATGAAATTAAGATAGTTATTATCGTTAACACAATGTGAAACTATGCACCCAAGCTAACTGGGACCCAGGAAACACATCGTTACCATTATATTTAAAATTTGAAATTTCCTATTGTGAGTTATATCACCATTATCTTTTAAACAATATATATTGATAATCTTCAATTAGAGTCCCATTAATTTTACATTGTTACAAAAAGAGTTATATATTGTTATTATGCACAAAATTCTACATTTTACTTACTTACACATTTTGTCGATCAATTCAATATTTATTTAAATTTACAGACATAGACTTACCAATTCACTCCAAAGCATATTATTCACTTTTAGCCATTATGTTAGTAAAAAAATATGTAACATATTTTATGATTTTATTTACATGTTAGAACATAATTATGTCATTATGTAATTGGTTTTAGTTTTTATCCTTATTTGGTCAAATATAAGAAACCAATCTTTCTAGATTTCTAATCATGGAATAGGGTAAGATTTTAAGTTTTGGTTCATTACAAGTACCATTTCAATAAGACCTACTTTAGTACTTCAACCTCAAAAGAGGAACTCGACCTATTACATAAGGCTCCATGTAAAAAAAAGATCAAAACGTTCTAAGAGTGAAGGGATAATTTGGAATGACAAAAGTATGCCTTGTTTATCACCATCTCAGATCAAATGATCAGTTATTTCCAATCCAACTCATACTAGATTTTGAGTCCCCATATAATGTCTTTGTTCCATCAAGGGGGTTCCATAAAAATCATAATGTTTGGGTTTCAACATGGGTTCCTAAGCCCTAACATTAAGCATATATACAATCCTCTTCAACACACCAAATTCAATCGCAAAAATATATTTATGAGTCCTCATAATGAGATATTCAAAACTCAAGTGTAAACATGATTTGTCCTCTTAAAATCGATGTTGAATTGAAATTGAAGCTTTATATTTTTCCAATTCTTACTAGAAACTATAGTACGTGATTTTATTATAGGAAAATAAAGTACAAATTACAAGTGCCAAAAATAAAGGAACAATACATGAAGAAGCTACAACTACTTTTTCTTCTTTAGCTAACCATTAGGGTTCCTATCCAAGGATGTCTAGTCTTTAGGTAATCATGAAGAGTGATGATCTCTCATCACATATGAACTAACTAAACTAGTGGACCAATAGTCATCTAAAGTTACTCCACCCACCTACTCCTAAATGGAAAAAGAAGTGTCTCTCTGTTGGGACTGTTATGCATCTATAATCACAATAACATGCTCTATGGTGATAAAATAACCATGTGAATCCACCGCAAAGATAAGGTCCTACATAGGAAAGTCACGCAGACTCACACTATAGTAACAAAGGTCTTAGGATCTATTTAACAGTCTACTATGCATGTGTCTTTTTAGGATATACCCCAAAGTCAACATCTTATCCTATGAGGTCCCTCCAAAGTATTCCTTGTTGAATAAAGAGTAGTAATAGGTTTCAAATTTAGTAAAATTCTTTGAGATAGAAATACAAAATCAAGGTAAGGACACAATTCTAGAAAATATTGAAGCCTTCTATAACATATTCTAACTTAGGACCTAGGCATATTCCCACTATATTATATTCCTTCACCCGCATATCTTGAGGGAACAAACTATTGACTTGAGAGTTATACATTGCTCATATTTTGATAATGACTTAACCATTCCATTCCTATGTATCTAATATGTTCGTTTAAGATTAATTTCAGGCTTTAGGTACATGAAAAGGATCAAACTACACAATCTCTAGATTGTTCAAGTTCAAGTCAAAAGTAATGCAAGAGCACATTTTGGGAAATCACTTCAAATGACCTTAGATGATTTTTGTAATACTTATATTGATGATATGAGTTCTAACTAAGATGAGAAAAAAAATCAGGGACACTTGATTCCAATGTTTGATCACTCATGTCTATTTAGAAAATTTGTCACTGGCTATTTATCGGTCGAGTTGGAAACTCGACCGATCTAGTGTTGGATTTTCTGGAGAGACCAATCGGTTGAGTTGCACACTCACAGAACTCGACCGATCGATCAACTAAGCAAAATTGATTTTGACTCATCGATCGAGTTTCCCAGAACAAACTCGACCAATAGTTTGAAAATTGGCTATGTCTCTTAGTGGATCGATCGAGTTATCTTTAATGAAACTCGACCAAATGTACTATATGAAAAATGCAAAAAGGTGATTATAACTATTAGTGTGTTGTTTCTAGCAAGAATAGATCGGTTGTAACTTGGAAAACAGATATATTTCACCCTTAAGTGATCCCACACTCAAGGGAACACCCCCAGCTATAAATAGGACCCCTCAGAGTTCATTCCAAGTTTGCTCATTCATGTTATTCTAAGTCCTTACTATAGTTGAGTGTGTTTCAAGTCCTTGAGCCCCTTTCTCTCTCTCATTTACAAAGCATTTCGTGATTATGAGTGAGTTAGTCCAGTTGTAAGAGAGATACTTCCTTGTGCTTGTAAAGCTCTCATTCCATTCCATCTTCCCTACCCCCCTTTTCTCAAAGAAGCAAAGGTGAAGCTAGCTACTTCGAGTGAAGGTGAAGTTGTTGTTGTTTTTCTTCAAGGCTGAAGAAGAGGTGAAGATCTTCTCCAAGTGAAGGAGAAGAGAAAGGCCAAGATTCAAGAAGAGTGGGCAAATTCCTTCAAGGCCAAAGACTTGATGCAAGTTTGGGTAAGTCTTTGTTGAAGGCTAAAGACATCGTGATCAAGTGGGTAAGTCCTTGTGTAGGTGGAAGACTCTTGTCTTGAATAGGTAAGTCCTTGGATGTATGGTGGTTTCGTTGTATCTCTTATGAATGAATATAAGTATAAACGGATTGCAAAGTCCTAGAGGTTGACCTCTCTAGGTAGTGGATTGACTCTCTCCTAGTTTGGTGAGTGGAACCACTCTAAACCACCTTTTCCAAGTGCATGTTTCAATTTCTCTCATCCCTATTATGCTTACTTAGTTAGGACTTCAAATTGTTCTTAAGATATTGGTTTTTATTGATATAATTTGAAGGGCTAACTTATCTTGTGAGAATTTTGAAGCTCTATTCACCTCCCCCCTCTAGAGATCTGGATCCAACAAGTGGTATCAGAGCCAAGAATTTTCTCCAACAATCTCCCATGAGATGAGTAGATGGGTGACAACCTACTTAGTTCACTCAACCTGGAGGGAGGCTCCTCCATGCGTCCTCCAGTCTTCGATGACACCAACTTCCTTTATTGGAAGAGGCGTATGTAGTTCTACATTCAAGGGATGAACTTTGATATGTGGAAGGTGATGGTCACACCATACAAGGAGCCAATCAGAGATATTTCAACATGGAATGAAGCTGAACTAAAAGAAGCCCAGCTCAATGCCAAAGTCATTATCATCCTCTATGCAGCCCTTACCCCGACAGAATTCAACCACATCTCATCTTGGGACACCACCCATGGGATTTGGGATAAATTGTGCATTACCTATGAGGGCACAAAGAAAGTCAAGGATGCTAAGATATACATGTTGAACAACCTAATAGAGAACTTCAATATGAGCAAGAAAGAAGAGATTGTGGAGATGTACTTTAGGCTTAATGTGATCATCAATGGCCTAGCTACTTTGGTCAAGACTTTGGATAGAGGTGTAATCAACTCCAAAGATCTTGAGGACTCTACCAAAGAGATGGGAGTCAAAGGTGACCTCTATTGAAGAAGTGAGGAGCCTTGGGACATCCCAACTGAAGATCTCATTGGAAACCTCCAAGCTCATGAGCCAATGCTTGACAAACAAGAAGAAGAAGCCAAGCAAGAAGAGAAGGAAGCCAAGAAGATCAAAGATAGTGCTTTCAAAGCACAAGTGGAGGAGGTCATCCTTCCACAACAACTTTCTTGTCAAACATCTCCCTCCTCCTCTAGTGAAGATGATGGCCCTAGTGAGCATGAAGCCAACTACACCAAGGGGAAGCACTTTAAGGGAAAGCAATCCTCCTCTTCTACTCCTAGATGCTACTAGTGTGGATAAAAGGGACACTACAAGAGTGAATGTCCCAAGTCAAGAAAATCACACCACAAGGGCATCTTCAAGAAGGAGGAAGAGTACACGAAGGAGAGTAAGAATAAGAGGAAGGAAAAGAAGGAGAAAAGAAATAAGAATGCAGCTCATGTAGCTTGGGAGGAATCATCCTCAAGTGGCTCTAACTCTGAAGAAGATGGAGAGTGCCACCTTGCATTCATGGCCTCTACGAGTGAAGAAATTAGTGAGGTAAGTGAGGTAAGCTTGCATGAGTTATCTAAGAAAACTCTTATTGATATGCTTTTTTCTACCCATTCTTCTTTTGCTAAATGAAAATATAAAAGAAAAGGGTTAGGAAAAATTATTGAAGATTTATATGCTAAACTTGAAATTCTTGAGCTTAATGGGAAAACTCATCTTGAGAGCATTGATAACTTGCAAGGTCGATATCTTGATCTTGAGCTCCAATACAATGGAGTTGAAGTAGTGAATGGTGTTTACCTTAAGAACATTGAAACTCTTAAGGAAGATAACCAAAAGTGCCTAAATGAGCTTGAAACTCTTAAAACTAAAAATGTTGAATCTAAGCTTATTGTTGATGCTCTTAGGGATGAGAGGGATGCTTATCTTAAGGAAATTTAAGTGCTTAAATTTTAAAATTCTATGTTGCTTGATCAAGTTAATGATTTATCTTCTAGACCTATATTGCCTAGTAATGAGATTGCTTCTATTTCTCTTGAGAAAGATTCTTATTTAACTAAAGCCCTCTATTTGGAGGTCGACCTTATTCATGCTAGAGATGACATTGCTAGTTTGTCTTCTACTATCATATCTCTTAATGATGACAATCATAGACTTTGAGCCTCTCTATAGAAATTCCTCAAAGGGAAAAACTCCCTTAATGAAATCCTTGACCATTCTACCAAACAAAGTGGTACTAGTGGTTCGGGATTTGTAGGGGGAGCACCTAAGGATAAGAACAAAGCCAAAGGTAAGAAAAAGATTAAGGAAACCTACTTTTTCATTGGAGAGTCTTCTGGCACTAAGAACCCTATTATTTGTTCTCATTGCAATTGTGATTATCACTATTCGACTTATTGTCCTTACAAGCCTGAGGGGACCAACCCAAAGATAAAATGGATCCTCAAGATAACTCTGGATCCCAAATTTTGAGTTGGGAACTAACACACTCCTTTCTTGTAGGAAAATGGTAGATGGATTGTTTATAGTGGTTGCACTAAGCATATGACAGGTGATATAAGCAATTTTAACATCTTCACCAAAAAGAAAGGAGGTTTGGTTACCTTTGGGGACAACAAGAAAGGTAAGGTTAAAGGTGAGGGTGATGTAGGTGAATCCTTGTGTATCAAGAATGTTCTTTTTGTGGATGGCCTACATCACAATTTAATTAGTGTAAGTCAATTATGTGATAATAGTTACCTTGTGCCATTTACTTCTTTTGAATGCTTTATTCTAGATTCCCTCACCTATCAAATCATATATTAAGGGAACTAGAAGTCATAATCTTTATTTAATTATGCTTGACTCTATTAAGCATGTTGCTGGTAGATTCCTTGTAACGACACTCGCCATCATTAAGATAACAAGTGTCATTAACAATAATAAAACATGCGGAAGCAAATCATTTGTAGCGGAATTACTGAAAATCACTAAAAATTAAAACTTTTTGCAAAGAGATCCATTCACAGGAAAACTCTTTCATTCAAAACCAAAGTAAAACTTTACATCCTGGTTTACAAGTGCACGACCTGTACAATTCCTTTTCAAGGATTACAACATTGACTGTCCTGCTAACAAATATACACCGACAGTATATAAACTTTGAGGCACTATGCCAAAACTTCGATTGATTCATTTAAAACTCCGAGGACCTGAGAGTACAGAGACGACACATAGGACTACTATCTATATGACTTGACAGACAATATCTCCACTTGAGATCTCATTGTTGTCCTTATTGTTGTTGTTGCTGCTCTTTCTCTGTTCTTAGGGATTTCCTGCCCTGCCTTCCATGCATACCTAAAAATGTTTCCCACGGGGGTGAGACAATTGAAATTTTCCCCAGCGGGAGATATAACTCTCCGCCAAAACATTGTTATTGCAGTTTTTTTTAATTAATACTGAGCAGGGGTTACTTTTACCATATCAGGCAGAATTATTCATCATAGAACAGAATAAGATAATCTCCTATTCTCAAGGAGAGCATTGCATCTACCCATGGTAGATAAATAATTCATCTGTCTATTTTGCAGAGAATATAAAGAGACATAAATAACATTTATCCGCTAAGGAATGCACAAAGAAATACAACATCAGCCAATGAATCGCCGTATTCAATCCTTAAGCAAACATGCTATACGACTGATTACATTTTACAATCACACTTATGCCCTGAGGAGATGAGGTATACCGCTCATGCTCCAACTGACCACTGCGAAGTCGAAATCGGTACCATACAAGGTCAAAGGTAGAGCCGGCTACCAAGACCTCCCATATCTCACTCAGCGCGAGATTACATGCAGGACATCTTGTGTCTCTGCTATATATAGCTTTCCAGGGTATACTGGCAACTTCGCTATCAGAGTTACAGTGGCATGTTGCACTCTCTTCGCGATCGTGAGATTTCATGTTTATCTCCATCGATCTGGCATTAACAATATTGGGAGATGTGTACGACATCATCCCAATCATCGGGGGATTAGTGATACATCCTTCCCGGAATATATAATGAAAGATTGTGGGATCTCGTGTTTATCTACCACCAATCCTGCATTAGGGCGTAAGGTAATCGCGCCCATCACCCCCACATACTCAAAAGTATGCCCTCCGGGTTTTGCCATGGAGCACCCGTTTCACCATCACCAGTTTGCTGACGATGATGGATCTATGGTCAGGGCTCTACATGATATGATTTCACTTGATTATTTAAGTACAGTGTCATGTTCTTTTAGCATCAATCAAGTTCTCAAACATATTTTATTCAGACAAATGCTATAAAGAAACATGTACTATTTTCATCATTCACTTCTCATTCTTTATGAGGCATTGGGATCTCAGTCCCTCACTTCAATACTGGTATTTCTCTTCCCTCAACCATATCATTATCATGCTTATCAAATCTGGGTATTCATACCCTCAATTCATCATTGTCATTGTTACCTTTTGCTAGGTAACTATTACCTTCAGGTCCTTAGATTGAGGTATGCATGAAACTTGTTACACAAGTATCTCACATGGCTCTCGAAGCCTATTAAATATTTTTTCACCTTTCACTAGGTAACAACAACTTATTCATGGAACTCATAAGGTCCATATACCTTTGTTACTTTTGCTAAGCAACAACAACATTAGGCACATAAGGCCATTCAACATATTTGTTATATGAATGTCATAGCTCGGGTCTAGCTATGCTTTTCATCTCATGATGTCTACATGATTAATAGACATGATAACAACCATACAAGTCATTGACCACATCATGTGATACCTTAGTAACACCACAATTCCTTTATCAGGGTTATGGTTTATTACTCATTAGGGCTTTTCACTCCCTTTACCCAAAATTAGGGTTAGGGTTTCCCAACTGACATCAATTAGGGTTTTATGCTCATGTAGTTAGATCAACCCTAATGTATTGTTCCACACTTCTAGGAACAACTAAAGATATCATGTATATGCTTATGATTACTACCCTCATCATATATCCTTAATAATCATCAATTCAAGGTATAAGTCCACTTCTCTTTCTTATTATGGTATGATTACCTCATACCCATTAGAGTGGCTCATCCCTTTAAACAATGTATATTAGCTTATACTCATCAAAGTATATCAACTCATTACAATTTCATTGTAATATCTACATAACACACACACTTCATGTGTTTCTCATCCCAAAATGTTGGATTGAGATGCATCAAGGTATTTCAACCTTGAAATATTGAATGTGATATCTATCATGTCTTGATGTATCACTTTCTCCTCATTTCTTTCTTATTTAGGTTAATAAACTAACCTTGTATTAAGGTATCTTCCATCTTAATACTTTATCCACTACATGTTACTACCATCATATAGTGCATAAGTTACACATTAGAATTGTCCAACTATCTTTAATGATATGAACTTATTCAATGGTTAGACATTGCTGAATATAGGATAACCCATAATCCATCACTTTAGATATTTCAACTCTTAGGATGTTATCCATATCATTATTAGGGTAGCATACCTCATTCCTAAGAGTTTCATATCCTCATCTTTATAGGGTATATAGGGTTGATACATATGAGTCAACATAGCATATCATTGTTTATAAAACTT
Organism: Alisma plantago-aquatica; assembly: GCA_963693085.1. NCBI lineage: Eukaryota > Viridiplantae > Streptophyta > Magnoliopsida > Alismatales > Alismataceae > Alisma > Alisma plantago-aquatica. Next base: position 762,308,407 of record OY856409.1, read on the forward strand.
ATAAAGTGTTTTCAATACACAAGGCATCATAGCTCATACCTGGATATGTTCAATATCTCAAAATACCTGCATGATTAGTACAGATGATAACAAACACATCTATTTCATATCTTCATAATGCAGGATAATGATAACATCACTAATCAAGGATTACCCCACCATGCCCTTGCTAGGGTTTCAGTTCAATAACCCTGTCAATTAGGGTTTATGTTCATATTTAGGGTTTCATGATATCTTTGCTTAAGGATCATAACCCTTAATCACCACATGAATCATATTCATGTAGTAATTCATGCTATCAACTTCTTAACTTGATTAGGTCATATCAACTCTTCAGTCAAGTACATACAACTATGATTAACATAGTGTATCAAGTCATTGATCCTGTAAGCAATTAGGGATTCATCCCTTAATTGGCACTTAATCACTTAGGTACTATTAGGGTTTCAACCTATGTACTTTCATTGATTACCATTACTAATCATCATTGGATTAATAGAACATTCATTATCTTAATTCCCAAAAATTCAATCTCATTGGACCTCCATTACATAATGTATCCAATTGAATTAGGGTTTCCAATGTTGATTCCTTCAATCATTGGACTCATGGAATCAATCATCAATTGGACCTACCATCATACTTCAATTGAGTTTAATAGGTCAACCTTCAACTGATTTGACCCTCAATTGACCCTCAATTAGGGTTTGATTCAATTGAATTAGGGCTTGGAATTGATGATCCAACAACACTAATCAATGCAGAACTAGTTGCATTGAAACCATTGAACCATCATCCAAATTGGGTATGACCTGACCCCAAACGGTCTTGAGGTCGTTTGGATGACCTCCAAACGGTCTTGAGACCGTTTTCCCATCAAATCACTCAAATCTAAGTCAACCAATTAGAGTTTGGTTCATTGGATTGATCACCAAATCAGTATTGCATTGTATAACATCTTGGTACCTTTAGACCTTCAAACACCTAACCATACTCAACCCTAGACCTCCAAAAGGTCTTGGGTGACCACCAAACGGTCTTGCGACCGTTTGGATGAGCTCCAAACGGTCTTGAGATCGTTTGGCCCATCCACCCTTTGGACTTTAGTGAAAAATCATCAAGGATTGGTCTATCGAGTTGATCAACAAATCAGCACTTCATTGCAATATGATTTGGTACCTTTAGACCTTAAATTGGTCAACTATACTTGACCCCAGACCTCCAAACGGTCTTGGGGTGATCCCCAAACGGTCTTGATACCGTTTGGATGATCCCCAAACGGTCTTGAAACCGTTTGGGCTAATCAACCCAAAATCTCAACTTAACTCATTGGAATTTCAGCATTGTTTTCAATTAGGGTTTGCCTAATTGAATAGCCTTCAACTCACGATCCCTTTGGATTTAACCCCTCAAATTTGGAGGGTCATTAACCAACATCATTATGAACAGGTATCCCAAACGGTCAACGCTTGGTCAACGCATTCAAACGGTCTTGAAACCGTTTGCCCAAAAAGTTCAATTAAAACATATTGAAATCAGCACTTAATCCATTTAGGTTGCCCTAATTGATTAGGCTTCAACTCACTATTCCTTGGGAGTTAATCCCTCAAATTTGGAGGATCATTAACCAACATCATTATGAACAGGAATCCCAAACGGTCAAAGCTTTTTCAACTCAACCAAATGGTCTTGAAACCGTTTTCCCAAACAGGTCAAGTTAATCAGGTTGAAAATCAGCACTTAATCCAATTAGGTTTACCTAATTGATTAACCTTCAACTCACGATTCCTTGGGAGTTAATCCATCAAACTTGGTGAGTCATTATCCAACATAATTAGGATCAATAATATCAAACGGTCAATGCTTGGTCAACTCACTCAAACGGTCTTGAAACCGTTTGCCCAAACAGGTCAAGTTAATCAGGTTAAAAATCAGCATTTAATTCAATTCGATTTGTCTAATTGATTGGCCTTCAACCCCCGATTCCTTTGGAGTTAAACCCTCAAATGTGGAGGTTCATTACCCTACATAATTAGGAACAAGATTCCCAAACGGTCCATGCTTGGTCAACTCAACCAAACGGTCTTGAAACCGTTTGCCTCCAAACGGTTTGCAAACCGTTTGGTCACCAAACGGTTTTGATGAAACCGTTTGGTTCCCACCTTTAGAAAACGTTTGCTCCCAAGGTATTTGGTGAGTTGCTTGCTTATGATGATGTCATCATCACCTTCCTTCGTGCACCCAATAACAGCAACCGTTCTTGATGGAATTTGCAGCAAAGAAGCAAAAGTGTATCAAATTGAAGAAATCAATCAACAAAGCATAGAAGATTGATGCAATAGCAATATTTGAGGGATTAAGTTATAAAACCCGCCTCCAATTGAGCTCCAAAGCTCCAAGATCACGCCATTAATGGTGGATGAAGCTCTAGAAACTCCCCCTAGACTCGTCCTCAAGCTTTTTATTGCAAAAGTTGGCTAGGGTTGAAGAGGAGATCGAAATAAGAAGGAATCCATAATTTATTTTCGATTTCCACCATGAAATCAAGGAGAACGAAGTTCAAGGGCTTACCAACAGGTTGGGGCTCGTCCTCATGTTGCTCCTAAGCTCCTTGGTCGGTTTTTCAAGCAAGGGAAAGAAGAAAATCCGAAATAGCCTTTCATTTGGCTTGAAAAAGTCACTTTTATAAGGAAATTGATGAGAGAGAAAATGCATTATTAAAATGCATTAAATTCCAAAAATATGGCCACCTCTTCCCCCTCAAATCCCTTAAGGACGAGGCACCTTCCTTTGCCTTTAATTCTCCTTCATTATCCTCAATTTAAAGAAAAGCAAATTAAGCACCTTAATGCTTATTATATTAATATTCCATATGTGAGTGGAAATTACTTTTCTTTATAATAAGGTGAGTGGAATTTCACCTACTTAGGATATTTTCGTTCCTTATCTTGACAAAGGAACGTCCATCCTTATTCAAAATCAACCCAAAACATTTTGGTTGAAATCCCTTCAATTATTTTTATTCATTTTTGCCCTAAATCGAATTAGGGTTTCAATTAGGCATTATTCTTGATTATTTTAATGTCAAGATTCTCTCTCCTCCAACTTATTTCAAATGAGATGCCCCTCTCATTTTCTTTGCTCTACATGATGCCAAGAAACATTAGGGACCTTATTCAAGTGGTAATTTGCATATTGAACCCTAGATTTTGGGTAAATTGCACTTTACTCCAAAACTAGGTTTTAATGCACAACATTGTCCAACAAGCTCTATCTTGGTGTCCAGGCTTTGGAAAACCATACCACTACATCATATTCATCCTTATAATTTATCAACATCCGAGGAACACCTTATCATGCAACATTTGCAAGTTAACCCCTCAACTTGGGGTAATTTTCACTTTAGTCCAAAATAAGCAAACATTGCTTCAACATTGCTCAAACAGGACCAAAATTGAAACATAGGTTACTCTTGAGCCCTAATCACTTTTCAAAAGAAAAGATTAAACATATAATAATCTCTCTTAATCAAAACACATAGGGTTAAAGCATAACCCAGGTCAGGGGTGTTACATTCCTAGTAGTCAATTTGAATGATATCTATCTTTGGCATCGTCATCTTGGTCATGTATATATGTATCGATTGATGAAGTTGAGAAAAAAGGACTTGGTCAAGGGATTTCCCAAATTGGATTTTGAAAAGGATGAGGAATACCAACCTTGTACCCAAGGAAAGAAAACCAAGTCCTCCTTCAAATACAAATGAGTTCTTAGCACCAAGAGAGATCTTGAACTTCTTCACATTGATCTATTTAGACCAATGAGAACTCAATCGCTTCATGGTTCCAAGTATTGCCTTGTTATTGTCGATGATTTCTCTAGATATACTTGGACCTTCTTTCTCATTTCCAAGAGTGATACTCTTGATGTTTTCTTGAGTTTTTGTAAATGATTAGAGAATGAAGCCTCTTTCTAGATCGCTTCCATCCATAGTGATCATGGGGGAGAATTTAAAAATGGTCTTTTTGAACAGTTTTTTCAAGAATCTGGCTATGCACATTACTTATCTTCACCTCGAACACCTCAACAAAATGGGGTTGTAGAGAGGAAGAATAAGTCACTACAGGAGATGGCTAGGACTATGGTTTTGGAGTATGACACTCCAAAGAAGTTTTGAGCCAAAGCCGTCAGTTTCTCATGTTTTGTGCAAAACTTGGTTTTTACACATCCTTCTTTAAATAAAATCCCCTATGAGCTATGGTGTGGTACAAAGACTTCTATCTAGTATTTTCATGTTTTCAGATGTCCTTGTTTGTTTTGTTTTGTTTTGTTTGTTTTGTTTTGTTTTGAATACGAAAGATTCTCTCGACAAGTTTGATCTGAAATCTTACAAGGTTTTCTTTCTTGGCTATAGCACTACTAGCAAGGCTTATAGAGTGTTTAATATTGATCTTGATAAAGTAGAAGAATCTATAAATGTTAAGTTTATTGAGACTAACCCCACTACTCCCAAAAATATTGTTCCAAATGATGATGTTGTAGGTGAGGTAATTCCTATTCTAAAAGAACTCAACATCACCCAAAAGGGAAAAGAGATGGTCACTCAAGAAGAGAAAGATGGAGAGAAGAAGGATCCAACTCCCCAATTTGCAAAGAATCATCCAAAAGAGCTAATTTTAGGTGATCCATTTGGACGAGTGAAGACGCGGGCTGCATTCAATAAAAAACAAGCCAACATCACCTTCATCTCACAACTCGAGCCAAAGAACGTCAAGGAAGCTCTTGGGGATGATGAATGGATCCTAGCCATGTAAGAAGAGTTGGAGCAATTTGAAAAGAACAAAGTATGGATCCTAGTGCCAAGACCAAGTGATAGAAAGATCATCAGCACCAAGTGGGTCTACTGCAACAAGCTTGATAAAATCAGAAAAGTGGTAAGGAACAAAGCAAGGTTAGTGGCTCAAGGCTACAATCAACAGGAAGGTATAGATTTTGATGGAACATATGCACCTGTAGCTAGACTTGAGTCCATTAATATGTTGCATGCTTTTTCTAGTTATAAAAACTTTTACTTTTGCTAGTTATAAAACTTTCTTTTGTATCAAATGGATGTTAAAAGTGCATTTTTGAATTGTACAATTGAGGAGGAAGTGTATGTTGCACAACCCCTGGGATTTGAACATGATAGCTTACCTAACCATGTTTATTTGTTGCAAAAAAATCTCTAGGGACTCAAACAAGCACCTCAAGGTTGGTATGAGAAATTAAAGAACTTTTTGTTAGATCATGGGTATATCATGGGCAAAGTAGATTCTACCTTGTTTCTAAAGCACACTTCTAATAATTTTCTTATCATAAAAATATATGTTGATGATATCATTTTTTCGCGAATTAACCTTGATCTTTGCAAATAATTTAGTGATCTTATGCAGAGTGAATACAAGATGAGTATGATGGGTGAGCTCACATTCTTCCTCAGATTTCAAATCAAGCAAACTAAAGATGGAAACTTCATCAACCAAGTCAAGTACACGAGTGAGCTACTTAAGCTCTTTGGGATGGAGAACACCAAGTCAATGGACACACCCATGTCAAACACCACCAAACTTGAAAAATATGAAGAAGGTGAGAAGGTAGATGAGAAGCTCTATAGAGGTATGATTGGAAGTTTACTTTACTTAACTGCCTCTAGACCTGATATAATGTTTAGTGTTGGCTTGTGTGATCACATTAAATAAAATCCTAAGAAATCACATCTTATATCTATTAAGAGGATTTTAAGGTACTTAGCCAAAACTCCAAATTTTAGTCTATGGTATCCCAAGTCAAGGGACTTTACTCTTACATCTTATAGTGATGTGGATTACGTGGGATGTTTGATTGATAGAAAGTGCACAAGTGGCACTTTCTTTCTCCTAGGACCATGCTTGGTGTCTTGGTTTTCCAAGAAATAGATCATAGTGGCATTAGCAACCACTGAGGCTGAATACATTATATCCAGGAATTGTTGTGCCCAGGTATTATGGATGAAGCAAATGCTCCAAGACTTTAACATTCATTTTGATGCTTCTCCTATCTATTGTGATAATACTAGTACAATTAACTTATCATATAATCCTATCTTTCATAGTAGATAAGCATATAGAGGTTCACCATGACTTTATTCATGATCGCATTGCCAAAAAGGATATATATATCACACTTGTGGACATGGAAAATTAGTTGGTAGACATTTTCACTAAACCTCTAGCTAGAGAGAAATTTAACTATATCAGATCTAAATTGCTCATAACTACTTTGAATGAATCTGATATGCCTTATAGCTAGTTGTCATCTATCCTATATGCTCTACCTATGTTTTGATCATCTTTGCTTTCTAATATGCTAAAAATCAATTTTCATGTTCTTTTTGCCTTATTTTTGTCTTTTTTTGGGTATTTTTTTGCAAACACTTGTTTTATCACAAAATGGTATCCAATTATGAGTGATATGTACCTACGTATGTTTAAAATGCAAAATGGACTTGAAAAATAAATTTAATTATCACTCTAATGGCTATAAATTAGAAATTCTACTGTTGGTTCAATTGGACCATCGGTCGAGTTGGAAATCGAGAGATTTTTTAAAAAGCCTATCGGTCAAGTTTTTGAGTCACAGAACTCGACCGATGGCTGGGTTGGAGCAAACATAAGTTAGGTCAGTTGACTTTTCTCCCTCTCAACTAGATAAAAATCGACCAATCCAACCTCTATCTCCCTCAAGCTCTCAACCCTAGCCCCGACCTTCCTCTCCCTATCCCTAGTTCGACCTAGATCGACCTCCCTTGACCTCTTCCCTATCAACCCTAGGTGTGTAGACATGTATTGGTGGTGTTTCTCTTGCTTTTTCTCTCTCCATCCTTTCCATCTCGTCTCCATGGCATCTAACAGGAGAAAGAGGGTCGCCCCATCAGGATCACCATCTTCATCTTCCAACTCACGTCTCATACCCTTTGATGATACATTCTTTGTCTCCAATGAGTCTCTCAATAGGTACAAGGAGATCCTTCCTAGGAATCCTTTTCCATTCCATGCCCTTTTTGAGCCAACCCCATGTAGACAAATAGTAATTGATGAATAGCTGAGTTGTTATACAATCACCATTTCTCCTCCTTGTGTGTCGAATGTGTGTGCTACAATAATTCCATCACTGGCACAAAAGTTGTTCATAAATTCTTTGCTAAGTTGCAATGGAATGATAACACACTTGTACCACCACCCAATACTCATCCTCACTTCCATTATCTCCAGGAAGAAATTACAAGTCTATGAGGATACCCTGAACATCTTCTTCTCGGGTACTACGATGACTGATACATGGAGGAAGGACTATCCTAAGTATTTTGACTAAGTTGAACTTGAGGCCTTCTACAAGAAGTATGATCTTACTCTCCCTAATATTCATAAATTTGTAAAGAAGCCTCAGTTTCCCTATAGGAAGAAGTGTACCCTTCCTTCCTCTACCTTTGACCTCAACAACTACATATTTTCCTTAGTTGTTAACTGCAATATTCATCCCAAGAAAAATTAGACTGAAATTGCAAAAAACATTGCGATAATTATGTATTGTCTCTTGAAGAACATCAGAGTCAAATGGTCTCGTTATGTCCTTCACCACATGACCTATTTTGACTCCTGTAAGAATACCTATGGCACCCACCTACCCTACCCAGCCCTGATCTATGGTCTTTTTCATCTTGCCACTAACAAATCTCTTTTCCATGACCTTCACTACAAACCTGTCCAGAAAGGAGTTTGCATCAGTGAGACCACACTTTACAAGTTTTTGCCTATCCCATACTCTACCACACCTAGAGCCCCTACTTCTACCTACACCACCTCAGCCCTCCTGACCTACCCGCGCCTCATTTCATGTGTCAAATGAAACCCTTATGGGATACATGATGCATCAATAGGCGTATAACCTTCATGTTCAGGAGCACATGCATCAAGATCTCTATGCCATCATGTCCAACATGAACCTATCATGTGCACATCCTTATCCTTCCTACCAGCCCTACCTAGGAGGTGACTATGCATCCTATGTATATGATCACTTTTACCCAGCCCCCCCACCTATTGCTTCCACTGCTACACCCTCTATTGTTAGTGAATCTACCCTTGGAGTGTTTCCTCTACCTATTGGCCCCTTGGCCACCTTGCTTGCTAGTCTTGGTACTTCTTCTCCTTCCTTCCCACAGACCAATGAGCTTCATACTCTTGGTATGTCTTGGGCTGAGCAGAATGCCCATTGGCCCGACCGTAGTTTTGGTTCCCTTACTGATGAGGAAATGCCAAACCATGTTGATTAAGAGGTTGTTTCTACTGATGAGGAGCCTTCTGAGGATGATGATGGTACTAATGGATTTTCCAGTGCCTCTGGTGATGAAGGTGATGTTTTTGTCTCTGTTGCACCTTCAAACAGAGATGATGACTATGAGCCAGAATATTCTGATGTTGATGACGATGTTGATGATGTGGACATAGATGACCTAGATGTTTAGATTTTATAGTTTTTGGTCTAGATGCTAATCATAAATATCTCTCTAGGCTATTTTTTATTAAAAACATCTGGGCACATTTTCTGAGTTGTACTATTTTATCATCATGTTTTCTTCATTTTGGCTTGTAGTTATTTCAAAGGACATGCTCTCTGTGTTGTAATCTTAATATTTTGTACATTAACTCTTTGATTTACTATATCTCGTGAGTTGGTGCCATATTTACCATATTTTTATTGTGACTTAGATTGTGTGTTTCTCTCGTCTCTGTTTGGTGTATGCTTTGAGATTGCATGTTGTGGATGTATGTTTGGTTGTTCTTGGAGAAGACCTATTTATGTGCTCTTCTACCCCCCATCCTTTTTTATAATGTCAAAAGGGGGAGGGAAGTTCAATGTTTTTGAAGCTCAACCATATTACTTTTATTGTCTATGTGATCCTTTTCTTGTTCATCATATGCTTTATCATGTGACTTGCTAAAGGACCATATAGTATATATGTCATCTTGATTTGTGTAGATAGACTAACTATGTAGGTAAGAGTAAGCATAGATTGAGGGGAAGAAATTCACATTGTTCAAATCATGAATCCCCCCTGCAATTCACAAGGCAAAGGTATAACTTTACAAATCCTTTTCAATATGATTGAGGAATGGTTTGTCATTGTCAAAAAGGGGGAGAATGTTGACTTGAGAGTTATACATTGCACATATTTTGATAATGACTTAACCATTACATTCCTATGTATCTAATATATTTGTTCAAGATTGATTTTAGGCTTTAGGTACATGAAAAGGATCAAATTACACAAGCCCTAGCTTGTTCAAGTTCAAGTCAAAAGTAATGCAAGAGCACGTTTTGGGAAATCACTTTAAATGACCTTAGATGATTTTTGTAATCACTTGTATTGATGATATGACTTGTAACTAAGATGAGAAAAAATCAGGGACACTTAATTTGAACATTTGATCACTCAAATGTTTATTTAGAAAATTTGTCACATGTTGTATATCGGTCAAGTTGGAAACTTGACTTCTCCAGTGATGGATTTTCTGGAGAGACCAATTGGTCGAGTTGCACAGTCACATAACTCGACTAATCGATCAACTAAGCAAAACTAATTTTAACTCATCGGTCGAGTTTCCCATAACAAACTCGACTGATAGTTTGAAATTTGGCTTTGTCTCTTGGTGGATCGGTCGAGTTATCTTTATTGAAACTCGACCGAATGTACTATATAGAAAATGTAGAAAAAGTAATTATAACCGTTGGTGAGTTGTTTTGAGCGAGAATAGATTCATTGTAACTTGGACAATGGTTATATTTCCCCCTTAAGTGATCCAACACTCAAGGGAACACCCCCAACTATTAATAGGACCCCTTAGAGTTCGTTCAAAGTTTACTCATTCATGCAATTCTAAGTCCTTGCTATAGTTGAGTGTGTTGCAACTCCTTGAGCCCCTTTGTCTCTCTCATTTACAAATAATTTCGTGATTGTGAGTGAGTTAGGCTAGTTGTAAGAAATATACTTTCTTGTTCTTGTACAACCCTCATTCCATTCCATCTTCCCTACCTCCTTTTTCTCAAAGAAGCAAAGGTGAAGAAAGCTACCCCGAGTGAAGGTTAAGCTATTAATTTTCTTCTTAAGGTTGAAGAAGAGGTGAAGATCTACTCTAGGCTAAGGAGAAGGGAAAGGCCAAGATTTAAGAAGAGTGGGCAAATTCCTTCAATGGCAAAGACTTGATGCAAGTGTGGGTAAGTCATTGTTGAAGGCTGAAGACATCTTGATCAAGTGGGTAAGTCCTTGTGTAGGTGGAAGACTCTTATCTTGAATAGGTAAGTCCTTGGATGTATGGTGTTCTTCTTGTATCTCTTATGAATGAATATAAGTATACATGGATTGCAAAGTCCTAGATGTTGACCTCTCTAGGTAGCTGATTGACTCTCTCCTAGTTTGGAGAGTGGAACCACTCTAAACCATCTTGTCCAAGTGCATGTTCCAATTTCTCTCATCCTTGATATGCTTGCTTAGTTAGGAATTCAAATTGCTCTTAAGCTATAAGTTTTGATTGATATAATTTGAAGGTCTAACTTATCTTATGAGAATCTTGAAGCTCTATTCACCCCCCCCCCCCTCTAGAGTCCTAGATCCAACACAAACATGTTTGTTTGTGATGAAGTCATCAACAACACATTTCTTCATACACACCATCAAGAATGAATACACGCCACCACCCAAATCATATATGTTATGGTGATCATAGCAATAAAAAATGGCAACCATCAAATCTCTTAGAGGTTTCCAAATTGTTGGCAAAAATGCATCCAAGAAGAATAGAAATAATACAAGACAAAAACCAAATTTAAGGGTTCTGTACCCCCCTCATTTCACTATTGTTAAAGAGGACCCAAAACAACTACGTGACCTAACCTTGTACTCATAGGCCATGTCCTTAAATGGGTCCTCCCCTATGAGAAGACAAGATCAATCATATACCCATTATTGGCTTTCTTGAGAACTCTTGATGTGGTTTTCTCTAAAGGATAAATAATTTTTCAAAATTTATTCAAAATCTAAAATATGATTTTTAGATTATTTTTTCTAAAGCTTTTTTTCCAGAAAAATTGCCCAAACTAATTCTCTATGAATGAAATAATTATTTTCTATCATAATTTGAAATTCAAAAGATTTTTAGTTTCCTTGACAATCAGTAGCACTTTTGGAGTAAATATTGAATTCAATATCTTAATTGGATTCTCATTTTCATTTGAATTTATTGCCTTTTTTACCAAGAAAAGGGAAAAAAGAAGACTTGAAATTCAATTTTGTACCTCCTCCTTTTTACTAGAAATTGCATGTCTTGATACATAATCTTGCATGCAAAAATTAATTCTAACCTAGGATGAATTCAAGACCTTCTAAAAATTCAAAAAACACAGAAGGAAAAAACATCTAATGATGTAGGACACTCGTGACAAATTGTAGAATTCCATTAGGAGTTCGACATGATGGAATATCATGTTCATCCATAGTCATTCTCCAAAGAATGTAGCAATATGTGGGCCTCATGTAGCAATCTTGATTCCTTTTTTCAATCAAGATTGAAAATGATTTATAATTCACAAATTATCTTATCTAGGTATTGAGCCCCAACCTTTAGAAACAACTTTAAATACCCTCCCTCCCCACATTATAGCTCACCCCTTTCAAGTCTCCTAGAGTCAAAGAGAAAACTGTGTTTCTTTTCCATGGTTCTGACACGTTCCTAACTAGAAGATCCTTCTTCTCAAATAGAAATTTTCATTGTCAAGAGGCTAGACAAATAGTAAGGAGGCACAAGGGGCCTTTAGGTCTAGTTGATCTTTTCTTACTGCTCATTTGTGTAATAGATATACATCGACATATTGCATGCTATGACTAGTTAAGTTATTCTAATCAAGTTGTTCATTATTTTAATAGTTCACCTTTATACCTTTTCATGGCTTAAAATTCCTCATGTTAGGATAGATAAATATGTCTTGTTCATGATCCTATCTCATGAATGTCTTGGTTTTTTTAGTACATGCTTATCTACTTGCATATTTAATCATGAACTTAGTTTATCTACTAGATCTTCCATGTTTATCAAGTCAAATATCATCCGTGTTCTAAATTATTTGATTCCACTTTTATAGCCTTTAGATCTCTTCTTGAATGACCTAATCTGGGCTCATATAGTTATAGTAATATTCATTTCTCATAATTTATCTCATGAAACATTGATAAATCTTTCTTCAGAGAAAATGATGTGTACTTAATAGTCTTAACTTTATAAACTTAGTTTTGATTAAATATCATTTTGTTATGCATATTAATTATATCATGTGACTTGACAATATTTAGATCATTAACCATCCATATAGAGATCTATTTTGATCAAATAACTTTCCTTTCTTTTGTCTCTCTCCATTTCCCATATCCCATCCTGTTTGCTCAAGATATATCTCTTCCATGGGCGAATTTGAGGTGATTGGGATCTTGAATCCACCAGAGGCATTAGTGCAAATAATAGAAAGTTCCATAGTCATATTAAGTCCCAATAAACTCACAAATTTTATTCATGCTTTTTTCTCTTTGTTTTATTTTCATAATCTAAACCCTTGTTCGAACTGAATTGCCTTTTATAAACTTGAGATTACACGTGTAATACCAATTTTGTTGGCGATGCACATGTTCCTAACAACTTTATTGGTTGAAATAAGATTTCCTTACTCAGTCTCAAGACCACATTTTCCTCATAATCCTTTGGTGGAGTTATCTTTGGTGTTTTTTACATTTTCCTGATGATTCAAAATAATGTGGCATCTCTAAATTCTTATCTTTTCATTTTCATTCCTTTTACACCTACTATTATGCCCACAAAAAAAACTTATTGAAGAGATAATATCAAAAGTATTTTTAAAAATATAAAATGTAAGGAGAGTTAAGGCTTCAAATTTGCCACCTAATTTCATGAGAAAAATAGGGGGAAATGTAGACATGAATTTAGATAAGTATTAAAAAAAGCAAAATAGCTTAAAAATGACACCACCCATGGGAAAATAAAGCACGGAAAGCATGGCCAAGAGACTATAATCAATGATTCCATGACAACTAAGGAAGGCGTTAGGCATTCCCACATTGTCTAAAAATTGGTATTGTCCTTCATAATCTTGAGTTTATGAAAATCATGAGGCTTGAGGTTTAATTTAAAGAGAAAAAAGGAAACAAAGAGAAAAGGTTATTAGAATGTGTCAGTCATTGAGGACTCAAGCTAACTGTGACCTTGCATTGCCATATCCACGAAAAACAAATTTTTACTATGAGATTCCAATCACATTAATATCTCCATGGTAAGGAGCTAGTTGAGCAATTTGCAATCGATCAATGAGTATACTAGAAATATGATAGCTAGTTCAAGAAATCATGATAATTGTCATTATATGAGTAGTTATTGAATACGAGAATGATTAATCAAGTTGAAGTTGTCAGAGCAATTTTTGATGATTAAAAATGTTCAAGAGTAGTTAAAGAAGTTGTGGACAAGTTGATATATATAGATAACTAGCAATTAGATGAATTGAACATGTTGTATGCTTATTGTCTCTTTAGCCTTTTGGCTTAGTGGATTCGATTTGTAGAAAGAAGGATCTTCTACACACCAAGAAATAAAGTCTTGCACAAAGGGAGATATGTGCTCACTGGTTTTAGGAGAATAAAAATGAAGCCCTTGAGATGGTGGATATCAGGGTCGTGTTATAGTTGTACCTTAAAGATTTGGGGTTGAATGGTCTGAAAAGAAGTTTTGAGAACAATTAATTCCCTACCAGATCAGAGAAAAGAAAACAAAAGAAGTTAAGGATTTGTGCCTTAGGGAAGGACCCTGGAAAAAAGTTGCACTCTACAAGGATTTCCATTGGCATAATGCATGATTACTTCATGTGAATTACTTTAGAACATCATATTCCATCATGTATTAATCATGAACCAAAGGCATTGTCCACTCAATGTCTAGAAATCACCCATTATATGTGAGTTTGGCTTCTGCTGGACCTCTAATTCCTATATGGAAATCTTGTCAATGCCATTGAAATGATACAAATGTGATATTTTTCTATATGATAATCCAACCAATGTGACATGATGAGGTACCCATGACGAACACAATGTTTATGTAGGTCACATTCCAATGAGTCCCTAATTTTTATACTCGCATCAATCAAGGTGGCATGATCTTTATGATATTGTGTAATGCTAAGATCCTTTACGGTGGGTGAATGGAATTCACATACATTGTCTAGTAATTTGTATAGTAAATTCTAAATTACAAATAGAAAATATGCATAAATTGAGTAGGATATAAGGTTAACACTAACCATAGTTTCTTGCAAGAAATATATAAGTGGCTTTCTAAGCATTATAAGTGGTTGTATGCTTAATTAGTTGAGATGATTAATATGTTGAATTGATTACCATAGTAAAATGAAATATCATTATATCATGTGATTGAATAATGTGCCTCTTAGTAAATGAACACGTTGTTAGTTCTTGACTAGTAGAATATTGTTACGTTTCCATATTACTTTTTCTTATTATACTGCCAACGCATCTTGATCTATCTTGAGTCGGAGTTATCCACTTGTTGGGGGCTCTATATGAGTCTCACATGGTTGTTCCACCCAAGTTTAGATTTTATGGAAGCAAAATAAAGGACAGGATGATATGTACCTTAGAAAGTACAACATAAATTAGTCTAAAAGTGTCCTTCGACACTTGTTTTCTTTGAGTGTTGGGTTGGTATGATGTGATGTATTATTCTTTCAATACATTTTCTCACATATGTAAGTGTTTGAATGGTTTACATCAGATACGATGTTGTGTCTTCTTGTATATAAATCTGAATGTGATCTACCTTTTGTGATTAATAAAGATGAATTTGATGCCTTGATTAAATGTTAACATATTTAGTTTGACCACGACATTATAATGAGTTTTCAATGGGTTTGATAAGGCCAAATATGACTTGTGGGTCTTAGCTTTAGGACTACATGATTCATTCCTAGTCTGACTAGTCGAACACCCAAGCATATCTAAGATATTGATAGTATCTTCTAATTCAAATTTTGAGATGTATGTTTAAATTAGAAAAGAAACTTTTTACTTGAGATTCATATCCACATCGTTGTTTATCTTTTATGTGTGCTAGTTTAAGATGGGTTTTGTCCAGAGGAAGGTCCACACACATTAATAGTTGGATAATTTGCAAAATCCAATTTAACTACATTCACCTCTTAAAAATCAAACCAAACTGATCTATTTCAAAGCTTGGATTAGAATTAGTTTTGTGAAATGGTGGGTCAGAGGTAGGGAGATAAGTTCCCTGTGGTTGTGATGGTTAAACATCACCTTTGCTCTCACCTCTTTCAAGCCCTAAATTTCTCCCTCTCCCTGGCCCCACCTCATGCCCATCTAGCTAACAAGTTTGATGAATACATGCTTACTAGTATCCCTTGCAACTTGAAGGAACATACAAGGGGAGATAAAGATGAGGGGTGTGTGATTTTATGAGTAAAGGGTCGCTAAAGAAGAAAGACAAAGAACAAAGGAGGAGAAAGAGGGAATAAAGAAGGAAAATAAAAAGAAACACTATATAGACTCCCAATTGAGGGTACATATGTACATTTTGCAACTTCCTTCTAATTTTGAATAAATACATGCAAGTTGTGTCTTTTACCACTATTACCCATAGATTCATTACTTCCATTTTTTTCACTTCCCTCACAATTCCTCCTAACTTTGATGAGACTAATTTAATTTCTTCGAACTTTTGAAAACAATATTCGCAATAAGGTGTTAGAGACATGGTGAATAATTCTGATTTTCAATTGTTTTGGGACTCTTTAGGAACAAACTAAGTTGATTCAAGACGTTTTTGCAACGGATAGAGGCGGATAATATCATGCTTAATAAAATGGGCATAGAATTAAAATGGAAATGTAGGGAAACAAAAATTTGCAGAATTCTACAACCTCTCTTGTGATATACTGCTGGGTGAAAGTCTTTGATGAGGATTTCACATAAACCGTTTTCATTTCGTCATGGAACGCGAAGCTTCGCAAAGCAATCTAGTACAAACAAGAAGCCTCAAAACTATTAAACATTACTGAAGTCTGAAAAATAAATGGCAGGAAGAAATTAGACCTCAGTTATAAAAAGGGTATTTGTCAATACTCTGGTGTGTATATTGATGGGATATATGTTAGAAAACTAACAGCTCGCATTTTTTGATGAAAGCTTATACAGTTGTTCTATTCAGAAACCAAAACCGTCTAAAATCTACCCAGAAAAAGCACGATGGCAGGGTTCTTTTCAATAAACAAACAAAAGGAAGAGTGGTGGGGTGGGACACACTGTACATCAACACTCTTTTCCGTTCCGTAGCTTTTGCTTTCCTTTGGTCTTCACGATCTTGGTAGTCATAATCGGCGGCCGCGTCGGCGGCGGAGGGGGAGGGGGAGGCGGAGTTGGGATCTTGCGGTGCTGTTGTTGCTGCGATTCTTTGTTCTTACGCCTCTTGAAGCTACTGAATGCCTCCAGCCTCTTCTTGCGTGCCTCGGATATCGGCTCCAGCTTGGGCTTCCAGAGCTGGTCCCTGCACCTCACCAGCTGACGGTAGTCCTTCTCAAGAGCCGCCGTCGAGCACACCCTGCTCCACTGCGACGAGTTCCCTTCTTCTGAGACAGCTTCTTCTCCTTCATCTTTCTCTGCCCTTATCTTTTCGATGAACTCGTCGGATACCCGTATTTGGAGCGTGCCCGACGGTGTCTTGTGCACGTCAAAGGCTTTCATCAACGCAGTCTTGTCTGTGCCCGTGGCCGCAGCAGCGCGGGCGAAAGAGGAGGCTACGGTGACGAAGGAGAGGACGGACTGGAAGAATTGGGTAGGGAGGAGGAAGTAGCTGTGGCCCGGCTGCAACTGCTCGTCCTCGGCCAGGGAAGGCACCTTCTGACCTATACAGAAGGCATCGGAGCGGCATACCAAGTGCTTGGGAAACTCAGCAGCAAGCTCAGCTGCTGCAACTGGCCGCCGGTAGGTCCTTACTTGCCCGTCCGACGTGATGAGGCGGATCGTGCTGGCTGACGATGAGGTCTTGCCTCTTGCAGCTGGCGCGGCTGATGGACCATCATCATCGTCGGCGGAGTGATGGCAAGGGCTACCTGTCATGTAGAAGCACCATGGTATCATCTGCGAGGTCAAGAACTTGATTCCCATTGAAAGTAGAGGAAGGGCAAGCCACAGGAGGTTTCTGGTCTGGCTGTGTGAATGGGAAAGATTGCTATAAGTTTGGGTTCATTCCAAGAGAAGCACTATAGGTATTGGTAGACCGAACAAAAAGGCATGGAGGGGGCTGCTGTGACGATGATATTGGAAGGAGGACAGGGATGAGGTGAGGTCGCCGGTCGTAGCACATATATGTAAAGACAAACACCGATATATTCTAAAGAAGTGGGGAATGTGGTCTTCTTGTTTGATGTGATTATGGTGTTTGAATATAAGGCAAAAAGAGACACAGTTGATGACCTAATACAAGTTGTTGTTGCTGTGATGCTTGACCAATAAACAATGCATATTCTTTTTAAAATCGGCGCTTGTGTGGGTGGTAGGCTTCGGCGTTGGGGGAGGAAAAGGAGGTCTAGTTTTTTCTGCCATCTGCGGTTTTTGGGGGCAGGAAGATCGTTGCTTCACTTTGACTGGAAGATTCAAAGTCTTTGACTCCTCCCTAATAATGCAGTTCTTTCTTGTGCGTTTGCCCCCACACCTGGGCCACACTTCCCTTTTCCGAGCATTGGAATGCTTGCACCAAATTTCTTGCAAGTCCAAATTTCCGCATGATCTTCTCCGTCATACTTTTTAAAGAAGAGGGCATCATCAATGATGATATTTCTCGTTTAAAATGACAGTTTTGATGTTCTCATTAAAAGAATAAAGTACTTCAAACATCTGGGTCGGACTATACTAATGTCATATTTTCTGTTAGCAAAATTAGTAGAAAAGGCACCTCATCACACTTGCCTTTGGTGAGAATGTTAGTCTTTATGTATTTTATTGGCTATGAACCAAGATAATGAAACCATAATGGGATTGTTGTAGATTGATCCCAGTTAGAATCTTATGTCACGTTGATGATTGAATAGAAAAAGCTAATCCAAAAGATATTAGTCCAGGTTCAATCCAAAGAGCTTCACATAAACCGAACTAATAGACATCATTGTCCATTTTCAATTTAGTTACACACATGCGTTGCAAAACGCCAAATAATAGTCGCAATATCGCATTCACTAGCAAGAGATAAACATGAGTTCGGTGTGGGTCCATGTTTAATCCCAACCGAGAGAAGGATTAGTAGTTCATCAAATGGAAGTATAAAAATATTGTGATAATAACAAGGATAATTAGTGTAAATTATAAATGAACAAGCACATTGTAGTGTAACACTTTCTTGAAAAAGAATCTCATTATCATTACATGAAATCCAACAAAATTTCCTATATTTTGACAAAATATGACTGGTATCATGTCCCACCTGAACAAAAGAGAAGTGCTCTGGCTTTCCTTGTCAATTTTTATAGGAAGTCTTTAGCCCAACATGCATTTTGATTTTCTTTCACATTAATAATAGAAAAATTAGGTAGAATAACTAATACATAATTTGAAGAAAAAAAATCATACAACATATAACCTAACACAGATACAACTTTGCACAACCAAATTTACAAGTCGTAAAGCAAACATGTTTCTTGATGGCATTGCTAAAGCATAGTCAAGTGTTGGGAAGAATGATATAAGCTTCAATAGTTGCCTGATAAGTATGTTGAGGTTCTACAATGACCAGATAGTAAGAGGTAGGGCTAGTAGTAGTGTTGTTATAGCCAACTCTAGGGGCGTCAATTTTAACACTAGTTTTCTAATAAAGTAGTTTTTTAAACATAATGAATGAAGGTTCTCCTACATTCAGGAAAAAAACAAACATACAACAATTACGAATGATATATATAATAAGCAGATTTCTTTTTATAGATCGGATGATTAATACATACAACTCAGTGTAATTTAGGTAGAAATATTAGTAATTTATAAATATACCATTAGACAATAAATTAGAGTTCACATTTTAAGGCCACCTATGAATAGAGGAAAGCACATGTTCTATTACTTTGAGTTAAGTTTGGGTCCACATCAAGTTACTCAAATGTAACTCAGGTGTATTTACTTGTAACTCAAGGTTTTTGTCATATATACAACCGAGGTAGCCCTATATTTTGACATATAATATGTTATTTGTCCACTATAAGTTTAACAACATATGAATTATAAGTAAGTACACAAAATTTTTCTTTCAATAACTCAAATTCGTCTTTCGATAACTCAAATGTATTTCTAAGAGTCCTGGAGGGTACCTACTTATAAGAAAATTGTAGAAATTGCAAAAACGTTTGTTGGAAACTCTACGAGAGAAAGCTAGTTGTGATGGGGTCAATTTGTTTTATCAACTAACTCGATGACTAAATTGCATTTTAGGTGAACTATGAGTTGAAGCAACTGATGATTGATCGTAGCTCGTCCAATATGTCTCCATCAAATCAGTCAAACATGTAATTTGAATAATAGGTTCTTACTTGAATTTATGGTTTGACTGACAGTGACCATGTGTGTTTTCTTTTGTAAATAAAACATACCCATTTTGGTTTGAGTTGGAGTTTGGTAGATGAATTTTCAAATGAAATAACCTTCAACTAACAACGTTTCCAATTGTCACCTAGTCAAATGTTTGGAATATTTGAAAAGACGCTTTACTCTCTTTCTTGATTGAATAAAGAGTTTTTTAGTATTATTCCAGTCAAATTCCTATCTCTAACAATAGGTCTCTATTGAATAATTCAAACTTGTAATATGAATTATATGTTCTCAGTTGAATTTATTAATTGATCAAGAATGACATTGAATATGTATTCATAAATATTACATATCTTCTAGGTTTGACTTAAAGTTTGGAATACAAACGTTCAAAAGTATCTTACCTTCAATGGACAAGGTTTATAATTGTCACCTAACCATTTTTTTGGAAATAGGAAAAATAGAGATTTATTTAATTATTTGATAATATTGCATATTCCTATAGGTAAAACCAAGGGTATTCAAGGGCCAAAGTTAACTCAATATGTGTCTTTTACATGAAGTGAAGTGTTTGATGTATCTCATAAATTATGATACACGCATTTTTTTACTTATGAATGAAATTACAAATCTCTCGATTGATTGAGCTTTAACTGACTTCGGTACCACCTAAAATACATAACGAAAATATCATTTAAAAGTACAAAGTAATAAACGACTCGCAAAAATGATAGTGGATATGCCCTTGGTCTAACATATTTCACAGTATTCTAGTAATGAAGTAAATAGGGCCTAATCCTACCATTAACCAGTACTTGTACATTTTATTAAAAAATGGGTGGTGTAAACATAGTTATCTCAAGAAGTTCTTTTGTTTTTTACTTATACAACACATCTTCACCATCCTTGTGCTTACTCCCACATGCCTTATTGCAATAAATATGGGTGTTCAAGTTGTTTCTTTATCTCTTTTACTTGTTGTTTTATTTTTTGAACTGTGTTATTTTGAACCTCAGTTGGAGCTAATTTTATATATTCTACTACATAAGAAAAAGAGGCATGGTGTGCAACCGCTTACTAGCATGGTAACATGTCATGTGAATTGTTGCATTACTCATGATTGTGTTGGACGTTTATAGAATATTGTTTTGATGAGACATCCCACATAGTACATAAGTTCTTTTTCCCTACACATCACGATATTTTGGTGTTTACAATGAATGCATGGTTTCAAATGGATATACTACATTGTTAATGCTAGTGGATTTTATGTTTGTCATAAATATCATAGCCTGACATTGTAGTGGTGTGTTGTGGATGATTGTTTTTCTAGTTTTAACTCTATGTTATCTTGAAATCAAAATCAGACATTTTGGAGGTTTTTTACTACCTATATGTTGTGTTTTTTCACATACTTGTCATGGATACCTTTCATGCACTCCATATTATATCTTGGATTGTCTTGCAAGAGCATGCTTCCTAGTCATTGATATCTAGTTGATATTTACATGCAACTCTTCCTATGGGATCCATCCTGTCTTGCAGGTAGGGAGTGTTGAGTCCAATATGGCCATTGAGGTACCTTTATGGTTTAACCTAAAGGAGATGCAATAAAGTAACAATACAATATCGAATGAGATGGGATATAGCACCCTATATCATCGCCTTGCCTCACATTATTATTCTTAGTTATTACAATGTGTTGGTATGGTCATTGATGTACCTTTAGTCAATTATCTCTTTATGCCATGCAGTCTCAGATGAGAAGGAGCACCTTGTCTGGACTGCCACAAGAGATGGCTTTATCACTTTGATTTCAATGAAGAGTTTTCCACCCTCCTCACCTAATTTATGATCAAACTTGGGACTCTGAACTTGGATTTGGTCCCTTGACATGCACCCTGAAACAACTACAACCATATGGAATGCTTTTCATGGCGATTTACATATTGATGAGAATGGACAAAGATTTTGTATCTCCCTTGCATCCACCTATAGTTGTTGTGGGGTTCCCACATGCAAATAAATCACCCATCTCAGTCTACATGGTGGTTTTGTTGTGTCTTTGGCGCCCGACTTTTGTTCTTAGACATGGGAATTTCCATCATTTTGAGATGAATGGTTCCCTTTTTACTTTGTGGAAATTTGGTATATAGAGAACAACTCCTCTTCTTTACAGTAGTGTTTGTTTGGCATTCTCTCTCATGTTATTTTCTAGACATTTTGGATTCACAAATGAAAGATCTAGTTTGATGGTACCACCTAAATAAGATAGGTCCTGGAGTAGGATCATAGACATAATTCATATAAGATTGCATCATTTAACCTTTCTGAAGATGGACTTTCATGCCTTTTATGAGAACCTTAAGGATGTGGACATGAGGGACCCTTGCAATGTGTTGAGGCACTTGAATATTGTTAGATGGTAACCACCTAATATTTAAAATCTAAAAACAAATATCACTGTTGGAATAGAGATGGATTTTAGAAGCTTGAAAACCTTTTGAGGGTATTAAGACTATGATGGATAGACATGGATATATTCAGTTGGTGTTCAAAACCAAGCTCAATTTATTGGATGCCATAGAAGCCTTTATGTGGGGTCTTATAGTTGCTATAAAAGTACATGATGATGTAATATCTCCTTTTCCTCCTTTGAGATAGATTATCAACAGGTCATAGACATGGTTTGGGGGTCATCCTCACACCTAGAGGTTGATCCCTCTTTGCAAGGACATCAAAGTATTGGTGGATGAGTTGGGTGTGAGAGGCTTGCACATACCTAGATTGGTAAACTTAGTGGATTAAGAAATTATTTTTTGGGGCACCACAAACAAGTCCTTGTCCTGCATAACCCTTTGGAGCTCTTGATGAGCATAAAAGGGATGATCTAATGGATATAAAGTAAATTACATTATAAAGGTGTGAATACATACATTATTGTTTAGGCTGGTCGTTGCCTATACCATGGGCTCTTTTATTTTTGTGGGTTGTGGTTGGAATAGATGTTGTACAGATAGTTTCTCTTTTATTTGGACCATTTTTCCTTTGGTGTGTTGATGATTTTTTTCATGATGTCATGTAACATTTCGTTCTTTTCCTACTTTGAGGAGTTCATGATGAATAGACAAGCCTCCTGACTTATTAAAAAAGAAACAAGTAGAGTCACCATCAAAAGTAGTTGGTTACTAACATAACATAAATGGCATTCCTATTATTGCTTCAAGAACCTCTTCAACGATGTATGTAATAGGCATATGAGACAAATATAAGGAAAACTTGAAAATGAATTCTATGAAACTTGATTTACACCAAAAATATCACAACTATAACTCCTACATTACAACTTGGTTGCTAAGTTCTTGTTCAATTTTGTTCTGCATCTTCCTACTGCGCAATCTACTGGAAGCAAACATGAGTTTATTTTAACCAATTGTCAAAAATTATTCTTTTGACCCTTCCTATATATCAATTATACATAAAATCACAACTCCATGGTGGCTTTCTATCATTCTATCTATCAGTATGAACCCCACATATATGGATCCAACCATTAAGTTTGTGTCTTCTTTGTGAGTATCATTGCAATTAGGTGTGATACTTTATACCACTAAATGTCAAATGTCAAAGAAATATATTAGCATGATACATGTGTAGGACAAATAAAAATTGAACGGATGTACGAGAAGGCTAATAAAGATTGAAAAATATTGTGTTTATGTACAAACAAATGTAAAGATAGGCATTATTAAGGATAAACTAAGAAAGGTTCATCTTAAGTAGCTTAGGAACACATAATATCCACTAACAGTAGTAATTGTATTGAGTTAAACACAACTAAAAGAGGAATATATTGAATAATACTGACTAGGTGAGAACTAATATGTGGGAGTATACATTCAGGATATCTCAATAAGAATATGAACCAAAAAATATTTGAATGATAAATAATGACCAATAGCTAACCTCAATGTGGTTTCCAATGGTGGAATCTCTTGTAGTCAAAAGATGTTTGATAATATAGAAGTAGTGCTTAATGATCTTTATAAAGTTATGTAATCTACAAGGTGTGGTTGCTTCTTTCATAAGATGTTGGATATAACTTGTGTAGGCAATCAATCATATCGTTTTAAAGGAAACCTTCTTACAGCATTTCAGACTACACAAGTGTAATTAATCCCGTATAATTAAATTGTTGGTTGCGAAAGAAGATAAACGTTGAAGGAAAAAGGAGATAATGACAATGGAGGAAAGGAAAGCAAGAGGGAAAAAGGAAACTGGATTAGAACCGGAAGAGTTGTGGGACACTAACAAAGTTGTGACAATGATGAAGCGTGGGGGAAAACATGCATAGGAAGATGATACTTATGGGGAAAGATAATCTATATGACTATATATCAACTTAAGACTTGGTTTCAAAGTTAAAGGATAGATGGATGCTTTTGTTTGACTCAATGTATATTAAGCAAAAATACATTTCGTCAGTATTCAAGCTTTGCTGTCATTGTGGATATCAAGTCAAACTTAAGATCCAGTAGTGTATTATCCCAAATTTCAGTAAACATATCCAGTCGTATTCAAGGCCTTATTATGCTCATTTACCCATTATTTAGAAAAACGTATCCGGGCTTCAGAACACAATACGCGAACATGAAAAACCACCCAACATTAATTGTTGCGAATGTAAACTCAAGCCGTATCATGAGAGGTTGCTGTGTTCCGAAAGACGTGGTTACCCAACCCTCGGTTTAATTACCTGCAGTAATTATTTGCCTAATAAATTGATTTTTAGAGGTTTGGGACGGTAAAACTGTTAGATATGATAGCCGAGTAAAACTATCCGCTGACGTATTTGAAGTGACCACCTCAGTTGCTGCTTATATTAATAGGAGCGGTCCCGCAGATTGGTTCGATGAAATACCTTGGACGGTCTTTAGGTCTTATCTAATAATAGACAATCTAAAAGATTTTCGTGCTTCGTATGTTAAGACCACGATCGAATATTCTTGTTAGAAATGTTTCTTTTCCCAACTCGCTGTCCACTTTAGTTTGTTAAGAATTGTAGTGGGAAAGCGACGTATTATGCAAAATTGAAAGCGCAAAATTTAATGTGAAAATTCTTTTCAAGACGAGAAGAGAAAAATCAAGGGACAATAACGGCCAACAAGTACTATGTAATCAAGATTACAACTCGCATCATCCAGATTTAATTACCTTTAAATACAGATAGCTTCCCGCCATACGAGAACAAAGATAGGAAGAACAGAATTACACTCAACGTGTACAAAGTATCACACTTATCTTTTCTCCTCACAACAACTCTCTCATTGTAGGGGATCAGACACACACTTGTGCCCTTGCATGTTGCCGTTGCAACCGCTGATCGGGCCACCTATGCTCCTGACGAGGTTGCGTACCTCGCCGCCAACCAGAAGCTCTCTCCGCCTGAGAGAGCAGATGTACGTCCTTCGCTGAATGGACAGACTGTTGTAGTAAACGTTTTCGCAACACCAACATAGTGCCACCAACTGATGTGTGTCCTTCACTGACCGGATATGTCGCCGTCGTCGATGCACCACGAATGTGTCGCTGACTGTCACCCGCTACTTCACTTCAAGGCAAAGTCGTTGACCCTCTCTTTCCACAAGAGAGCACCGCTGGTTGTTCTTGTTTTCTGGCTCTTCTACCACAGAAGACACCAACAACGAATAATTGATGGGATGATCTCAATGGCCTCTCACATGACTTCTATTTATAGGCCTCCATGACATGTGGTAGCAATTAGGAATCCCACTCCAATTCATAGTCCAATTCCTAATCCAATTCCAATATTGTAAATAGAGAGCCATCTTCTCTCCTATTGGATTTAACTCCTACTAGGATTGGCAACACAAGCCAACTCCTACTCAAATCCAAATCCAATTAGGACATGGGCCAGAACAATCCTATTCCAACAATCTCCCCCTCCAGCCCATAAGGGAGATGTTGTTATCAGCAATCATCTAGAGTAACTTCTGGATTTCATCACCACCTGTGATGGATCCTGATAGGTGGTCATTTTCCTCAAGCATGTCAGCATCCGGTCATTTTCATCCATTTTCTTGAAGTACCACCCTAACTTCTCTTTGTTCTTAGACAACTGAGAAGAAGTATCTTGGCAGCTCCGCTTCTCTCACAATGCCCACACCTGGAACATTCTTTGCCCCCCTTGACCAATCTGTCAGCCATCCTGGATGAAAATTGTGATACTTACCTTCTGCAATAAGACTCAAAAACCTTCCTTTGACGCTCCCCCTGTCGATGTATCCCCACATCAAGATCATGATCCTCCATTCTGCATGCATCAACTACATGTCCACTGTATCGTCCTTCTTCCTTATTTGCACACTATCCAGAAGAAGTCTTTGGAGTGACCTTCTCTAACTGGGAGCCATCCTGATGCTTGTAGAAACTTAATTTTCTACCCTTACTGACATCATTGAGAGAATCCCACAGCTCAGACCTGCGGCTATCTGTAGGAGTACTTCCAAATTGTCCTCGTTTCCTTTGAATTGGCATTGACTTCTTGACTTCCCCAACCTTCTCTTTGTGCACTCTCAATGTGGTTTTATATAGATTGTAGCACACTCTACCTCGAGCTATCACCAAATACCCTTTTGTTACCTTGCACATGCCACCACCGAACCCAAGATGATATCCACTCCTATCCAACAAGGAACTAGAAATTATGCCAAGCCTCAAGTTTGGGACATGACAGACATCCTTGAGCATGATAGTACACCCAACATCTATTTTGATGCAGACGTCACCAATCTCGATGATCTTTGAGTAGCTAGCATTCCCTATTCTCACATTGCCAAAGTTCTCTCTTCTATATTTTGTGAAGAACTTCCTATGAGTTGCAACATTACATTTTGTTTATGTGTCTACAACCCACTCAACACCATCCTCTGTATTCAATTCCTGCTCCTAGATTGTCAATATTAGATCTTCCGCAATGACAGTTGTATTGCTCTGGTTATCATCCTCGTGTTCTTTGACAAGTTCTTGTGACACCTTCTTCTAAATCTTGCAATCTTTCTTGAAGTGTCCAACTTTTCCGCAACGGTAACATTCTTTACTCTTTGACTTTGACTTCGCGCGACTGGAACCATGATTGCAACTCTGATTTTTTCCTCTACCTTCAATGTATAGAGTTGAACCTGAAGAATTAGATTTTCTACATTCCCTTCTGTGGATGTCTTCACTCAAAATCAAATCCTGAATATCGTCAAGCTTCAGCTCCATGCCATCTGACGAACTGCTCACTGCTGTCATTATAGCAGACCAACTCTCGGGAAAAGAGGAAAGTAAGATAAGGGCTTTGACTTCATCATCAAATACTATCTCCACTGAGTTTAGTTGAGTAATTATGACGTTGAACTCATTGATGTGATCTGCTACTGAGGCTCCTTCGGTCATCTACAGGTTGAACAAATGACGCATCAAATATACCTTGTTTGCAGCAGTTGGCTTCTCATACATATTTGATAACATCTTCAGAAGTCTCGTCGTCGTCTTCTTTTTGGCAATGTTGAATGCAACATTTCGTGCCAATGTCAACCTGACCACCCCAAGTGTCTGACGATCAATGAGATCTCAATCCTCCTGCTTCATCTGTTCAGGCTTAGTCCCCACCAGAGATTGATACAATTTCTTTTGGTACAGATAATCTTCAATATGCATCTTCCAAAAGCTGAAATATTTGCCATCAAACTTGTCAATGCATACTTTCCCGTCTTCAGACGCTATTGTCACTTCCACTTCAACCTTCCAACCTTGCTCTGATACCATTTGTTAGGAATTGTAGTGGGAAAGTGACATGTTCTGCAAAACTGAAAGCACAAGATTTAACGTGGAAAACTCTCCTCAAGATGAGAAGAGAAAAATCACGGGGCAATACCGGCCAACAAGCACTGTGTAATCAAGATTACAACTCACATCATCCAGATTTAATTACTCCTAAATCTAGATAGCTCCCCGCCACACGAGAATAAAGATAGGAAGAATAAAATTACACCCAACATGTACAAAATATGCCACTTATCTTTTTCTCCTCACAACACCTCGGTTATTGCAGGGGATCAGACACATAGTTGTGCCCTTGCGTGTTGCCGTTACAATCGCCGATTGAGCCGTCTATGCTCCTGATGAGATTGCGTACCTCGTCGCCAACTAGAAGCTCTCTTCGCTTGAGAGAGCAGATGCATCCTTCGTTGAACGGACGGACTGTTGTTGTAGTCTCCGTTGCAACACCAACGTAGTGCCACCAACTGATGTGTGTCCTCTGCTGACCAGATACGCTGCCATCATCAATGCACCACCAATGTGTCGCTGAATGTCAGTCGTTACTTCGCTTCAAGGTAAAGTCGATGATCCCCTCTTACCACAAGAGAGCACCACCGGTTGTTCTTATTTTCTGGCTCTTCTACCACAGAAAACACCAACAACAAATATGATGATCTCAATGGCCTCCCCCAGGGCCTCTATTTATAGGCCTCCATGACATATGGTAGAAATTAGGAATCCCACTCCAATTCATAGTCTAATTCCTAATCCAATTCCAATGTTACAAATAGAGAGCCATCTTCTCTCCTATTGAATTTAACTCCTACTAGGATTGGCAACACAAGTCAACTACTACTCAAACCCAAATTCAATTAGGACATGGGTCGGAACAATCTTATTTCAACATGTTCTTATCTACCAATGTATTAATCAACTGAACCAATGGTCCACAAAATGGAAGAGCCCATTTTTTCTTTTGAAAATAAGGATGGCATAATGGTATGTTGTCACATCAGTGAGCCAATATCAAAATCTAATTGTCTCAACCCCTATATTATTATAAATACAAGATGCTTCTTTATATCGATTAGCTAGTTCTTACCAATGTTGTATTCTAACCATGATATTTATTTTACATTGTTTGAGTATAACTTACAAGGATATTTATTTTCCCCTGTTTCAAGTATAAGTATTATGAGTTAAATATATGGTTAGCAGAAACCGAGCAAGATATCACCAATCTCCCACCGCCCACCCCAACCAACCGAAAACTGAAAGTAAGTACAATATTTTGAAGTTCAATACCAAAAATTCATGTGTTTCAATTATTTGTTTGTAACGTATGTGTGGTAGTGCTTGAAGTTACGGCTTTATTCTGGGGTTTACGATGGGAAACTTGGACATGCTTATCATATAGTTGTGATCCAACTATAATAAAAGAACCCAAAATAAATTGACAACATATACGAATACTCATTATGTGTGTGCGCACTCGCACTGGTAGCCGTCAATAGACTACACATATCTCGAGATATCTAAACGATGGTTGTTAAGGACATTTTCTATTTTGCTATGTATGCACACAAAAGTTTTTGTATAATGCATCTTATTCAAATGATAATTTTCTTTAAAACGTATAAAGAGTTAACTTCATTGTGCAGTTTAGTATAAGTGGCCCTTAACAAACTACATAGTGTTTGGATTGTTATTTTTCAAATAATTTGTGTAAGAAAATATTGAGAAAATCCTCATGCTTGATGTTCTAGGTTAAATGAGAACTACGGATGACTAAAACTGGATGTCTTCCGTCAAAACCCAAACCTATGAACATGTTTGATCTATTTCCAAAATCACTTCCATTTTCAAAAAAGTTGTGAATCCCCAATATTTGAAATTGCTAGAAAACCACCAGTCACCTTGTCGTTTACGAACATGTTAGGTATATTGCTTACATTTTCTTATATATTGGTTCTTTTTTTTTCATTCCGTGCCTTTATATTCTTCACTTGTTCCATGATATACAAAAATTGAGTTCAAGTCTATCAAGTATTGTGTCCGACTAGCCTACAACTATTCATTTTGTGAAATGGTGAGCTTGTAGTCAGACCATATTGATACAGTATGCCCTAAAAAGTACCAAATGATTTCACATTATATACTTCTTCACATTTCTATTAAATAACTAATGAAGTGGTGCATATGTATACATTTTTTTGTTATTTATGGTATATTATGAATTATTTCAACTTTATGTTATTACATATAAATATGATTATTAGGACTCAATTCACTGCCATTGTAAAATCGGTCCCATAATGGTTAAACATTTTACTTAATAGATATGGGTCAAGTTGGTTGTATGTTGGGTTGTTTTGTATAAACCCACAACTTTATTGTACTTGTACCACCATATGGCCGCCCTTATCATGGAGGAAGGGTATAAAAGAACAAAAAAGAATACCGACATTAAGAAACTGTGAATGGCATGATGTGGTGAAATTTTATATAAAAGAAAACCACAAACCATCACGTCTGAGAGTTGAAGTTGAGGTGATTAGTGGCTTTTTTTTAAGATTTCTCAAACATGGGGGTTTGAGCTTCCATAAAATTGAGCAAGGTTTGAGAGAAAAGAAAATCTCAATACCTTTCTAGCTTCCTCTTGGATTTAAGAGATTTGTGTTTGCCAATGGTCGCTTTTGGTTTTAGTTTTAAAAAATGGGTAGGCGCCAACCTCTTTTCAGGTGGTGCATCTTGGGCAGTCAAACTTGTATACTGCTTGCTGGTCATGCTACTCCCCGACTTCCTAGTAGGCTGCACACGCCCAGTCTGCAGATACTAACTACTGGTCTTATACCTGCCAGGTAGACCAAAACCAATCTCTGTTTCTCTCTCTCTCTCTCTTTCTTAATTTCTTTTGTTTTTGCCGTCGCTGAGAAAGGTTAGACCAAACTTCCTCTCTTGGTCCTGCAACACCAACCAAGAAGCTTTTAATACGAAAAGAACACATGCACCCTCCAATCCACAGACCGAGGTCCCAGCTCCATGATATCTTATTTGAACTGTTCATCATCCAAGTCCCTGTCCCACGTGGTTGGGTAGAGAGAGGAGAAAAGAGTTGGCACGAGTTGGAAGAGACGAGAGGCTCGAGAACGATAGAAGGGGGCGTCGCACCAGCCGCAGATTTTGAAAATTTTGCTGTTGAGAGCCAAAAGAGCTCTTATCATCAGAATTGGAAAACGTTGGCAACGCAGCTACCAATGGGAGTCTCGGTCGCACCAAACTGCTGCTGTTGCTGTTGCCTGTTGCTGCCAGTGGGTGGTGTGGTAGAGAGACGGACACGAGGCGAGCAGTGCCGGCTCCTACTGGCCCTTTTCTGCACCCGTTGCACGAGGGAAGACCGGAGAATATAGCAGAGATGATGACGATCATTACGACCATCATTTCTTTTTCTTCTTCTATTGCCCGTTATAGGTGTCGGTCGTTGGGGTCCTGACACACGAGCCGAGCTAAAGTCCAATATGTCATTGTTATATTAGAGATAATTAAAGCACGCTAACCACACTTCCGACTCTTCAACGCCAACCGCTGCCTGTAGGATTTGCTGGTCCTCCTTTTACAAGGAGTACGCTGCTCCCTACAACGCCAACCGCTGTGTCAAAACAGCGGACTGGCTGCATGTTTATCGCCTACGTTATCCTTTTACGTTTTTTAATGATTGGCAAAACTGAATAGAGGAGGCATTGCGAACAAAGTCTGGATCATCATTATACAACTTAAGCCTCTAAGAATTTAGCCGGTAGCCTAATTGGTATGATGCGGCGGTGCTGGTATTACAAGGTAGAATGATCAGATCCTGGATCCTGTTGAATCACTGAGCCCCTGTTTGGTTTAGGAATAAATCCAGATCGGCCTTATCTTTTTGTGCCAAATAGACAAAATCCGGTCTGGATTGATCAAGATTGGTGTTTGGTTGAACTTGACATAACGACATTAGTTTAGGATTTTATAATTTGTATATCCAGGCAAACTCAGTCCTGGTCCGGACAAGATTACTATTCCTAGTCAGGTCATGAGTTGTCGTGACTATTGTCTGGTGAGGCATGCATAGGATAGCCGCCTCGTTCACTCCTCTCGAACCCCACTATGCATGTTCTCATCCCTCACCCTCTCTTCTTCTCTCTCCTCCCTACATGGATAAAGTTCTTCTCTGACGGCCAACTCCACGATCAACGGTCGCTAGAATGGGGAGTCCCTCTTTTGACTCCAACTATGGCGACGATGCATCTCTCAAGCTAGGGTTTCATCTCCTGTTTGGCTCCAACTCCAACATGGGTGCATGCACCATGGAATCTATTCCTCCCGTCATCACATGCCTAACAATGGTGTAGGCAGCGAAAAGCTAGGTTTAGCCTCCCCCCTTCTTATATTCTTTCTCACCATGTGTTATGAGCCAAGCTCTTATCATGTCAAGGATTACAAGCAGGAGAAACCCTAGCCAATGGAAGGGGTAAGCGACTGACCTTTAAATTGGTTGATTTGTTCATTGAGTTGGTCGTGCTCCTGCTGCATGTCCTCCACCATATATGCACAAAAGCAGAGGGAAATCATACAGTGTGTTCTAAGCTATGCATTTTTCTAAAGAGGTAGCCATCCCTACGCTATTTGCATCGACTCGATTTTAGATTCACTTCAACACCCAACAGTAGTAACCACTCTTCCATTTCACTTCTTTGGTTCTTTTTCCATCATGATTCCATTGTGATATATCGTCATTGCGAATTTGATGGTGGTTCTACACTTCTCACCGGATCTTCCCTCCTCTTCAAATACTTGTTCACTGTGAAAGCATTGTCCCCTTGCATTTACCTCTGATTAACGCTTTCTTAGGATTGTTGTCTATGGTTGTGGTTTAAAAGTAGTAGTGTAATTTGTTTAACAATAATCTCATGTGTATTTCGTTGTGACAATTATATTGAGACAAATTTTGGGTTCATTTGACACACAAATTGGATGCTAGTATAATATGTCATGTAGATTTCGGATGCTACCCTGTATTGGTACATTTCTTTTCATGATTGTGTGATGTTTTCTCCACTTTCACATTTTGATATGTGCTTCATTTTGTTAGCAGTATATTTAAATATGATGACT
Source organism: Alisma plantago-aquatica (assembly GCA_963693085.1). Lineage (NCBI taxonomy): Eukaryota > Viridiplantae > Streptophyta > Magnoliopsida > Alismatales > Alismataceae > Alisma > Alisma plantago-aquatica. The sequence continues at coordinate 762,341,117 of OY856409.1, forward strand.
GATTTGATGTAAGTCTCAAATGCATTTCCCTAATTAGATTTCATTGACCATTGGAACTGGAAGTCCATCATGATAACCTTGCACTTTGTTCCATTCTTGGACTTGGATCATTGTTCAGTTGGCATTTGCCATGGATTCCATGTTATCTGGATATGAATTTAAAATTACATTCATTAGTCTTTTCAAGTGTTGCCAACCTCTATTTTTATCTTTGCTTCAGGTTTCCTCATTTGTTGTTCAAGTGATAGTAATAGGAGTTCAGTTGACATTTTCCATGGACTCCATGTTAGATGAATATTTGTTTATATTTGCATGCTCTTGGTTTTTGTGTTGTTTTTATTCTCATTTTGTGAACTTGCTTCATGTTTAACAATTGAAGTGTGATGATTCATTTGACCCTGCATCATGCTTTTTAATTTTGTTTAACTATGTTACTGTGACACCCTTTGCCACACAAGCGAGATTACTCAAAACAAGCACGAAATTATCACTAATAACCATATTCCCACAAAAACAGGATAAATTAAAACTGATCTCATAACAAAAGTTCAAGCTGAACAACTCACAATTGAAGCCATAAGCTTGTACCACTTGTATTTCATTCATAGAAAAAGTATTACACGTCATTGTTCACTGTCTAACTAGCCACAATCTGTTACATATGATCACATGTTCACATACACAACATGTATGTACCACTATGGCATACAACCAAAAATTCAAACGATGTAAATATTCACAAAACACTCCCAAAGACCTGAGTGTACAGGGATGACATATATGACTCTATTACTAGACAGTAGTTGCATATCCATGATCCAATAACTACAACTCCCTTTATTGTCAGTTTCAACCACATAATCTCTATCTCATCGTGCACTCCCACCTATATAAAATTGGATCCCACGGGGTGAGACCAAAGTCCCAGTGAGAGATATAACTCTCCGCCAACATCTATTATAAGCACATATAAGCTAAACAATAGATTATACTATCAACAAATAAGTATATTTTGTTAACTAACATAAGTAAGGCAACTAACACGAACTTGAGCAGTTTAGGCATCTGCATTAAATAATAGACCATCTTATGCTTTAAGAATGAATAAGAGAACACATATAACTATTGTACAATAAATGATATAAGAAGCAAGGTAAAAGGGTCAATCAATGTGAAGTGTATTTGACCCTTATAAATAATACTACACAACTGTATTATATTTTTTAGCAATTTGTCCTGAGGATTTGAGGCATACCACTCAAGTTCAATTGACCACTGCTAAGTCGAAATCAGTACCATAAAAGATCAATGGAAGAGCCAGACTCCATGATCATCACAGACACTACTCGGTCAGTTCGAGTCTGCAATGCAGTGACATGTAGTCAAACTGCAAGGACAACAACTTATAGTCATAGCTATAGTCCTATAAAGATAGAAACTCATAGTCAAAGATAAGGTCCTATAAAACAACTAGCCTACCTTGGTACATGGGACAGTGCTAGAGAATAGGCTCACACATGGTTGTTCTTTAATTCAACATTATACCACTATTTCAACAATTTAAGGATATAGGGAGATACCTCCACTGATACCCTGTATGTTCAAGAATATGTTCTCTGAGTTTCCCGCATAAGTTACTCGTTTCCTGCATAAGTTACTCGTTTAACCATCCAGCTAGATACTGATGTTGAAGATGGATCTATGGTACAGGGCAACTACATGATTAGGGTTTTCACTTGATTATCAAATCCAATTGAGTATCTTTTAGCATCAATCAAGTTACAACATATAAACCATAAATATCTTCTATAAAAATAAGGGTATAATACAACTTCAGAAGATATAAAACATACAAAGTATAAACTTGTCACACTATCACTTGATATCACTATCACTTGATATCACTATCACACTGCTTATTCAAGGCTATCAACATCAACACACGTTATCACTGCCAAATATGGCTCACATTGCCGCCATCACAAGGGATATCAATCCCTTTTTATATCACTAGAGGATATCACCTCACATTAGGCATTAATTCTTCACTAGGTCATGAGACCAATCACATTATTCATGTAACTCAATATTGTCTCATCTTGCCTCATCAGACATATAAGCATCTCTTGTAGCATATCACATATACACCATAGCAATAATTAACTATGATATCCAAGTTGACATGTATGATTAGGATGTACACAAATGGAAAGAGAATCATCATAATATGTTATTCACTTTAACAATGTAAGCATGTATATTATCTGTTCCCAAAATTAGGGTTCAGGTTCCAAGTATAACCAATTAGGGTTCTATTGCAATAATCATTCATTAAACCCTAGTTTATCAACTCCCATGTGTTTGGAGTGTATTATAGTTAAGCACAACAAATTATGACTAAGTATGCACATTTACATCATTATGATTTTAATACACCTCTTCAATGTTCTCATAGCCATCACCTTGTATCACATTATCATCATCATAGCATTCACAAGCTATGATACTCAATTAACTTGCAAGATTAGATACATATAAGTAGAGAGAGAAAGTACAATCACATGCTATTCAACTTTACATGTACAAAAAGTATAACACACCCTAAAATTTGGGTTAGGGTTTACACATATTAACCGATTAGGGTTTCACACAACAATTATAACACCAAACTTTATTTACACCATCTCTTACTTTCTAGGGACTAACATATGGCTAAACATCATTAGTTGAACAAGATTAGATCATTATATTAACAACACTAAGTATCACCTTCATATACATATGTATGTGTACAATCTCATCTTGTCATGCATGTGTTACACCATATAACATAGTAGGTGTCTTGACCACCTTCAAGGCAGGTGTCACAACCGCAACAACCATGTGTCTCGATCACCATTCAATATGGTATCTCATCTGCAACAACCATGTGTCTCGACCACCATTCGATATGGTGTCTCGACCATCCTATGATTTGAGTTTTGACCATCAACAAAAGCTCATGTCACGACCATGACCAAACCAACTCAAAGGAGTCTCGACCAAAACTTAAAACAAGATGTCTCGACCTCATCATGTCAAGGTGTCTCGACCTAAAACTATATACGGGTGTCTCGATCCAAACCAAGACATAGGTGTCTCGACCTCCACTCCAAGGATGATATGTGTGTCGACCGAAACCAAGGCTAACAAAAAGAATACCAAGCATCACAAAGCTCAAAACTCATGGGTTCATGATCAACAAACCCTAGAACAACCACCACAAAGGTTATCAAGACAAACCACTTAGGAGAGAGAAAGTTGAACTTCAACATATATGAGAAATCATCCATAACTCTATGGATAACATAATGATCTAAACTTAGCACATGGTAATTAAACCAAAGCTTATGATGCATATAAGATCATCCTCTCAAGAACACTTTAGAAAATCAAGTACATGGATTTAGGGTTTAAGAAAGAGTGTAATCTACATGAGAATATTACAAAGTCTTAAACCCTAAAATCATAAGAACCATATTACCATCTTAACATCATGATAACAAAACCAAGTATTGTGATACTTGTATAATCAAAACTTCCACCCTTTCTTAACAAATCATGGGTGTCGACCATCAACAAAACATATGTTTCAACCAAGATTAAAATAGAAGGTGTTAAGACCACAAAGATTAAACTACTACAAGAACAAATATCTACCCACAAATTAGGGATGTACCATGATCAAAATAGTAGGTTATCCTCAATGAAAACTCATCAAAGTCAAGGAGATGATTGATGCACTATTTATTTGTCATTTTCACAGGCTACTTTATATTGAATTTTTGTGCACTTTTGGTTTAGTTCTCATATTAATTGTGCATGATTTTTTTTATTAGCCTGTGATACTCATTTGCATCAAATAAATAGAATTTCAACATTTCCTAATGATTTAGTATATTTCCAAATCTTATGTTCAAATTTTATGCATGTCAGGTGAATGTACAAGTGTCTACATGGCTCGGTACTACCGAACTTGGAGTCGGTGGTACCGACACATGCTCATCTTGGATTAGAAAGGATCAAGAAGACTTATTATTACCGATGTGCAAGTCGATACTACCGAAAACGTTACAATGTTTTGCTCAAGAATTATAGAAGCAATTCGGTACTATCGACATCCATGTCGATAGTACTGACAACTTGATAGGTGGCCATACAATTAGAGGAGCCAATAGTACTGACACCCTGTCGGTAGTACCGACAAGTCAGGATCAGGTAGATCTGAAGGCTTTTCTTAATCCAATGGCTGAGGTTTTAACTCACCCTAAGTCTTGCTTATGACTTAGGGGAAGTGCGGCCAAACCTAATCATCTTATCTTTTTTCCATGTACGATGACCAAGAGTAAGAGGAGGAGATAGCAAAGGAGAAAGCCATTTCCCAAATGATCCAGACACTTCTAGAGGACAAAATTGTAGTCGAAAGGTAGTAAATCGGCACATGCATGAGAAGGGGTCATTTGAACTGTCTACCTTAGGGGTTCTTCATGTTATCCATGTTTTTACCTTTCTCTTCAATGTTTTTGACTATTGAAAATATGAGAGGCTAATCTCACTACTACAGAAATGGCTTATAACGTCACTTTTAAAGGCGTTGGTTGTACAAACACACCGACGCCTACAACATAAAGAGTCGGTTTAATAAAAAAACTGACATCTATCTGTGAAGGGTGACCAGACACGGGTATCACTTTTATTCAGCGTCGGTTCCTTAATAAGAAACCAACGCCTAAAATTAATCGCCAAATCCAAAATTTCTAGTGAAAAAAATTACCTCCAAAATTTAACATACAACGTCGGTTGTTAAAAAAGAAACTGACGACTAAAGGTTTTTCGCGAGATAGAAATTTGACCAATTTTTATCGTCGGTTGTCTTATAGTAACCGACGTCATTGTGTTTTCACGTTCTTAACCAAGAAAATTTTCACATCCCTTTAGCGTCGGTGTTTATACGGAAACTGATGACTATAGCCTTAATTCGAGAACATTTATTTTTGTCAGCATATAAAGATAGACGTCAGTTTTTCTAGTTGGAACCGATGACTACAAGTGAACAATAGTGTCGGGTTTTTGTTTGTAACCGACACTTATAGTTTTTAGGGTCGGTTGTTTTTATTAACCGACGCCTATTGTTAACTTAACAGCACCCACACGAGCTAGACTCTTCCCCCTTTCTCTGTTTCATTCGTCTCATACGATTGAGGGTTTGGTCTGGCGATTTCTCTATTGTCGTTGCTCCTCTACCTCCGCCTCTGCCGCCATTTTCTCTGGTCGTCGTGCGCCGCCACCACTCACCATCGTCGTCGCCCACTCTCCGTCGCTATTTCCCACTCTCCGTCGCCGCCGCCACTGTGCGCATTTGGTCTGGTTCTCTGACCGCTGCTATCCAGGTCGGCCGTGGCTCATCTAGCCCTGCTCTCCAGGTCCGACCACAACTCCTCTCCAGGTCTGACCACAGCTCTGCTCCCTGCTCTCTAGGCCGGCGCCACCACGTACGAAGGTACCTGATAAAACCATATTTTGTGACGTTTTTGCCCTTTATTCTGTTATTAAAACTACCCTTTTCTGCTATTTTCCTCTATTTTATTAGCATTTTTGCAATAATTGGCCAAGCAACGCTCTTATTCCAATTTTTCCTAACTTCTACAGAGTTTCCCTCGCTCTTGTGCAATAAGGCCGATTCCGGCCCAGAATAAGTCTAAGCCCGTCTCGACCTTCCTGACGACCGATACAACCCAGCCCGACAAGGGCTGGGCGACACGAGAATGATCGGCGGAGAAGGGCGCTGCGCAAGAAGGACGCGTCGGCCGACATACCGTCTACCCGACAGGGAGCCAAAGCCGCATCGACGACCAAACTCGTCGGGCGACACAACCACCCACCGGCAAGCGTGCCGCCCGCCACGTGACCAATAGCCAGCACCTTGCGCCGAGAAATGCTTGTATCGGCCGTCCATCTCCATCGACCGGCGTACAAGAGAGATATGTGGCGCTTTGAGCACCATGTCTTCCCACCAACCAGCCGACTATAAATAGCAGCTACAGGGAGCCGAAAAGACGGCTCGCACAGCTAGCACGGCTCACACAGGTCGGAATAGTTCGCATTCGGAGCTTGAGCGAGGAAACTCCGAGAGCAAGAGTATCGTGCCCAGTGCTTGTGCCGGGAGACACTAGGTGAGCTTTCCCTCATCCCGAGAGGGAAGGGATGGTTCACTTAGTGTTGTCCCGGGCGACACTACGCGCCGATATCGGCCAGCGAAGATGAGCGACACGAGTGCCCGATAGTAAACTCGTAGCTCTTTGCCCGACACGGTATCGAACCCGATACGCTCCGCCCGTCATGCATGCCGCCCGAGAGGGTGCGCCGCCCGATATGAGCGTATCGGCCAGGGTCCTTGAGCGATACAGTCAGTCGTCAGTCGGCGCTGCCCGAGAGGGGGTGTCGCCCGACACTGCCGTATCGGGCTCGGCTCCTGACCGGTATCGGGCAGGAGAGCTACAGTAGTCTGTCGTTCTTCTACATCAAGAAGGCGACATCTATCTTTGATTCTGCTATTTAAATTCTTAGCTTATGCATTGTATTAAGACCCTTGTTGCTTATGGAAATAGAAAATGCTTAACTGCTATTTGTTTAATGCTTGGTGCCTTATGATTTGGTAACTGCTGTGTTGGATATCTGAACTCTAGCTTGCATGTTTTGGATCGCGTTTTGCTTAGATACCGAATCGTCTTTCCCGTCGCAACTACTTCGAGAGTTGGGTTGTGGCTCTAGTGTTTGGTCCGGTTCTGGAGTACGAGAGTGCCCAGAACGGAGTTGTTTTAGTATCATTCCACTCTAACTTGAGCCCAGCAACCTCGAGAGGGGTGTTGAAGCTTGGTTAGAGGCACCCGCTCTGAGAGGAGGGGTGCAGGGTGTTACTGCTACCGCTTGTCTTACTGAAGTCTTATCCCTTGCATTACGCCTTAAACTACAGTTTATCTTTCTATTTTCTGTTGCATGAAAATCCCTAAAAACTGCTAAATGACAAAATCCTAATCTTTCTTGTAACTCCAGTTGGAGATAGTTTTCTTTGATTTAATCGTGACAGCTTGTTGTTCCCCTTCGGGGAACTTTAATATCTCTTTATACCCACCGGACTGTAAAGTGTCGATTCAGAGTCGTCAACACGACCCACCTTGTCCCTGTGTTCGACCGCGTATGACTACTTTGACCCTATAAACAAAGTTGCGGGGGCCTAGAAAGATTCGGGTTATAAATGTGAAGGCTCGACTACCTCAAATACGCCTCCAATTTTAGGACGCGCGATTTAGGCCGGTCAACTTTCTAGCACCGTTGTCGGGGACAAGGCAAATGGCACTGTTGACGAATCCGAAGCCACTAACTACACTCCCGTGCCTCAAGCTTAGAAATAGGCTTGACAGCACCTCTTTTTCTTTTTTCTTTCTTTTTCTTTTTCTTTAAGCATTATTCTTTGCCGGAACCAAATAACTCTGTGTTCTAACTTGATTTCTCGTGATATTTCAGGTACCCTGCAAAGCTGTGACCTGCTCCACCGAGCCTTGATACCATGCCTCGTTGTGAGCAACCGCTTTCTGAGGGCGAATGTCAGAGCCAAAGCGAGAGAGAGACCCGGCCTAATTGGGGTGGTCAGCTTTCCACCTACATAAAAAGATAGGACACCATTATCAACCAGTTGGTACAGGGGACGTTTACCAACCCTGGATCTCTGAATTCCATGCAACACCAGATGGCGAGTCTGTAGATGCGCCAATGGGAGGTCGATCAACGGCTGTCTCAGATGGCTGCTCTGATAAAGAACCCTGCAGGAAAAACGCTCCCTCACCCTGAAACTGCAGTAATGGCAGTGCTTAGATCAGGAAAGACAGTAGAGCGCGCAGATGAAGCCCCACCGGAACCTGAGCAAGGGCCCAAGGATGCTATTCCAGCAGGAGGTGGAGGTAGGCCTGCAGAAGCCCAAGAGCCTGCGCCAAGACCGTCCGATGAGCCATCTGGTGGGAGGAATCCTTATGCTCCCAGGATACCGTTCCCGTACAAGCTGATCAAGGCAAATCTGAAAAAGCGACACGAAAGGTTCATGGACTCGATCAGGAAGCTGCATCTGGAAGTCCCTTTCCTTGACTCTTTGGAGGAGATGCCCACATACGCCAAGTTTCTCAAAGATCTAATAATGAAGAAAAGAAGGGGAGGAAGGATAGAGACAGTGTACCTAGCCTCTACTCCCTCTGCCTTCGTAAAGCCCATCTTGCCAACTAAGAGAAGGGATCCCGGAGCTTTCACAATCCCATTCGCCATCGGGGACAATGTCGAGCGAAAGGGTCTAGCGGACTTGGGAGCAAGCATCAGCCTCACGCCCTTAAGTTTCACGCAGAGGATGGGTTTGACCGACATGGTTCGAACCAATATGCGGATTGAACTGGCGGATCACTCCTTCAAAGGACCTGTTGGCATTGTCGAAGATGTGCCGATTAGGGTCGGTGATTTCTTTATTCCCTGCGACATCGTCGTCATCGGCACAGCTGAAGATCCCAGATGTCTGATCATCTTCGGACGCCCTTTCTTGGCAACAGGGAGGACGCTGATTGATGTCTTTGAAGGGATAATCACCTTGAGGGTTGGAAACAACCACATGGACTTCAAGATGAAGGAGATCATGAGAGGTCCATCCCTGTCTGAATCGGCCTGTTTTGTAGATAGTTACAATAAATTTTGCGAGGAAATAGAGGAGGATATCCGGACAGTGGACCCCCTCGCAAGGGCAATAAGCTGTTAGGATCCCGACCTCGAAGATCCTGAGGTCGTGACGCATCTCGACCTTTTCAACCTTTCTGACAAAGACTTGCAAGAAGAAGAGGAGGAGGTGAACTCTGCGAAGTATGCCTCCCTTGAGGGAGAACCTCAGGAGGAGACACCCAGAGCAAAGCCGGATTTAAAAGCGTTGCCTGAAGGACTGAAGTACGAATTCTTAGATGAAGAACAAAGGAACCCAGTCATCGTAAACGCCGATCGTTCAAGCAATCAGCTAGACCGGCTCCTTGAGGAGTTAAGACTCCACAGGGGGGCTATAGGATACTCCGTAGATGATATCAAAGGCCTTAGCCCCGCCCTTTGCATGCATCACATCAATTTGGATGAGTCTGCCAAGCCTCTGGCCCAACCCCAGAGGAAGCTAAATCAGACGCTCAAGGAGGTCATCAAGAAAGAGGTAATAAAGCTTAGGGACACGGGGATCATTTACCCAATTAGCGACAGCAATTGGGTAAGCCCGATCCACGTAGTACCCAAGAAAGGCGGAATGAATGTGGTTAAGGGTGAAAAGGGTGACGAGGTGGCGGTAAGGACCGTCACCGGTTGGGGAATGTGCATTGATTACCGAAAGCTAAATCAGGCTACAAAAAAGGATCATTTTCCGCTACCTTTTATTGACCAAGTTCTTGAAAGATTAGCGCATCACAATTATTTTTGTTTTCTTGATGGCTTTTCATGATTTTACCAGGTACCCATCTTACCCGACGACCAAGAGAAAACGACATTCACCTGCCTTTACGGAACTTATGCCTTTAGAAGGATGCCCTTCGGACTCTGCAACGCCCCCGCCACCTTTCAAAGATGCATGATATCAATGTTCTCAGATTTTCTAGAAGACATCGTGGAAGTTTTCATGGACGATTTCTCCGTCTATGGAAAGGACTTCGATAGCTGTCTGAAGAATCTGTCGTTAGTACTTCAAAGGTGCGAGGAAAACAACCTGGTCCTGAACTGGGAAAAATGTCATTTCATGGTGCGGGAGGGCATCGTTCTAGGGCATAAGATCTCAAGGCATGGGATCGAGGTGGATACCAGCAAAATCGAAGCTATATCTAAGCTTACTCCACCAAAATCCGTCACGGGGATACGAAGCTTCCTCGGGCACGCCGGATATTAACGAAGATTCATCAAGGACTTCTCAAAGATTTCCAAACCATTGACCAATCTTCTGGTAAAATATGCTGAATTTGTTTTCTCTAACGATTGTCTCAGTGCTTTTCAGTCCCTGAAAAATGCTTTAGTATCACCGCCTATCCTTCAAGCGCCAGATTGGGGTTTACCCTTTGATCTAATGTGCGACGCTAGCGACTACGCAGTTGGAGCAGTCCTGGGGCAAAAGAAAGATAAAAAGAACCATGTGATTTGCTACGCTAGTCGCACGTTGGATGAAGCACAGGTAAACTACACAACCACCGAGAAGGAGATGCTCGCGATCGTCTTCGCGTTTGACAAGTTCAGATCATATCTCGTCGGATCCAGGGTCAAAGTATACACAGATCATGGGGCAATAAAATACTTAATGCAAAAGAAAGACGCAAAGCCCCGATTGTTGAGATGGGCCTTGTTGCTCCAAGAGTTCGATCATGAAATTATCGACAAGAAGGGCGCGGAAAATGTGGTCGCAGACCACCTATCGAGGATAGTGGCTGAGAGACAGAGAGGGCCACAAATCGATGACGACTTTGCCGACGAAGCTCTTATGATGGCTGAAGCTCAAGAAGAAGGTTTGCCCTGGTTTGCAGACATCTGCAATTTCCTTGCTTGTGGAGAGCTGCCTCCTGACATCACCTACAATCAAAAGAAGAAGCTATTCGCGGATGTCAAGAATTATTACTGGGATGATCCTCTCCTATTCAGAAGATGCGCAGACAACTTGTACAGGAGGTGCATCCCGGAAGGAGAAACCGCTGATATCCTGAAGGGATGCCACGCCTCCCCCTATGGTGGACACATTGGCAGCAAAAGAACAGCGGCGAAAGTGCTACAATCAGGTTTCTACTGACCCTCCTTATTTAAAGATGATGCACAGTTTGTAAAGGTTTGCAAAGAGTGCCAGTCAACGGGAAATATAGGGCGGAGGAATGAAATGCCGATGGCAAGCTGGATCGAAGTGGAAATATTTGACGTATGGGGAATTGATTACATGGGGCCGTTTCCCCCATCCCAGGGGTATCAATACATCCTAGTAGCAGTAGATTATGTATCAAAATGGGTAGAGGCGGTAGCCACCCATACATGCGACGCCAAGTTGGTTATCAAGCTTTTTGAGAAGACCATCTTTCCCCGTTTCGGTGTACCGCGCACCGTAATAAGCAACGACGGGTCGCACTTCGGAGAAAGGCAGTTCGAAGTGCTCCTACGTAAGTATGGAGTAAAACATAAGATCGCTACGCCCTACCACCCACAGACGTCGGGGCAGGTAGAGGTCTCAAATAGACAGATCAAGCAGATCTTAGAAAAGATTGTCAACCGCACGCGAAAAGACTGGTCTATGAAACTTGACGACGCATTATGGGCCTACCGTACTGCTTACAAGACGCCCATTGGAACCACCCCCTACCGTCTTATATACGGAAAATCCTGCCATCTGCCTTTGGAACTAGAACACAAGGCCCTCTGGGCGATCAAGTTCCTAAATATGGACCTAGACAAAGCAGGAGAAAAGAAGTTTTTGCAGATTCAAGAGCTCGAAGAGCTGAGGATTCACGCCTACGAGAATGCAAAGATCTACAAGGAAAGAACAAAAATGTGGCATGATGCCCACCTTAGGAGAAAGGATGTGAGCGAAGGGGATAAGGTCTTGTTATTCAAGTCCTCCATCCGTCTTTTTCCTGGGAAATTACATACAAGATGGTCGGGACCGTTTTCTGTGTCAAAGATATACCCATCAGGAATGATGGAGCTCCGCGACAAGGATGACCCGACTAAGATCTTCAAGGTGAATGAGCATAGAGTGAAAAGGTTTTATGAAGACGAAGCTTTTGTCAGGAAAGCAGAGATTGACTTGCTGGATGTGGGTACAACCGAAGAGCCTACACTGGTCGAGCTGGCGACGGAGACTTCAGCGCTCCTCGGGAGGCAGCCCGAGTCATAGATTAAGATGCATTTCTTTTCTTTGTAAAAACAAACATTATGGACTATAATAAGGCCCGAGTAAGTGCATGCGCACGTGTACTGACTCTTTTTGTTTTATGGGCCACCGCTGTATTTTGCGGAGCATTGAGGAGTAATATCATCTGAGGTAGGAGATCCTTCTCTATACCAATGATGTTTTACCCTGCAATGGTCTTTTACTTCACCCAGGTTTAGTTTTGGACTTTTGACCGCCCGCTTTTCTACCGTGTCGACCAGCTGGGCGCAAAACCGCTTGTATCGGACAGCCTCGCCCCGGGCGTCGCAAGGGCAGCGGATGACCCTTGGACTGCCCAATGGGACTGCGCATTTCGGGAATAGCATGACTAAAATGCCCGGCGCGCGCCATGTTTTGCCCAGCTGGGTTCTCTATAAATAGCGTGGAGGTTTCTTTGTGTCGGGCTATCATTTTCTCCCTTTTGCCACCTGGAACGCATGCAGTGATCCTCCCTTTTGCTCATGTGTCGGCCATCTTGCCTTCGCCCTGGTAAAGGGCGATGCCTCCTGAGAGCAAAGGTATAGCCCGACACACCTTTTGCCCGACACGTTTTTTCTCGCCCGGCACAGGTTTTGTATCGTGCGAAGCGTATCGGCCGGCTTGTTGTTTTCTTACCAAACGACATGGCTTGTCGCCCGATAGGGTTGTAGACCGACACGATTATCGGCCGATAACCCTGTCGCCCGACGCCAATATCTTTTGCCGAGCCGTTTATCGGGTTTACATTACCTGCAGATTTTCTATCGCCCGACATGCTGTCGCGCATAACGCCGGTCGATAGCGTTCTCCCCGATGTCATTTCAGGCGACATACTTCTCACGGCGATGTCATGTTTTTGCTTCATGTGACCTCGTATCGCCCGATACACCTGTGTCGGGCGTCGAGTCATATCGCGCGACAACATCGTATAGTACGATCCCTTATCGCCCAGTCTTAATAAGTTTTTCTTTTCATCTTCCTTGCCTAACAGATGAATAAATTCTAAATTTAAATAACAGGTATGGCTCGTATGGAGCAAACCTCCGGCCGCGCCAACAAGCACGGCGGGGGGAAACAGCAACCACAGTCTGGCAGAAACGGCAACAACAATGAAAGGGGAGATTTTCCTTGATTTGGTAGCTCTGATAAAGAGTCACCTCGTTATCAGCCTATCTTTCGCGTGGCTTGGGACCATCACCAGAGACGGCATGAGTACGATGACCAAGGCCTCCGAACAAGTTCGGGGCATTCAGGTTCCGTCCTCTTAAGGGAGGAGGCCCACCCTGACTACACACTCCTGGGACTGAACTGGGACTGATAATCAGTCCTTTTGTTTACGTTTACAATGAAGATGTGAAGAAAGGACGGGTCAGAAGTGAATTTTGAGGGTTACACTCAATCTCAACCGCTGCATAGCCAAAGAGAACCCGCTAGACAACCTTCCAATGGCATGCTGCAACTTTGTAGGAGCATATTGCAGCACATCAGCAAGCTAACCCTCACTGGCTAAACTTTACCTCACTTTTGCTTTCTTCTCTACTTCTGGGACAGAGTAGGAAGTAAGTTTGGGGGGGTATGCCAGTGAGGGAGGTATAAAATTTTTATCACTTCAAGCTTTCTACGATATTCATTCTCTTTTACCTGATGTGATGTACGCATGCATGCCATATAAAAATTTACAAAAATCTTTCCTTCGCAAATTTTTGCCCCTATGCATATGTATAAAGTTGCTATAATAATAATAAAAACCTGTTGTGACTTCTTGCAAAGTTTACTTTCTGTATATTTAACGAGTTACAAGTTCTGTCATATCTTTCTGATAATGTTGTCTCAAACAAACAAAAGATTGTGCCTTGCCATCCAAAAATTTTCGAAAAATAATAATCTCGCAAACAGCTAAGAGACGAGTATGGAGAAGGAAAAAGTTGCCCAAACAGCAGATATCTCTTTTGTTTTCCCTTACCCAGCAAAAATCCCAAAAAGAGAAAGAAGCCTTATGAGCGTGAATAAAAGCATGAGAGTTGTGCCCAATAAAAGAAAAGAAAAAAAATATATATATACACACTTGTTTTCCAAAAGTACCCATCTTTAGGCATGGTAGATCCGGGGCAGTGGTACGTAGGATGTGAAATCACTGCTCTAAAGCCAACTGGCTTGGACTGCAGGGACCACTTTCCCGTTAACGGACCCTTACCTGGATGGACTGATGGGAAATAAGAAGAAAAACCCAAAAAGCCTTAGCCTACCCTATACACAACTTTCTGCCCCTAAAATAAAGCTATTTGGTGTGGAAGCTAACTTCGGAATCATACACCAAAGTCTCGCTGAAGCTGTGGAGAAGAAAAATTTTACTTAAATAATAAGGCAAGTAGGGCAAGGTCTTTTGTTCGCATTAAGACAACATTACCTCCAAGACATCGCAAATCTTGTGCTACCCTTTAGCCTTAAAGTTTTGCTGTGCAAGAAGAAGCAACACAAAGTTTAGTTTAAATATTGATTGAGGACAATCAAAAAGCTAAGTTTGGGGGAGTTGATAACACCATATTTTGTGACGTTTTTGCCCTTTATTCTGTTATCAAAACTACCCTTTTCTGCTATTTTCCTCTATTTTATTAGCATTTTCGCAATAATTGGCCAAGCAACGCTCTTATTCCAATTTTTCCTATCTTCTACAGAGTTTCCCTCGCTCTTGTGCAATAAGGCCGATTCCGGCCCAGAATAAGTCTAATCCCGTCTCGACCTTCCTGACGACCGATACAACCCAGCCCGACAAGGGCTGGGCGACACGAGAATGATCGGCGGAGAAGGGCGCTGCGCAAGAAGGACGTGTCGGCCGACATACCGTCTACCCGACAGGGAGCCAAAGTCGCATCGACGACCAAACTCGTTGGGCGACACAGCCACCCACCGGCAGGCGTGCCGCCCGCCACGTGACCAATAGCCAGCACCTTGAGCTGAGAAATGCTTGTATCGGCCGTCCATCTCCATCGACCGGCGTACAAGAGAGCTACGTGGCGCTTCGAGCACCATGTCTTCCCACCAACCAGCCGACTATAAATAGCAGCTACAGGGAGTCGAAAAGACGGCTCGCACAGCTAGCACGACTCGCACAGCTAGCACGGCTCGCACAGGTCGAAATAGTTCGCATTCGGAGCTTGAGCGAGGAAACTCCGAGAGCAAGAGTATCGTGCCCAGTGCTTGTGCCGGGCGACACTAGGTGAGCTTTCCCTCATCCCGAGAGGGAAGGGATGGTTCACTTAGTGTTGTCCCGGGCGACACTACGCGCCGATATCGGCCAGTGAAGATGAGAGACACGAGTGCCCGACAGTAAACTCGTAGCTCTTTGCCCGACACGATATCGAACCCGATACACTCCGCCCGTCATGCGTGCCGCCCGAGAGGGTGCGCCGCCCGACATGAGCGTATCGGCCAGGGTCCTTGAGCGATACAGTCAGTCGTCAGTCGGCGCTGCCCGAGAGGGGGTGCCGCCCGACACTGCCGTATCGGGCTCGGCTCCTGACCGGTATCGGGCAGGAGAGCTACAGTAGTCTGTCGTTCTTCTACCTCAAGAAGGAGACATCTATCTTTAATTCTGCTATTTAAATTCTTAGCTTATGCATTGTATTAAGACCCTTGTTGCTTATGGAAATAGAAAATGCTTAACTGCTATTTGTTTAATGCTTGGTGCCTTTTGATTTGGTAACTGCTGTGTTGGATATCTGAACTCTAGCTTGCATGTTTTGGATCGCGTTTCGCTTAGCTACCGAATCGTATTTCCCGTCGCAACTACTTCGAGAGTTGGGTTGTGGCTCTAGTGTTTGGTCCGGTTCTGGAGTACGAGAGTGCCCGGAACAGAGTTGTTTTAGTATCATTCCACTCTAACTTGAGCCCAGCAACCTCGAGAGGGGTGTTGAAGCTTGGATAGAGGCACCCGCTCTGAGAGGAGGGGTGCAGGGTGTTACTGCTACCGCTTGTCTTACTGAAGTCTTATCCCTTGTATTACGCCTTAAACTGCAGTTTATCTTTCTATTTTCTGTTGCATGAAAATCCCTAAAAACTGCTAAATGACAAAATCCTAATCTTTCTTGTAACTCCAGTTGGAGATAGTTTTCTTTGATTTAATCGTGACAGCTTGTTGTTCCCCTTCGGGGAACTTTAATATCTCTTTATACCCACCAGAGTGTAGAGTGTCGATTCAGAGTCGTCAACACGACCCACCTTGTCCCTGTGTTCGACCCCGTATGACTACTTCAACCCCGTAAACAAAGTTGCGGGGGCCTAGAAGGATTCGGGTTATAAATGTGAAGGCTCGACTACCTCAAATACCTCTCCAATTTTAGGACGCGCGATTTAGGCCGGTCAACTTTCTGGCGCCGTTGCCGGGGACAAGGCAAATGGCACTGTTGACGAATCCGAAGCCACTAACTACACTCCCGTGCCTCAAGCTTAGAAATAGGCTTGACAACACCTCTTTTTCTTTTTTCTTTCTTTTTCTTTTTCTTTAAGCATTATCCTTTGCCAGAACCAAATAACTCTGTGTTCTAACTTGATTTCTCATGATATTTCAGGTACCCTGCAAAGCTGTGACCTACTCCACCGAGCCTTGATACCATGCCTCGTTGTGAGCAACCGCTTTCTGAGGGCGAATGTCAGAGCCAAAGCGAGAGGGCGACCCGGCCTAATTGGGGTGGTCAGCTTTCCACCTACATAAAAAGACAGGACACCATTATCAACCAGTTGGTACAGGGGACGTTTACCAACCCTGGATCTCTGAATTCCATGCAACACCAGATGGCGAGTCTGCAGATGCGCCAATGGGAGGTCGATCAACGGCTGTCTCAGATGGCTGCTCTGATAAAGAACCTGTTGGTATGTATGCCCTGAGAGCCAATCATGTGATGATTGGTGGGATACATTAAGATTGATTTGATAAACATCAAAGGCAAGCTTCCAATTCATTCTGGTTCAGTCATATGAGATAGTGATAGAACAGATTGAATGTCTAGAGAATGACAGTACTCAATGACGTATGCTTTCAGGTTGAGGACCTGAACGATGAGATCATACAGATGCTAAGAGTTTGTACATTCTTGTTATGTCCCTAGTCGGATGTCATTGTGGAAGGTAGATAGACAGCAATGACACACAAAACTAGATTGTGGTGTTGGTTGATGACAGAATCTCATTATTCATGATATAGAGATATCAAACCAAACACATAGGTACTTGTTAGAGAACAAGTGTACCGGACAGACCCACCGTGAGTTTGACACATGGAACCATGAGATGGTAGTCACAGTCAGTACTCACAGTGATGGTGGTGAGTGTGATTCTTAGACCTGAAATCACTACACTCAACACATGTCGTTGGGCACACTTTGACATCATCAAATGCAGTCCTGAAACATGGGTTGTTATAAAGGTGATGATTGGGTGGCTTTGACACATGGGGCTTTTGAGGGGTGAGTGATAGATATGGTATTTGTCCCTCCTGAGGGAGTTTGATATCCATGGCCACTTGATGAGTAGGATTGAGAAAGGCGTGCACGCATGTGTGAATCAGTATATGATACTGATGTCATACATATCTCTTCCAGTCTACTCTGAGATCAAGGAAGTGAATGAACGTTGATAGGATGACTGTTCCATTCCTCGAGTTCATTCGGGATATCAGTGACAAAGGAATTATACATTCGCTGTAACACCATTCACAGATTGTAGGATGAAAGTTGTTCTCCAACTTTCTACTTTCACTTGGGTAGCACTGATGTGTGACTAGGCACCGCTCTTTGCTTGTGAAGTCATAAGTGTTATGGACTTTCACTGCCAACGTGAAATGGACCTGCAGGGTCACACGCATAGGATTTAACCTGGAAGAGGAGTTTTGTCCACAAAGCAATGTTTAGATTGATTACTAAAGGAGTTTAGTAGTTCAATTAAACACTCAATCAGTCGATAGCTCAATATCGTATGGTTCAAGGTGTTGGACGCATTGATTGGAGTATCGGATTGATTGAAATTGCAATTGACTGATTTTGCCCAACCTGTGCTCCCAACCGATCGGCTCATGTGATGAACTGGTCGGCTGAGGTTGCTGAACTGGTCGGCTGGAGTGTCCAGGCCGATCGGCTCATGCCCAGGTTGAGACGACCGGTTCAAGAGTTGAACCGATCGGCTCAACTGGTGCAACCGACCAGTTGGGAAAGTCATGTCGACAAGAATTTTCCTTTCGTTTCAAATTGCCCAATTCGATTGGGAATAATATTGGTATTCGATACCAATTGGGAAAGAAACAAGGAAAGTCTTTTTGAGCCGGATTAGGACCATGAACCGATCGGTTCAAGGCACCAACCGATCGGTTGGAGTGCCCCAAACGATCGGCTCAGGTCCAACCGATCGGCTCAATGGCTGAACCGATCGGTTCAGTTGTGAACCGATCATTTCAAGTTGCGAACCAGTTGCTTTTTGTGGAAAATTCTCGAACCCTTCTACTCCTGCTTTTAGTCCCGCATTTCCCGGGATGGAGAACCCTGTCCCATGACTCTCCTATATACATAGGGGTATTGGGGGCTTCTCAAAGTACAGCTCAGTGCAACCACTTGCTCTGCAAGTTGTCGTTCTCTCTGGTTTTGGTAACTGTGAGAGAGCCCGAGCAAGTGCTTCTCGCAAAAGGGAGGTGCAGCAAGGGAAGGACAACTGCAGTTGCAACAGGGGGCAGGAGAGCGTGTTGGTGACTAGTACATCAACAGGAGGGTGCGACTCCTTCCACTTCCTTATGGGACAAGGAGAGTGGAGTTCCAGGTGGTCCGTGTGGACTACTACAGAGGCGGGAGGACACTGTCGCTTAGGAGGACAACTGTCATCCGACAGTCTGGTTCGAGTAGGAGTTGTCAGTCCCGGTGCGACCAGGAGCTGCACAGACACCGTCAAAGTCCGGAGTTGAAGACCGCGCATTGCGCGAGGTATTGTCGCCGAGCAAGCCTCGGGACAAGGTATGATTCCGCAAACCATCCTTTCCTATTATATAGACGTTGACGCGTTTCCTCGGTATGGGTTTGGGGAGAAAATTTTTGTTTCCGCTACCTTCTCTGTCTCCCCTAAAACCCAACAGTGGTATCAGAGCCACGTCAGCTGTTCTATATTTTAGGAATATCGATATGATCGATTTTGGTTTGTCGCCTTTATTTATTGCATACGATGCGAATAATATCGGCTTTATGCATGTCCAATCCTAAATCCACAAATCCCTAATTACATATATGATATGTATTATTAATGCACTCGATACACGTCGCCCTTAAACGAGTTTTGTGGTGGATGTGTGTAGCGTGATTATGGCCTATAAACCCCTATCTGTGTGTGGTTGTTTGTGGTTGCTTGCATCTCGGTCTGCGCACCGATCTTCCCTCTCTTATTCCTAATGTAACTCGAAATAATTCGAGATTCTTTCCTACCTTTTCTCCCCCCGAATGTAACTCGGGGTTTCCTTTTTAAAGCAATGTAATAAATAGAATAGGATTTTATTTCTGTTATGTCAAAGACCGGCGGACATCAAGACGACTGCTCAGACGGTCGGTTCAAGGAGTGAACTGATCGGTTGACCTTCCAGACGGTCGGTTCAAGGAGTGAACCGATCGGTTGATGACCGGCTCGAGGAGCGAGACGAGCAGGTGGCGGACATGACGAGATGCACGACGACCAGGCAAACCGATCAGTTGGAGGAGCCAACCGATCGGGTGGTGGCACCCAGACGACCGGCTGGAGAGTACAGATCATTCATGTGATGAGTTGATCAACTCGGATGGCAAGGCACAGATGTTCATCTTGTACAGGTTGCATGTGATGTAGACCTAGATGACCGTGATTCCTCTTGGCTTGAGGAATCACATTAGGATGGCCATAATCATCACTTTTTATCATTTGTGCATGTTTTCTGTGGGATATAGCATGTATATGATACGTACTATGTATTGTGGTGATTGGATATGTATATGTATATAAAACCAAATCCCTCATTAAAATATTAAGTCTTATATGCCTTCCATTAGCGACACACATGGCAAACTTGATCGACCAAGCGTAGGTTACGCCAAAGCGTGGTGCGCCGTCTATCTTGTGGAAGTGTGAAGGGTAGACATGTAGGTTCTGCCAAAGTAGGGTGCATGTTTACCGTGTCGGCTTTTGGGTTAGACTTAACTGGTGATTCTTAGAGCGTCTAGGCCCAGAGGCAAGGAATGTTCATGGCAAGGTGTTGTGCATGTTCATTCAACAAGAGTTGCATATGATGCAATTGGCAAGAGTTGCCTACCTGAGAGATCTAAGTTGTGGGCGATCAGCCAAAGCTGACTCATGACTTAGAGGATTTCAGGATCTTGCCCACTAGAAGGTTGTACGCTGCAATCTTCCGAATTGATGGTGAGGGCTATCAATTTGAAGTAAAATAGTGGGAGCGATAATTAATTAAAGGCCTAATTATATCGTCAAACTTTCAAATCAATCAAATAAGTCAAAAATGAGTTTTGGTCTAAAATTGCATATTTTCCTTTTTGTAGTTCAAATGGCAACAAACAACAACAACTTTTCTTTGCGATCGGTCCTTGACAAGGACAAGCTAAATGGGACAAACTTCCACGACTGGTATCGGACATTGAGAATTGTTCTCACTTAAGAGTGTAAGCTCTATGTCCTGGATACTCCAATTCTAGAGGAACCCGCTCCTAATGCACCAAGGACAGAAAGGGATGCTTACAAGAAGCATTCTGATGATGCCATTGATGCAAAGTGCTTGATGCTATGTTCAATGAACCATGAGTTGCAGAGGCAACATGAGAACATGGGTGTCATAGAGATGATTCTGCATCTCAGGAACATGTATGAAGATCAGGAACGGCAAGAGAGGTACAATGTTTCTAGGGCACTGTTCAAGTGCGTCATGACAGAAGGAGATCCAGTTGGTCCTCACACACTCAAGATGATTGGGTATGTGGAGAACCTGCAGAGACTGGGATTTCCACTGAGCCAAGAGTTGGCTACTGACGTGATACTGCAATCGTTGCCAGAATCTTACAGTCAGTTTGTGATGAACTACAACATGAACAACTTTGATAGGCCACTGACAGAGTTGTTGGGCATGTTGAGGACAGCTGAGTTACAGATGAAGAAGGACAAGCCTAAGTCCGTGATGGTGATCACGAGCAAGAAAGGCAAGTCCAAGCGCAAGGGCAAGGGCAAAGCTAAGAAAGGTTCTGAAGCTAGCCAGGAGTCCAAGCCATCTTCAGCTCTCAAGGCCAAGGGAGGCGTGACCAAGAAAGGAAATTGCCACCATTGTCAAAAGCCAAGACATTGGAAAAGGAATTGTCCTCTCTACCTGGAAGAACAAAAGAAGAAGGAGGTGACTGAAGCCTCTACTTAAAGGTGTCATGAAAGTAAACTTGTAACACTTTTGAGATACATGATATCAAGATGTAAAGTGTAAAGCATTCTTACTTGGGGCAAGTGTTGCCTTTATAGATAGGAATACTTTAGTTTATTTTCAGCCAATAAGGCATGTAATACAGTTATGAACTGCTATTTCATACTTGCCAATAGATAGAAACACTTTATTTTTGCATATTGTATGACAATGATAGCAATTAATAAAGAGATGTTTCAATTTATAAAGATGTGATCTTTGTGGCAATGCCTTATTTATCTTCTGATATTTGATATGCATAAGATAAGACGATACCTAAAAGTTATAGATAACTCAAACAATTTAATTAGCATTAATCATGAGAAATTCATTTCTAGTTTCCATGTGATGGATAAAACTAGACTCTTTTGGTTGAAGAACCAGTAAGGGACATGAATATCTTGGACATGATTAATCAATCTTCACTAAAGTAGTGGAAGACTGATTATCCTATTAGGTATAATACATGTGATGTATTTATATACCTATTGGAATAAATGCTAATACTTCAAATGGTGTTTAGAGAAATACCAATATGAATATCTTGAAGTGTTCAAGATTATCATAAATGAAGTACAAATTTGGTAAAGTATTAATTCTTGATGAGATCAAGGAATGAAATACTTGGACCAAATGTTTGAGATCCTTATGAGTGATTATGATAGTGTATCATAGTGAACTCATGATTAAGGCATGGTGATGTATGAATCAAGAAGGAATCATACTCTAAGGAGTTAGAGAATGATTATCAAATAACTGAATTCTTCTTAATAAAAGAATACCCCACACTAATAAAAGAAATTAAGAATCACAAGGGTTGTGAGTTCTTATATCTTTAACAGATACACCTCAATTATCTATGTGATGAGTTGTTCATGTGATGAGTCAACTATCAAGATGAATATGAGGAACTGAATCTTGAGTTATGGTTTATGACCTTTACATCCTAAATGACATCCATGTGAACCATAAGGTATGACCTTGATGGTAGCACTCATTGGATCATATCCATAAGTGCAGATGAGTCTTAAGTGTTAAGCTACATGGATAACATTTTGATAAGGATGATGCTTGTTGATTGCAACTTAATGGCTAAGACATTTGGCATATGGATACTAAAACCGCATTCCTATGAGGAATAAAACCAGGATGTGTACGTGACACATCCTATAAGGTTTATGAATCCACTAATGCAAATAAAGTCTATAAGTTACAATGGACTAATCAATGTGATTGATTGAGTACAAGCAACTCAAAATTGGATCTTTACTTTGATGATATAGTCAAAGGGTTTGACTGATATGTCAAAGATAAAGAAGGGATCTGTGATTTAGTGGGAGCGTATTCACATTCCACATATTGATGTGAAATGGAAATGTTCTAGAATGGAAATCCGAATGTGGAAATTATCTTTAAGGAAGATAGAGATGTTTCCTATGTGATAGGAATAGAGATCTATAGAGATAGTTCTCAAAAATCTCTTGACCTGAAAAAGAGAAAGCATACATTGGCAATCTGTACTGAAGTGTTCAGTATGCACAGATTCAGTGGGAGAAAACTTTTCCATGTTACATGGAGTTAGTATCCCAAGGCCAAGTGTCCAATTCTTATGAAGAATGGGAACACTAAGAATAGATATGGATCTATCATGTATGTAATCATCCCATTATCTTGCATGTATGACATGTCAAGAATAAAATGCATTCATCATCTTGTATGTGGGACATGGCAATATGATGTGCTCATCCTGATAACTCGTATGTGTGACATGACGAGTGGATGTCTGTCTATTTCCAGTAAGGGTTACTGGAATACCATGAGAACTTGATAAGTGCTTGTGAAGTACTAGTTCTATGGAGATAAGGAAGAGTTCGATGTAAAGAGTTACATTGATGCGAACTTCCGAAAGGACAGAAAAATTATTCGCAAAATATACATAAGATGTATAAAAGTGAAATTTTTTTGATGATTGGAAGTGTTCCAATAAAACCATTTAAAAGGGAAATTCCGAGTATCTATGTGTTAGAGAACAGCAATGGATACTATATCGATCTGAAAGTTCATAGGATGAACTTATATTCCACTCATTGATGATAAGTCTGGAATCCTTGATCATGCAATGTGGCTAAAGGTTAGCAATGGAATACTAGATCGCATATTACGGCAACTCCATCTCATACGTGTGACGTACAACGAAGAGATGAGAGACATGCAATTTGTACAGACTTTGGCAAGGTGTTGCCATTACTCACTATGTTGGCACTAGAGCACAGTAACATGTGGGACATGTTTGAAGATCACTATGAATATGATTCAAGGGTGATTGGCTCGCAGTGTAAGTGGGAGTCTATTGGTATGTATGCCCTGAGAGCCAATCATGTGATGATTGGTGGGATACATTAAGATTGATTTGATAAACATCAAAGGCAAGCTTCCAATTCATTCTGGTTCAGTCATATGAGATAGTGATAGAACAGATTGAATGTCTAGAGAATGACAGTACTCAATGACGTATGCTTTCAGGTTGAGGACCTGAACGATGAGATCATACAGATGCTAAGAGTTTGTACATTCTTGTTATGTCCCTAGTCGGATGTCATTGTGGAAGGTAGATAGACAGCAATGACACACAAGACTAGATTGTGGTGTTGGTTGATGATAGAATCTCATTAGTCATGATATAGAGATATCAAACCAAACACATAGGTACTTGTTAGAGAACAAGTGTACCGGACAGACCCACCGTGAGTTTGACACATGGAACCATGAGATGGTAGTCACAGTCAGTACTCACAGTGATGGTGGTGAGTGTGATTCTTAGACCTGAAATCACTACACTCAACACATGTCGTTGGGCACACTTTGACATCATCAAACGCAGTCCTAAAACATGGGTTGTTATAAAGGTGATGATTGGGTGGCTTTGACACATGGGGCTTTTGAGGGGTGAGTGATAGATATGGTATTTGTCCCTCCTGAGGGTGTTTGATATCCATGGCCACTTGATGAGTAGGATTGAGAAAGGCGTGCACGCATGTGTGAATCAGTATATGATACTGATGTCATACATATCTCTTCCAGTCTACTCTGAGATCAAGGAAGTGAATGAACGTTGACAGGATGACTGTTCCATGCCTCGAGTTCATTCGGGATATCAGTGACAAAGGAATTATACATTCGCTGTAACACCATTCACGGATTGTAGGAAGAAAGTTGTTCTCCAACTTTCTACTTTCACTTGGGTAGCACTGATGTGTGACTAGGCACCGCTCTTTGCTTGTGAAGTCATAAGTGTTATGGACTTTCACTGCCAACGTGAAATGGACCTGCAGGGTCACACACATAGGATTTAACCTGGAAGAGGAGTTTTGTCCACAAAGCAATGTTTAGATTGATTACTAAAGGAGTTTAGTAGTTCAATTAAACACTCAATCAGTCGATAGCTCAATATCGTATGGTTCAAGGTGTTGGACGCATTGATTGGAGTATCGGATTGATTGAAATCGCAATTGACTGATTTTGCCCAACCTGTGCTCCCAACCGATCGGCTCATGTGATGAACCGGTCGGCTGAGGTTGTTGAACCGGTCGGCTGGAGTGTCCAGGCCGATCGGCTCATGCCCAGGTTGAGACGACCGGTTCAAGAGTTGAACCGATCGGCTCAACTGGTGCAACCGACCAGTTGGGAAAGTCATGTCGGCAAGAATTTTCCTTTCATTTCAAATTGCCCAATTCGATTGGGAATAATATTGGTATTCGATACCAATTGGGAAAGAAACAAGGAAAGTCTTTTTGAGCCGGATTAGGACCATGAACCGATCGGTTCAAGGCACCAACCGATCGGTTGGAGTGCCCCAAACGATCGGCTCAGGTCCAACCGATCGGCTCAATGGCCGAACCGATCGGTTTAGTTGTGAACCGATCATTTCAAGTTGCGAACCAGTTGCTTTTTGTGGAAAATTCTCGAACCCTTCTACTCCTGCTTTTAGTCCCGCATTGCCCGGGATGGAGAACCCTGTCCCATGACTCTCCTATATATATAGGGGTATTGGGGGCTTCTCAAAGTACAGCTCAGTGCAACTAGTTGCTCTTTAAGTTGTCGTTCTCTCTGGTTTTGGTAACCGTGAGGTAGCCCGAGCAAGTGCTTCCCGCAAAAGGGAGGTGCAGCAAGGGAAGGACAACTGCAGTTGCAACAGGGGGCAGGAGAGCGTGTTGGTGACTAGTACGTCAACAGGAGGGTGCGACTCCTTCCACTTCCTTGTGGGACAAGGAGAGTGGAGTTCCAGGTGGTCCGTGTGGACTACTACAGAGGCGGGAGGACACTGCCGCTTAGGAGGACAACTGTCATCTGACAGTCCGGTTCGAGTAAGAGTTGTCAGTCCCGGTGTGACCAGGAGCTGCACAGACACCGTCAAAGTCCAGAGTTGA
Organism: Alisma plantago-aquatica; assembly: GCA_963693085.1. Lineage (NCBI taxonomy): Eukaryota > Viridiplantae > Streptophyta > Magnoliopsida > Alismatales > Alismataceae > Alisma > Alisma plantago-aquatica. The sequence continues at coordinate 762,366,969 of OY856409.1, forward strand.
AGACCGCGCATTGCGCGAGGTATTGTCGCCGAGCAAGCCTCGGGACAAGGTATGATTCCGCAAACCATCCTTTCCTATTATATAGACGTTGACGCGTTTCCTCGGTATGGGTTTGGGGAGAAAATATTTGTTTCCGCTGCCTTCTCTGTCTCCCCTAAAACCCAACAGAACCCTGCAGGAAAAATGCTCCCTCACCCTGAAACTGCAGTAATGGCAGTGCTTAGATCAGGAAAGATGGTAGAGTGCGCTGATGAAGCCCCACCGGGACCTGAGCAAGGGCCCAAGGATGCTATTCCAGTAGGAGGCGGAGGTAGGCCTGCAGAAGCCCAAGAGCCTGCGCCAAGACCGTCCGATGAGCCATCTGGTGGGAGGAATCCTTATGCTCCCAGGATACCGTTCCCGTACAAGCTGATCAAGGCAAATCTGAAAAAGCGGCACGAAAGGTTCATGGACTCGATCAGGAAGCTGCATCTGGAAGTCCCCTTCCTTGACGCTTTGGAGGAGATGCCCACATACGCCAAGTTTCTCAAAGATCTAATAATGAAGAAAAGAAGGGGAGGAAGGATAGAGACAGTGTACCTAGCCTCTACTCCCTCTGCCTTCGTAAAGCCCAGCTTGCCAACTAAGAGAAGGGATCCCGGAGCTTTCACAATCCCATTCACCATCGGGGACAATGTCGAGCGTAAGGGTCTAGCGGACTTGGGAGCAAGCATCAACCTCACGCCCTTAAGTTTCGCGCAGAGGATGGGTTTGACCGACATGGTTCGAACCAATATGCGGATTGAACTGGCGGATCACTCCTTCAAAAGACCTGTTGGCATTGTCGAAGATGTGCCGATTAGGGTCGGTGATTTCTTTATTCCCTACGACATCGTCGTCATCGACACAGCTGAAGATCCCAGATGACCGATCATCTTCAGACGCCCTTTCTTGGCAATAGGGAGGGCGCTGATTGATGTCTCTGAAGGGATAATCACCTTGAGGGTTGGAAACAACCACATGGACTTCAAGATGAAGGAGATCATGAGAGGTCCATCCCTGTCTGAATCGGCCTGTTTTGCGGATAGTTACAATAAATTCTGTGAGGAAATAGAGGAGGATATCCGGATAGTGGACCCCCTCGCAAGGGCAATAAGCTGTCAGGATCCCGACCTCGAAGATCCTGAGGTCGTGACGCATCTCGACCTTTTCAACCTTTCTGATAAAGACTTGCAAGAAGAAGAGGAGGAGGTGAACTCTGCAAAGTATGCCTCCCTTGAGGGAGAACCTCAGGAGGAGACACCCAGAGCAAAGCCGGATTTAAAAGCGTTGCCTGAAGGACTGAAGTACGAATTCTTAGATGAAGAACAAAGGAACCCAGTCATCGTAAACGCCGATCTTTCAAGCAATCATCTAGACCGGCTCCTTGAGGAGTTAAGACTCCACAGGGGGGCTATAGGATACTCCGTAGATGATATCAAAGGCTTTAGCCCCACCCTTTGCATGCATCACATCAATTTGGATGAGTCTGCCAAGCCTCTGGCCCAACCCCAGAGGAAGCTGAATCAGACGCTCAAGGAGGTCGTCAAGAAAGAGGTAATAAAGCTTAGGGGCGGGGGGATCATTTACCCAATTAGTGACAGCAATTGAGTAAGCCCGATCCACGTAGTACCCAAGAAAGGCAGAATGACTGTGGTTAAGGGTGAAAAGGGTGACGAGGTGGCGGTAAGGACCGTCACCGGTTGGGGAATGTGCATTGATTACCAAAAGCTAAATCAGGCTACAAAAAAGGATCATTTTCCGCTACCTTTTATTGACCAAGTTCTTGAAAGATTAGCGCATCACGATTATTTTTGTTTTCTTGATGGTTTTTCAGGATTTTACTAGGTACCCATCTTACCCGACGACCAAGATAAGACGACGTTCACCTGCCTTTACGGAACTTATGCCTTTAGAAGGATGCCCTTCGGACTCTACAATGCCCCCGCCACCTTTCAAAGATGCATGATATCAATGTTCTCAGATTTTCTAGAAGACATCGTGGAAGTTTTCATGGACGATTTCTCCATCTATGGAAAGGACTTCGATAGCTGTCTGAAGAATCTATCGTTAGTACTTCAAAGGTGTGAGGAAAACAGCCTGGTCCTGAACTGGGAAAAATGTCATTTCATGGTGCGGGAGGGCATCGTTCTAGGACATAAGATCTCAAGGCGTGGGATCGAGGTGGATACCAGCAAAATCGAAGCTATATCTAAGCTTCCTCCACCAAAATCCATCACGGGGATACGAAGCTTCCTCGGGCACGCCGGATATTACCGAAGATTCATCAAGGACTTCTCAAAGATTTCCAAACCATTGACCAATCTTCTGGTAAAAGATGCTGAATTTGTTTTCTCTAACGATTGTCTCAGTGCTTTTCAGTCCATGAAAAATGCTTTAGTATCACCGCCTATCCTTCAAGCGCCAGATTGGGGTTTACCCTTTGATCTAATGTGTGACGCTAGCGACTACGCAGTTGGAGCAGTCCTGGGGCAAAAGAAAGATAAAAAGCACCATGTGATTTGCTACGCTAGTCGCACGTTGGACGAAGCACAGGTAAACTACACAACCACCGAGAAGGAGATGCTCGCGATCGTCTTCGCGTTTGACAAGTTCAGATCGTATCTCGTCGGATCCAGGGTCAAAGTATACACAGATCATGGGGCAATAAAATACTAATGCAAAAGAAAGACGCAAAGCCCCGATTGTTGAGATGGGCCTTGTTGCTCCAAGAGTTCGATCATGAAATTATCGACAAGAAGGGCACGGAAAATGTGGTCGCAGACCACCTATCGAGGATAGTGGCTGAGAGACATAGAGGCCCACAAATCGACGACGACTTTGCCGATGAAGCTCTTATGATGGTTGAAGCTCAAGAAGAAGGTTTGCCCTGGTTTGCAGACATCTGCAATTTCCTTGCTTGTGGAGAGCTGCCTCCTGACATCACCTACAATCAAAAGAAGAAGCTATTCGTGGATGTCAAGAATTATTACTGGGATGATCCTCTCCTGTTCAGAAGATGCGTAGACAACTTGTACAGGAGGTGCATCCCGGAAGGAGAAACCGTTGATATCCTGAAGGGATGCCACACCTCCCCCTATGGTGGACACCTGGGTAGCGAAAGAACAGCGGCAAAAGTGCTACAATCAGGTTTCTACTGGCCCTCCTTATTTAAAGATGCTGCACGGTTTGTAAAGGTTTGCAAAGAGTGCCAGTCAACGGGAAATATAGGGCGGAGGAATGAAATGCCGATGGCAAGATGGATTGAAGTGGAAATATTTGACGTATGGGGAATTGATTACATGGGGCCATTTCCCCCATCCCAGGGGTATCAATACATCCTAGTGGCATTAGATTATGTATCAAAATAGGTAGAGGAGGTAGCCACCCATACATGCGGCGCCAAGTCGGTTATCAAGCTTTTTGAGAAGACCATCTTTCCCCGTTTCGGTGTATCTCACACCGTAATAAGCGACAGCGGGTCGCACTTCGGAGAAAGGCAGTTCGAAGCGCTCCTACGTAAGTATGGAGTAAAACATAAGATCGCTACGCCCTACCACCCACATACGTCGGGGCAGGTAGAGGTCTCAAACAGATAGATCAAGCAGATCTTAGAAAAGACTGTCAGCCGCACGCGGAAAGACTGGTCTATGAAACTTGACGACGCATTATGGGCCTACTGTACTGCTTACAAGACGCCCATTGGAACCACCCCCTACCATCTTATATACGGAAAATCCTGCCATCTGCCTTTGGAACTAGAACATAAGGCCCTCTGGGCGATCAAGTTCCTAAATATGGACCTAGACAAAGCAGGAGAAAAGAAGTTTTTGCAGCTTCAAGAGCTCGAAGAGCTGAGAATTCACGCCTACGAGAATGCAAAGATCTACAAGGAAAGAACAAAAATGTGGCATGATGCCCACCTTAGGAGAAAGGATGTGAGCGAAGGGGATAAGGTCTTGTTATTCAAGTCCTCCATCCGTCTTTTTCCTGGGAAATTACAGACAAGATGGTCGGGACTGTTTTTTGTGTCAAAGATATACCCATCAGGAATGATGGAGCTCCGCGACAAGGATGACCCGACTAAGATCTTCAAGGTAAACGGGCACAGAGTGAAAAGGTTTTATGAAGACGAAGCTTTTGTCAGGAAAGCAGAGATTGACTTGCTGGATGTGGGTACAACCGAAGAGCCTACACCGGTCGAGCTGGCGACGGAGACTTCAGCGCTCCTCGGGAGGCAGCCCGAGTCATAGATTAATATGCATTTCTTTTCTTTGTAAAAACAAACATTATGGACTATAATAAGGCCCGAGTAAGTGCATGCGCACGTGTGCTGACTCTTTTTGTTTTATGGGCCACCGCTGTATTTTGCGGAGCATTGAGGAGTAATATCATCTGAGGTAGGAGATCCTTCTCTATACCAATGATGTTTTACCCTGCAATGGTCTTTTACTTCACCCAGGTTTAGTTTTGGCCTTTTGACCGCCCACTTTTCTACCGTGTCGATCAGCTGGGTGTAGAACCGCTTGTATCGGACAGCCTCGCCCCGGGCGTCGCAAGGGCAGCGGATGACCCTTGGACTGCCCGATGGGACTGCGCATTTCGGGAATAGCGTGACTAAAACGCTAGGCGCATGCCATGTTTTGCCCAGCTGGGTTCTCTATAAATAGCGTGGAGGTTTCTTCGTGTCGGGCTATCATTTTCTCCTTTTTACCACCTAGAACGCATGCAGTGATCCTCCCTTTTGCTCATGTGTCGGCCATCTTTCCTTCGCCCTGGTAAAGGGCGATGCCTCCTGAGAGCAAAGGTATAGCCCGACGCAGCTTTTGCCCGACACATTTTTTCTCGCCCGACACAGGTTTTGTATCGTGCGAAGCGTATCGGCCGGCTTGTTGTTTTCTTACCAAACGACATGGCTTGTCGCCCGATAGAGTTGTAGACCGACATGATTATCGGCCGATAACCCTGTCGCCCGACGCCGGTATCTTTTGCCGAGCCGTTTATCGGGTTTACATGACCTGCAGATTTTCTATCGCCCGACATGCTTTCGCGCGTAACGCCGGTTGATAGCGTTCTCCCCGATGTCGTTTCAGGCGACATACTTCTCACGGCGATGTCATGTTTTTGCTTCATGTGACCTCGTATCGCCCGATACACCTGTGTCGGGCGTCGAGTCATATCGCGCGACAACATCGTATAGTCTGATCCCTTATCGCCCAGTCTTAATAAGTTTTTCTTTTCATCTTCCTTGCCTAACGGATGAATAAATTCTAAATTTAAATAAAAGGTATGGCTCATATGGAGCAAACCTCCGGCCGCGCCAACAAGCACGGCGGGGGGAAACAGCAACCACAGTCGGGCAGAAACGGCAACAACAATGAAAGGGGAGATTTTCCTTGATTTGGTAGCTCTGATAAAGAGTCACCTAGTTATCAGCCTGTCTTTCGCGTGGCTTGGGACCATCACCAGAGACAGCACGAGTACGGCGACCAAGGCCTCCGAACAAGTTCGGGGCGTTCAGGTTCCATCCTCTTAAGGGAGGAGGCCCACCCTGACTACACACTCCTGGGACTGAACTGGGACTGATAATCAGTCCTTTTGTTTACGTTCACAACGGAGATGTGAAGAAAGGACGGGTCAGAAGTGAATTTTGAGGGTTACGATCAAGCTCAACCGCTGCATAGCCAAAGAGAACCCGCTAGACAACCTCTCAATGGCATGCTGCAACTTCGTAGGAGCATATTGCAGCACATCAGCAAGCTAACCCTCACTGGCTAAACTTTACCTCACTTTTGCTTTCTTCTCTACTTCTGGGACAGAGTAGGAAGTAAGTTTGGGGGGGTATGCCAGTGAGGGAGGTATAAAAATTTTATCACTTCAAGCTTTCTACGATATTCATTCTCTTTTACCTGATGTGCTGTACGCATGCATGCCATATAAAAATTTACAAAAATCTCTCCTTTGCAAATTTCTGCCCCTATGTATATGTATAAAGTTGCTATATTAATAATAAAAACATGTTGTGACTTCTTGCAAAGTTTACTTTCTGTATATTTAACGAGTTACAAGTTCTGTCATATCTTTCTGATAATGTTGTCTCAAACAAACAAAAGATTGTGCCTTGCCATCCAAAAATTTTCGAAAAATAATAATCTCGCAAACAGCTAAGAGACGAGTATGGAGAAGGAAAAAGTTGCCCAAACAGCAGATATCTCTTTTGTTTTCCCTTACCCAGCAAAAATCCCAAAAAGAGAAAGAAGCCTTATGAGTGTGAATAAAAGCATGAGAGTTGTGCCCAATAAAAGAAAAGAAAAAAAATATATATATACACACTTGTTTTCCAAAAGTACCATCTTTAGGCATGGTAGATCCGGGGCAGTGGTACGTAGGATGTGAAATCACTGCTCTAAAGCCAACTGGCTTGGACTGCAGGGACCACTTGCCCGTTAACGGACCCTTACCTGGATGGACTGATGGGAAACAAGAAGAAAAACCCAAAAAGCCTTAGCCTACCCTATACACAACTTTCTGCCCCTAAAATAAAGCTGTTTGGTGTGGAAGCTAACTTCGGAATCATACACCAAAGTCTCGCTGAAGCTGTGGAGAAGAAAATTTTTACTTAAATAATAAGGCAAGTAGGGCAAGGTCTTTTGTTCGCATTAAGACAGCATTACCTCCAAGACATCGCAAATCTTGTGCTACCCTTTAGCCTTAAAGTTTTGCTGTGCAAGAAGAAGCAACACAAAGTTTAGTTTAAATATTGATTGAGGACAATCAAAAAGCTAAGTTTGGGGGATTTGATAACACCATATTTTGTGACGTTTTTTCCCTTTATTCTGTTATCAAAACTACCCTTTTCTGCTATTTTCCTCTATTTTATTAGCATTTTCGCAATAATTGGCCAAGCAACGCTCTTATTCCAATTTTTCCTATCTTCTACAGAGTTTCCCTCGCTCTTGTGCAATAAGGCCGATTCCGGCCCAGAATAAGTCTAAGCCCGTATCGACCTTCCTGACGATCGATACAACCCAGCCCGACAAGGGCTGGGCGACACGAGAATGATCGGCGGAGAAGGGCGCTGCGTAAGAAGGACGTATCGGCCGACATACCATCTACCCGACAGGGAGCCAAAGCCGCATCGACGACCAAACTCGTCGGGCGACACAGCCACCCACCGGCAGGCGTGCCACCCGCCACGTGACCAATAGCCAGCACCTTGCGCTGAGAAATGCTTGTATCGGCCGTCCATCTCCATTGACCGACGTACAAGAGAGATACGTGGTGCTTCGAGCACCATGTCTTCCCACCAACCAGCCGACTATAAATAACAGCTACAGGGAGCCGAAAAGACGGCTCGCACAGCTAGCACGGCTCGCACAGGTCGGAATAGTTCGCATTCGGAGCTTGAGCGAGGAAACTCCGAGAGCAAGAGTATCGTGCCCAGTGCTTGTGCCGGGCGACACTAGGTGAGCTTTCCCTCATCCCGAGAGGGAAGGGATGGTTCACTTAGTGTTGTCCCGGGCGACACTGCGCGCTGATATCGGCCAGCGAAGATGAGCGACACGAGTGCCCGACAGTAAACTCGTAGCTCTTTTCCCGACACGATATCAAACCCGATACACTCCGCCCGTCATGCGTGCCGCCCGAGAGGGTGCGCCGCCCGACATGAGTGTATCGGCCAGGGTCCTTGAGCGATACAGTCAGTCATCAGTCGGCGCTGCCCGAGAGGGGGTGCCACCCGACACTGCCGTATCGGGCTCGGCTCCTGACCGGTATCGGGCAGGAGAGCTACAGTAGTCTGTCGTTCTTCTACATCAAGAAGGCGACATCTATCTTTAATTCTGCTATTTAAATTCTTAGCTTATGCATTGTATTAAGACCCTTGTTGCTTATGGAAATAGAAAATGCTTAACTGCTATTTGTTTAATGCTTGGTGCCTTATGATTTGGTAACTACTGTGTTGGATATCTGAACTCTAGCTTGCATGTTTTGGATCGCGTTTCGCTTAGCTACCGAATCGTCTTTCCCGTCGCAACTACTTCGAGAGTTGGGTTGTGGCTCTAGTGTTTGGTCCGGTTCTGGAGTACGAGAGTGCCCAGAACGGAGTTGTTTTAGTATCATTCCACTCTAACTTGAGCCCAACAACCTCGAGAGGGGTGTTGAAGCTTGGTTAGAGGCACCCGCTCTGAGAGGAGGGGTGCAGGGTGTTACTGCTACCGCTTGTCTTACTGAAGTCTTATCCCTTGCATTACACCTTAAACTGCAGTTTATCTTTCTATTTTCTGTTGCATGAAAATCCCTAAAAACTGCTAAATGACAAAATCCTAATCTTTCTTGTAACTCCAGTTGGAGATAGTTTTCTTTGATTTAATCGTGACAGCTTGTTGTTCCCCTTCGGGGAACTTTAATATCTCTTTATACCCACCGGAGTGTAGAGTGTCGATTCAGAGTCGTCAACACGACCCACCTTGTCCCTGTGTTCGACCCCGTATGACTACTTCGACCCCGTAAACAAAGTTGCGGGGGCCTAGAAGGATTCGGGTTATAAATGTGAAGGCTCGACTACCTCAAATACGCCTCCAATTTTAGGACGTGCGATTTAGGCCGGTCAGTACCCTGCTCCTGCTCTTCTTCCTCCGTCCTCAAGCAAGTACCCTGCTCCTGCTCGACCACCATTGGCTAGTCAGATTCACACATTAATATTGCCAATAATATAGGAAATGAATGCTAGCTCCAATTATAGACATATTGTATATGGTTTTGATCAGAAAAATGCATAGATTGTGAATAAAATATACTTAAAGCTATATTATTCTACTTGTTACAAAGGTATAGTTAGTACACGAATATTAGATGATATTCAAGAAAACCCTAGTTTGATGAGCATGTTGTTAATCATGTTAATTATGATTCTTTTATATATTCTGATGTCATTATATAATTATGTGATCCCAACATCTTAAATTGAATTAGAATGATTTCAATGAATTATAGGGTTTTAAAGTTGATAAACATGTACATGCGGAAATAGGGTTATTAAACCAATGGTTATAACATAGTATGATCTTAATCTGATATGGATGTTCATAATAACGTAGTATGTTAAATATGATGATTAGGGCTACATATAATGTCTAGTAAAGATTCCTAGCCCTTTTGTTTGAAACTATTGATTTCTTGATTTATTATTTAATAATGCTCTATAGATTAGGATTAACCATGTTGCTTGTAGTTTATAAACATTTATTATATATAAGAATGACAGCACATGTATTTGTTGGCCTAGAAACTCGTCCAAGATTTACTCATTAGGAGTAAATCTTGGATAGTCCCCAGTTTGGGATTGTTCTTGAAACCTAATCTCACTTAGGATGTAAGTGTATAATGTGTATTGGGTTTTCAAGAAAATTTCAATAGCATTTCCCTGTTTGTTCTCTAAGTACATATGTACATGGAGAACAACGGGGAAATGCTGCCGAAATTTTCTTGAAAACCTAATACACATTATACACTTACTAGTGAAATTAGGTGTTCAAGAATGGGATAGGTGGTACACATTTATTATATATAAGAATGACAACACATGTATTTGTGGGCCTAAAGTTTTAACCATGCATAAACTCTAATCTGTTAACCCTAGACCCTAATCTTGTTGTAATATATACTTGTTTTCTCTTTGATCATAGAATGGATAGATCATGGATGTCCATTCGCAATCGCTGCACCCCAGAGTTTATTTCTGGTCTTGACCAATTTATTAGATTTGCTGAGGAACATAGGAAACAACCTGGAGATAGGTTCTATTGTCCATGTAGGCATTGCGGTAACAACTTGAAAGTCAGCACTGGTGACGAAATCAAAAGTCATGTCATGTGCAATGGGATTGTACAAGGCTATACAGAATGGCACTGGCATGGAGAGATTTCAAACCCGAAACCAGTGGATGTCGATAGCAGTGCTTGTGTGGATGAAGAAATTGCCTCCGATGATGTAGATGTGAATGAACCAGTTCCAGTAGACATCATTGATGCGATGTTGGATAGTTATGGGGTAGAGCACACCAATCCAACTCCCATGTTTAGAAACATTGTGCATGATGCTGAGATACCGTTATATACAGGTTGTACTAAGTTTACGAAGCTTAGCACTGTGTTGAGATTGTATAAGCTGAAAGCTAACAATAGATGGAGAGACAAAAGCTTCATGTCATTGTTGTCTTTGTTGAAAGAAATGCTTCCTGAAGGAAACGAGCTGCCAATCTCAACATACCAGGTAAAGAAATTGTTGTACCCAATGGGAATAGAGGCCAAGAAGATACACACATGCCCGAATGATTGTGTATTATTTCAAAAGGACTATGTGGATTTGAAAGATTGTTCAAAATGTGGTGCGTCACGGTATAAATTGACGACTTCGGGGGAGTCCGAAACTGGTTCTCCTGCCAAGGTGATGTGGTATCTACCTATAATATCACATTTTCAACGCTTGTTTGCCAATCTGATAGATGTGAAGAATTTGAGGTGGCAAGCAGATGTTAAGAAAAATAATGATGGGATCCTACAACATGCGTTTGATTCCCCACAGTGGAAGAAGATTGATCTATTATACCCTAAATTTGGTGAAGAAGTCAGGAATTCAAGACTTGGGCTTTTTTACAGATGGGATGAATCCATACGGGACATTGAGCAGCCAACATAGCACTTAGCCAGTCATGCTTGTTATATACAATCTTCCTCCCCGGCTGTGTATGAAAAATAAGTATGTAATGTTGTCATTGTTGATATCGAGCCCTAAACAACCTAGAAATGATATCGATGTTTATCTTGAACCTCTGATTGATGACTTAAAAAAACTTTGTGGTGAAGGTGTGATGACCTATGATGCTTCATGAAGAGAGACATTTTGTTTGCATGCTATATTGTTTTGCACTATTAATGACTTTCCAGCATATGGGAATTTGTCTGGATATAGTGTCAAAGGAGCTAAAGTGTGTCCTATATGTGAAGAGAACACTAATTCAACATGACTAAAACATGGTGGTAAGACTGTATATCTCGATCATCAAAGATTTCTTACAAAAATCCATTTGTATCGTAGGAAGCGCAAAGCATTCAATGGATTGAATGAGGAATGAAGTGCACCTAAACCTATACCAGGGGAGGTTGTTTATGAAAGAGTAAAAGACTTTGTCAATGAATTTGGTAAGAGATCACAATGTACTATGGCCACACAGAGTGACAAATCTTTATTCAAGAAGAAGTTAATATTTTGGGATCTTCCTTATTGGAGTTCTTTGATAGTCAGGCATTGTATCTATGTCATGCACATTGAGAAAAATGTCTGTGATAGTGTCATTGGTACTTTGTTGAATATACCAGGTAAGACTAAAGATGGGATAAAATCCAGACTAGACCTACATGAAATGGGAATAAGGTCAGAATTAACAGAATTATGTGAAATGGGAATCGGAAAACATACTTACCTCCCGCTTGTTACACATTGTCTAGAATGGAGAAGAAAGCATTTTGTGAATGTTTGGTAAATGTTAAGGTGCCATAGGGTTACTCATCCAACATCCGTAGATTGGTATCAATGAAAGATCTGAAGTTGATAGGTCTTAAATCTCATGATTGTCACACTCTAATGCAACAAATATTTCATGTGGAAATTCGATCTATATTGGCGAAGCATGTAAGGTTTGCAATCACCAGACTTTGTTTCTTTTTCAACAGTATGTGAAATAAAGTTATTGACCCTGATACTTTCGATAATTTGCAAAGAGAAGTGGTTGTTACCCTATGCCAGCTTGAGATGTATTTCCCTCCTTTCTTTGATATTATCGTACATCTTGTTGTCCACTTGACTAGGGAAGTGAAAATGTTAGGACCAATTTTCTTGCATTGGATGTATCCCTTTGAACGATACATGAGCATTTTTAAAAGTGATGTTCGAAACCATTATCATCCTGAAGGGAGTATTATTGAGGGTTATGTGGCGAGAGAGGTTATGTATTTTTGCAATGACTTTCTCAGTGGTAATGACACTCCTGGTAATGACAAGAATATTGAGGAGCAATTTGGCAAAGGAATTTTGGGATCACGAGTGAAAGTAATCAGTCGTGAGCAGTTGGAATAAGGTCACTTGTATATTTTACACAACATGGATGAAGTGAGTGTTTATATCGAGGAACATACCAATTTCATCAAGAGACAATATCCTCAAGCCAATACAATGTGGCTTGCTAGAGAGCATAACAAGACATTTATTAAGGGTTTGAAGATAAAGTCTTACATCAACTATCTCAAACACCAGATGATATTACTGAAACTATGGAATGCCTCGCCTTTAAACAAAAATTGAATGTTATGTCTTATGAAGGGTATGACATTAATGGATTCACATATTACACAAAACACCAAGATGATAAGAGTGTCGTCCAAAATAGTGGGGTCACCCTTTAAGCGTCGACTATGTTTTTTGCAAGTGCAAAGGATAAGACTCCACGTGAAGCTAAAATGTCATATTACAGTGTCATTGAAGACATATGGGAGTTTGACTACATAGATTTCAGAATTCCGCTCTTCAAATGTAATTGGGTTGATAACACCAAAGGAGTTATAGTGGATGAATTGGGTTTCACTTTAGTAAACTTTGAAAAGATTGGCAAGAAGGGTGAACCATTCATATTGGCATCACAGGAGAAACAAGTATTTTATATCGATGATCCTACAAATGATAAATGGTCGGTTGTTCTTCATGGTAAAAGACACTTCATTGAAGATCCTATAGATGAAGAAGAGTACTATGATAAGTATGATGACTCCAGTCCATTCTCAGTTGGGTTGCCAACACCAGCAAATATTGAAGCTAATGATGACTTGTATGTGCACGGAGATCACAGTGAAGGATTGTTAATTGATAAAAAATCACAATATTAGAGGCATGTTTATATTTTTTTATATGTTTTATTTTTCTAAATGTGAACTTTACAATGTGAGTTACTTTACAATGTGAATGTGAACTTTACAATGTGAATTACTTTACAATGTGAATTAGTTTACAATGTGAATGTGAACTTTACAATGTGAATTACTTTACAATGTGAACTTTAGAATGTGAATGTGAACTTTCAGATGGCTGAGCATTCTCCAGATGACCGTGTTGATGATTACCGTGAGGGTGAGGACATCAATGCTCCGCCTCACAATGTAAGTTTTAAAAATATATCATATATTTATATCTATATGTCCATTTATAGTTATATCTTGTAAGTGTATTTATTTTGTCCAATTTTAGGTTGATGATGCACATGTACCCTCTGAAGAACTTGAGGCACTTGATGAGCAGTACAAAAAAGTTGACAAGAGAAGGGGCATCACTATGATGACGAAGTTAACAGTGCTAAGGGGCAATGGACCCAAACTTGTTTTGGATTTTGATAATGCAGGAAATGCAAATGGAGTGAATCGCAATTCGTTTGTTTCATATCTTGGGTATGTTACTTGTATCCATTGCAGTTGTAAGATAGATTCTTGGCATAAAGTTCCTAAGGGGAAGAAAGACTTAATATGGAAGGATTTATATGTGAGTTATTATTAAATTGCAATTCTATTTTGTAGATTACTAATTTTTTGGATACTAATTAATAGCAATTCTATTTTGTAGAGTATATTTACATTGGATGAAAAGTTGCATCGTAAATGTGTGATGCAACTCTGTGGGAGAGTCCTAAGGAACTATAGGACAAATCTCACCTGAGAATACGTAAAAGAAGGTGACAAGAGGAAGAAGACAACCACTGAACAGTGGAACTTCCTAGACCAAGAAGAATGGGACGTGTTTGTTGCTTCAAGAAACACTGATGAATTCAAGGTATTAGGTGTTACTCCCTATTTAATTAATATACATTGTATTGACCTATTCAAGATTAACATTGAGTGTTACTAACCAAATCAATGTGCATACTAACTAGGCCCTCAGTGAGGCGCAAAGAGCAAGGCGTGCACTGAATGTGCATGACCACACAATGGGTCCAAAGGGGTATGGAGGCATTCGCCAAAGACTACAGGCTGAGTCTACTGCTCAGTCTGCTACTACTCAGGAGTCCTCTACTATAGGTACCACACCTCTGCCTCGCCATGATGTCTGGATAGATGGGAGGAAAAATAAGAAGGGAGAAATAAGGAAGCCCGCAACTGCTGAGGCGGATGCAAAAATGGTAAAATACTACTCTTAGAGCAATCGTTCGAATATTGATTATTTGTTGTGTTTACTTAATTACAATTTTTTGTTTTGGCAATTAGCGGGAGTTGTACGAGCTGAGGAAACAAGGCAAGTTCATCCCTGAGGGCACAAGGGATGAATTGACAGTTGCTCTGGGTAACCCAGAGCATCCTAGACGTGTTAGGGCTGCAGGCACTGGTGTGGGCATCAAAGCGTTATTTGGACCATCCCAGCGCAAACATGTCCCAAAAGTGGGAATTTCACAAGAAGAGGTAACCTATTATTTCTTTAGAATGTTACTATAAAAGAGAATTCAATAATCATAAGCTAATGTTTCTTTTATCCATGTATAGGTAGATAAGATAGTTGATAGGAGAGTCGATGAAGTAGTTGATAAGAGAGTTAAGGAAGCAGTTGATAAGACACTCCATGAAGCAATGAGCAAGTGGCAGACATCTCTGACTGCCACTCAGTAGACAGTACCTATGGCGTCCCTCTCTACTCCTACTGCAGCGGTTGGGAGTAGTAATCATGTAGACCCACCACCTAGCACATCCGTTGTAAGTATTTTTATGACATAGTAACTAGTCTTTTCAAGATGATATATTTTCAAGATGATATGTATATATGTATATAACATTCTTTATACAAATTTGTAGGGGTTGAAGCCATGCCATCTAAAAAGTAAAGAATATGTCGTTGCAGAGGCGTCAACTTACCCATCCCTACCAGGGGAAATGTTTCCTGGGTCTCCATTACCAGTTGGTTGGGTTCGTGTGATCCCACTATGTATATTCCCCAGTTGGATGGATCTTCCATTGCCATATGCCCACCCAGATTGTGAAACTCTTGGTGAGGTAGAAGGCGGAGTGATATTGTGGCCAAAAGCGGATGTCGTCTATACTAAAATTGTATGGTAAATTTACATTACGTTAAATTGTTAGTGTGTGTATATGATGTCAATTGATCTGAAATTGTATATATATATATACAGGTTAAAAAGAAGACACCTAGAGCATCTAGGCCTCCACCTCCACCTCCTACATTACCAAGTTGGGTTCCACATGACCTACCTGTCCCGTTAGGTCCTAATTGTAGGGGTATGGCAATATGATTAGGCGAACATGATATAAATTGCCCTATAACTGTTTCTATAGATGTGGATGCTGCAGGTCAATCATACGAAAACAAAATATTTATACAAGATATTTTGGAGTTGTTTCGATATGATTGGCTGAATACATATGTGATAGAGCTATGGATAAGGTGAGATCTTATTTATACATCCATATACCTTGTGTAGGATCTGGTGATTTGGTTTCTTATATATTAATGCATACATAATACATGTTTTGAAGCTACTTAGACAAGATATGTGCAGATTTTTCATTCGAACATGTAGGATTTTTTATTCCATCTTTGATTAGTCTAGTAGCTAAAGACCCTTCGTCAGTTCAATAATACTGATGTGATGCTTTTACAAATTTTTCTCAAAATAACAAGACAGTGATAATATCTCCATTCAATGTGGAGTAAGTTTACTTTGCTTATAATTTGGACTTATGAAAATTACATTTTTATTGTGGATTTTGAGTTATTAATTTTTAACTTTTTTACCTCTAGGGGTATGCATTGGGAGTTACTAGTTATTGTCTCCGAGATGTTCACTGTCTATTATCTAGATCCTAAGGGGACTAAATTGAATTCAAAATATGGACACACAATGAAAATGGCATTATTCCGGTGAGAAATATTTCATTTTCATATCCGTTAATATATGTAATTATATTACTATTTAATTATGCAATGTAATGTGTTACATTAACATGTAGGGGTTTAGATGAGTTCAAAAAGGCTGGAGGAAAGGTCCCCAGGAAAAAGAACCAACCAATAGTTTGGAAGAACGTGGAAGTAAGTTCCCGACTCCAATGTATATATTATTTATGTGAATAGTGCTTAATTGGTTGTATTTTTTAATATTTTGTATGTTTCAATTTATAGTGTGCTACACAAGACAACGGATGGGCATGTGCATACTATGTGATGTGATTTATGCACATGATTATCAAATATGCCGCAGTAGACATCGATACCATTCCTGAGGTATTATATATAGTCTCATTAGATAATAAGAAATATATCAATCTTATTTATATATTATTAATTATATATATACATCATTCTCTTTGCATGTGTTTAAAACTGACCCCACTATAGGAAAGGCCTTACTAGATGTACATGCTCCCTATACGACGGAAGAATTAAATGATGTAAGAGAAGAATGGGTAAAAGCCATACAAGTAGTGGGGGTTTTAAAATATAATTGGGATGTTGATAGTGAATAATGACTAAAGAATAATATTTTGTAAATGAATTTCTGAATTGTAATATGTGTGAATGTTTCTACATGTATGAATGTTTCTACATGTGTATGAATGTTTATACATGTGTGAATGTGAAAATAAATGAAACTGTTGGTTGCTATATGAATGTTTCTACATGTGTGAATGTGAAAATGAATGGAACTGCAGATTCCTATATGAATGTTTCTACATGTGTAAAAATTGAATGGAACTGCAAGTTGCTAAATGTGTGAAAATTAATATTGTTAATTTTGTAGGTTTGTGGCCTGTTGTTGGCTAATATCAATGGATGTCATAAAACATATAGTTCATAACTGAACTGTAGGTTTCTCATCCTACGACCAGTGACAGCAGGCATGCATAATGATTTAAAAAAATATACAATAGGCGTCGGTTATTTGAAAAAACCGACGACAAATGCTTACAACGTCGGATAATAGCTAAAACTGATGCGTAATGAGACCAGACACCACGGCTGTGCTGGCCAGCATGGCCATGGCAGTAGGTGATATGGCATCGGTTATCAATAATAAACTGACGTTGATGGATACTTACAACGTCAGATAATAGCTAAAACTGATGCCTAATGAGGCCAGACACTACAGCCGTGCTGGCCAGCACAGCCATGGCAGCCAGTAATATGGCGTCGGTTATCAATAAAAAACTGACGCTAATGGTATCCTAGATGGTACCCTTTCTGTAGCGTGAAGGTTTATGGCGTCAGTTTCCGTAGTAATAACTGACGCCTATATCCCCCTGCTGGTGCATTTTTGGTGGCACGCGGAGGTTTCTGGCATCAGTTTGGAAACTGACGCCTAATGGTTTGCCTTTTAGCGGCGCCCACATAGGTGTCACATTGAAACCGACACTAAAGGTGGGTTATGTAATACTATCCCCACATTCCTTAGGACCCAAGAGTAGCCCAATTATGCATTGTAATTGTGATGCATCATTCGAGTAAAACGTTATTAACTAAGCAGAAGCGTTCGTGAGTAGCAGATTATAGAAAATCACTAAAAATTAAAACCTTTTTACCAAGAGATCCAATAAAGGAAAACTCTCTCACATAGAACCAAAGTAATACATTTACATTCTGGTTTAAAGGTACATATCTTGGATTATCTCATCTCAAAGATTACAACATCAACTGTTATGTTAAACTGTATTCAGACAGCATAAGAACATTGAGGCATCAAGCCAAAATCTCAGATCGATTCATTAAAACCAACTGCTGACTCCGAGGACCTAAGAGTACAGATATGACACATAGGACTTTCTATACCTATATACAAGATATGACAGCTGGTGTTTCCACCTAAGAAATCATTTTCGTTCTCTTCTACTGTTGTTGTTACTGTCCTTCACCTACCGAAGGGTTCCTGCCTCCTCGTCCGTGTCCACCTAAAAATGTGGATCCCACGGGGGTGACACAATTGTAAATTGCCCCAGCAAGAGATATAACTCTCCGCCAAAACATTATTATTGCAGTTTAATTGAATAAATTTGTGCAGAGGAATTATATATTCAGCAACAGATAGATCAGTGTCTAAATAAATTAGAACAGTATTCTTATTCAAAGCATTTCAGCTATATCTTGATAAGACAACATGATACTTATTCAATGAGGAATTAAAGTACATGTATAACATTTATCCTTCTAGGATATGCTCATCGGAGTAACATCAACCTTCTCGGTCAGTATCAGATTATATGGCAAAGACCTCATGTGTCTTTCCAGGGTATATTGACACCTTCGCTATAGAATTATAGTCGTAGCATATACTCTCTTCAGGCTGAGATCACACAGCTAATGACTGGTATTGTTTTGTGGAATCATTGCCTGTAGCCATACTCTTTTAATAAAGTATTGGGATCTTAATCCCTCATCTCATCAGGTACATTTCCATTTCTCAACAAGTTCATCATCATGATTATAGAATATGGGTATTCAAACCCTCAGTTCATCATAGATTACTTGTTACCACTTATCAGGTAACTTAATACCTTCATGTCATCTGACCAAGGTAATCATGATTCTTGCTACACAAGCATTCTACATAGCTCACAAATCTCATTTCACCTCTTGTTACCTTTTAGTAGGCAACAAGGCATATTATGGCTCATTAACAACTTTAATAAAAGAAACATCATAGCTCATACCTTGCTATGTTCATCTTTTCATGATACCTACATGGTTAGTGCTTCCTGATAATAATTATAATGCTTACATATCAGCACCATGCAACACAAAGTAATACCATTATTCCCTTTTTAGGGTTAGGATTTCTCTTACATATCATCACCCTTCATCAGGGTTTTCCATAAATAATCATATAGGTTCTCAAGATCATATTACTAATGATCGAGCCCTATTTCATTGCTTCACACAGCTATGAGCCAACATTGAAAGCATAAGCATTTAATCTTGCTTATTAATTTGGATTAACCTTTTCATAAGGCATGTTAACCTACACTTATCAAAGTGCATTACATCTCAAAGTAACAATTGGCATGACACACTTTATGTGTTACCCATCCAAGTATATTGGATTTAAAATGCACCAAGGTATATCAATCTTGGGTCTTGGATGTGATATCCATGATATCTTGATGTATCACTTCCCTCATCACCTTTGTCTTACATGAATTCATCAACTTATCTTGTATTATGGTATTTCCCATCCTAATACTTTATGCACCAGTTCATCACATTTATCATGTAATGTATTGGTCATAAGTCACTTATTTAGAATATGAAACCATTGATAATGATATGGACTCATCTTTGAGTTAAGGCAGTATTGATATAAAGATATCAATTATCAACCTATTTAGGTATTTCACTTATCTATAAATTAATCACTATTCCATTATTAGGAATAGGGTTTCCCATCTTTATCGACTAGGGTTTGCATAACATCTCCCCATATTTGGGTTTCACATAACATTACTCTACATTAGAGTTTCACATAACATCCTTCTATATCAGGGTTTCACATAACATTCCCTGAAATTAGGGTTTCACATAGTATTACCCTATGTTAGGGTTTCACATAGCATCACCATGTGTTAGGGTTTCACATAACATCACCCTGTGTTAGGGTTAAGACTCACTAAGCTTTTCAATTAGGGTTTTATGATCTCATTATCATGGATCAATCCCTAATTACATAATTTACACATAATGAAGGATTTGAGGCTTGATACTTACATATAAGCATTACTTTCTCTCTCACCCTCTCTGGGATGATGAGTACCTCAAAATTGACTCAATAGGTCAATTCTTTATTCTAATACATACAATCAGGGTTGGTGTAGGGTGATGATATTTTTCTTTCACAATCTCCAAAGATGAACCCTTCAAGGTTACTAATCACCCTATCACATTAAGGGTACAACTAATGTAATCACCCTTGATTTACATCATTTAATAATCAATTAAATAATTGACCTTTAATCACCTTAAGTGTTCAAACGGTTTTGGTTAACTACTTTCCAAACAATCTTGGTCACTTAGACCCCAAATGGTCTTGACCAAACAGACCCCAAATGATCTTTCTTGAATGACCTCTAAATGGTCTAAGACCGTTTAGACCTCCAAACTGTCTTGGTCACATTGGCCATCCAATCGGTTTGAAACCGTTTAGCCAAATCAAGTTGAAACCGATTGGACATATAAAACCGTTTAGACAAAACATTTTGAAACTGAATGAACTTGGGTCTCCAAACAGTTTGAGACCGTTTGGTCCCAAACGGTCTTGATACCATTTGATCGCAAATGGTCTTGAGAACGTTTGGTCCAAACCCTCTCAAAACCGAATGGACCAAAAAGATATCCATCAACTAAATCGATTTCAGGGTTTCACCTGTTGAATCCACCTATCAATTGAAACATTGAATTAACCTCAATTGAACCATTAAATCACCCTTCAATTGAACCATCAATTATGGTTTTAAATTTAAGAAACCATAAATTAGGGTTTTAACCTAATTGAATTAGGGTTTGAAATCGAGATACCTTCAATTGTTGACATTGTAGGACTAATTTTATTGAAATCATTGAATCACCACTTAGCCATTCATGACCTGACCTCAAACGGTCTCGAGGTCATTTGGTTAACCTACAAATGGTCTTGAGACCATTTACTAGTCCCATCATTGAAATTTGTGAAATTCAATTAGGGTTTGCATCATAGAATCGATCACCAATTGAGTTATTGATTGCATTTCAATTTGATATCATTGGATCTTCAACCATCTAATCATACTTAATCATAGACTTACAAATGGTCTTGGTTGACCTCCAAATGATCTTGAGACCATTTGGGTGACCTCCAAATAGTTTTGAGACCGTTTGGGTTAGTCAACCCAAAAATTAAATCAATCAATTGAGAATTTCAGCACTCAACCTGATTAGGGTTTGATACTTGATGGACCTTTAACTCATGAACCCTTTGAAATCAATCAATTGGATTTAATGGGTCATTAACCATCAACATCAGCATATGAACTCCAAATGGTCAACTGTGGTCAACTATTCCAAACGGTTTTGAATCCGTTTGGCTAACTTTATTGAAACTGATTGGACTCAAATTTTGAAACCGTTTGCAATAGATATTTGTGGAGGTGTGTGCTTATGATGATGTCATCATCATCAAGCTATAAACCCACGAAGCTTTCTATGATTTTCATGGTGATTGCATCAATCAATCAAATAAAATTTCGAGAATGAAGAAAGGATCAACAATTGATTGAGGTATGAAATCAATAATAACATTCAAGGGTTCAAGTTATATAACCCGCCTTCAATTGAGATTCAAAGCTTCAACCTCCATGTATTTAATGGTGAAAGCAACACCTTTCACTATCCCAAGCTCGTCCTTCAGCTTTGAGTGAAAAGGAATGGCTAGAATTGAAGATGGAATGGAGATAAGAAGAAATCATGCATTGATTTTCGATTTCCACCATGGAATCAAGGTGAAAAGAGATCATGGAGGTTACCAACAGGTTGGGGGTCGTCCTCCTGATCCTCCAAAGCTCCCTTGGTCGTTTTCCAAGCAAAGAGTGGAAGTGGTTTCGAAAAAGCCTCTCAATTGAGTTGTAAAAGGTGTTTTTATAAGAAATTCAATGAGAGAGAAAATATTTTATAAAATCCTTTTAGTTCCAAAATTGGTGCCAGATCTCCCCCATAAATTCCTTGCATGCAAAGACATCTTCCCCTCCTTATAATTCCTCTTCATTATTCATGAATTAAGGAAAATCAAATTAAGCACCTTAAATCATATAATACTAATATCCCATTTTTAGTGGATATTACTTTTGATTTAACTAATGTGAGTGGGTTCTCCACTCACTTAGATATTTTCGTGCCTTTTCAAGGCACATGCTCTTCCAACCTTATCTAATTTCAACCATTACCATTTTGGTTGAAGGGCACTTCGATTAACATATTTATTTTTGCATTAATTTGAAGTAAGGTTCCAATTATGCTTAAATCTTGATTATTTTAATATCAAGATTCTCTTTCTTCCAAAATGATTCAAATGAGGTTCCCCTCTCAAATTATTTTCTCTACATGATTCCAAGAATCATTTGTGACCCTATTGAAGTGGTATTTTGCATATTGAACCCTATATTTTGGGTAATTTGCACATTACACCAAAACTAGGTTTTAAGCTGTATGATCAAAAACTTGACACGCGTAAACCGTGCGTGCAAACGCAAGTATACGTATCAATATAATATAGGCCTTGTGAGGCCCGAGTCGAACTCAGGGAAACATGAATTTTAGTAGACTACTACTAACTGGCTGCGATCAGCTAAACCATTTAAAAGAGTTTGAGAGTTGATTGAAAAAGAAAATAAAATAAAATAAAACAAAGCAATCGATTAAATGTTTAGTTTAATCAATTTAAATGGGAATCTTTAGGATTGTGGTTTCACCGTAGGTTCTCGCTATACTAATTTCTACACAATTATCCTAATTTGTCTCCTATTTCGGATAGTGGCCTGTAGTCAGAATTGCTCACTTTTGCGATACAATTCACTACCTAAATCTAGGTCGGTTCCATGGTAGTAGTAACCTATACCCTAAATTAGGTGCATGAGAAACAAACTCTGGGTTTCCACCATTAACCGTTCATCACCTTGTTCAAGGAATTTATTAGTTAATGTGATATTCATTTCTTTTCAACCGTTAATTCTTCTTTCAAAGTAATTAAAGGCATTATATTATCATTAAGGTGATCAATCATAATTATAGAATGGAGAAAACGAAATCATACCATGAAATTGAGAGACAAATTATGATAAACTATGTAAAAAGTATCATACAGTGATTACCCAGGCTACTCCCGGTCCTAAAGATAGAGGGGATTAGCCCCACATGATTGACAATGGAGAACACATAGGATTAGATAAGAAAAATGTGGAAAACATGGAGAAAACTTGTGTAACCCCTGATACGAAGGTGCTCTTGGAGATCCTCCTCGAGAAACGTGTGTTTTGTAGTCTTCTGGCAGTAAAATCGCCCGTCGGAGGTGCCCGGATTGCCTGGTTGACGGCCTTTGTCTCTCATCTCCTCTCTCTCTCCTTTTTAGATGTCGTGTAATATGATATGAGATCTCCCCTAGGGATGGTCGTGCTCTTCTTAGGTCATAGGACCACTTTACGACTCCGAAAAAGCTCAACCGTCGGATTAAAACGCTCCGTTTTAGTGCAGAAAATTGCCAGATCCCGACGCTGTCGATACCATCGACACCCAGGTAGATGGTATCGACCATGATACAGGTATTTCCTTCCAAAATCGCATTTTGGGGTTTCTTTCTGATGAAATGTCGATACTATCGACACCAGGGTCGATAGTATCGATTCTAGACAATGCAAAAGTACCTGAAAAAGTGCCGAAACATGTGTATAAGTCCGGGGATTGTATAAAATCATATAAATATGATAAAAGAAGTATAATTTGATGCAAAAAGAGTTTAAAGGCCAACTATAGTGAATTATGCAAATATAATCAAGAAAATGACAAATACATGCATAAAACAGATATAAAATAAGCCTATAAAAGTGACTCAAAACCCATGCATCAAACTCCCCTAAGCTTAAACCTTGCTCATCCTCGAGCAACAAAACTTTGGATCTGGTTGAGATAAGTCAGCAACAGGACATAAATACATGAAATGCATCTGCATCATCTCCACTTTCTTTCCACAAACTGGCCCTCATTGACCACTGAACACTAACTGCCATCCAGGCAACCAACGACCTATGTAAAAGATGTTCGTCCCCCAATCAATGAAACACTATCAATTAAAGTAGTTAATATGATAAACTCATATGGTCCATACTTGATGCATCTTGTGATCTCCTATCTACGTTGCTCATTTCCTAACTACCATCTAAATGGAAGCAGATCTCCTGATATTAATGATTGAGGAGAATATCATGGGTGGCCTACCGATTAGAGCAACGGGTGGATGGGATAGGTGGTTGTGGAATATATGGAATCACATAATATTCAATCATACAATACAAAAATTAATGACCTATCAGGATGCAAAATGCAAGTGAAAATGTCCTAATGCTACATTTTTGGTGGAATGATGCATGCACTATCATTACGTCTCAAGGTGAGATGAAATATCTAAGAAAACTACATCATGTGCTTATTCTTCTTAGTATGTAAGTGAGAACAGGTTCATTTCTCCCTCTCATTCCTACTTACTTCTCAATTATTTTTTTCTCTTTTTTTTTCTTCTCTTTTTTTCAATTTTTTTCAATTTTTTTTCAAGCCCTTATTTTCATAGATGACAATGAATTATTTGTCGGGCTCACTTCTTGTTACATAACTTATACATTTGAAGCATTCAGAAGATATGGAACAAGTTCACCACCTTTAATGTTTCAGAAGACATAAGATGCATGATGTACTATATGCACAAAAGATGAGAATGCAACTACAAAATGATAGTTATGTAATTAAATGACACACACCTAAGGATAATGTGCATGTATAACTACTCTATCTTTTTTTCTTTTCATTTTCATACAAAAATATGTGAAAATAGTTATAATGCAATACATGGGATGCAATCAAAGAGTGAAAGACAGTAATGTGCTCCCATTTCTTATGGTGGAGTGTGAATGAAATTGCGGTGGATCAGATCACAAGACTAATTGACAGAACCTTCCAAAAATATCATATGTCCCTCTCTAAAGACATGTGTACAGGGTAACTGAAGGATTTATCTCTTAAACTTTAGTCTAAGGTCACGTTAGCATTTGGTCAGTTTGGGCTCAAACATCCTTGTCAATCACTTTTCCTTGGACAATAAAGATAGTCATCCATGTCCCCATGTCCTGAAGCTGACTCACCCAAGCACTTCCTCAGTTATGCAACTCAATTACTCATAAGAATAAGCTCAAAAATTTTACAATATGCTCATTTTTTTATGTTCACACAACCCAAGAATAATACTCCCAATTGAAACCATGCATTTATTACTCCACAGATTACACTAGATACATGTGGATCCTACGAAAGCGGTAAATCTAGAAATAAATACAACTAATATTTCAAAAGTAAAAGCAACATGAATAAGTAAGTAAAAACTAAGATAGAAGGTTGTTACAACACCCCCCCAAGCTTGAATATGACTATGGCCTCATAGTCAACATTCTCACTTAAGAGGTGGAACAGCGATACCATTCGCTTTTAAGTGTGGTGAATAAGGATGGTTAGATGCTCAAGTGGACCAAGTGATTCTTGCTATCTCCCTCATTTTTGTGGCCCACTTTTGTGCTTAGTGGTTCTAAGACGTGACTTGCTTCATCCTTCTTCGCTCTGCAAAAAATGGTGCGAAAAAATCTCATTTCGATACCTTTTTCGGCCTGTTTTATGTAGTTGTTCTACAGGTGTCGATACCATCGACACCAGGGTCGATGGTATTGACCCAGACTCAGCAATTTTGCTGTATCGATGCATCTAAAAGGCTAGGAAATCAAAAGTGTCGATACTATTGACACTAGAGTCGATGGTATCGACTTTACTGTCACGAATTCTTCTGAAAATCTTCAGGAATCTCGATACTATCGACACTAAGGTCGATGGTATCGACTCTTGCTCAGCGTTTACTGCTCCAAACTCGATACTATCGACATTGGTGTCGATAGTATCAACCTTAAAGTTCTGCACACTTCAAAACATGAGTTAGGGTACCATTTTTACAAAAATTATCAAAACCTAAGAAAAAACTAAGTACATAAACATAAAAGAGCATAACCAAACATAAAAATGAACCTCAAGTTGGGTTGCCTCCCAACAAGCGCCCTTGTTTAATGTCCTAGGCTTGACATAAAGATACCTTTAACCTGGGTTATCAAGGGATGTCTCTAATGATTCATTTGGCAATTTGAATTTAACTCTATCATCACCAATCCCAAGTGTCAAGTAACCTCGCCCAATGGCAGTGATTATATTAGTCGTAGCTTGGAACGACCTTCCCAATAACATCTCACCTCCTTCCAACTCATGCATGTCCATGAACACAAAGTCAACATGGAAGATGAATTTGTCGACCTTGACTAGCACATCCTCGCATATACCTTGTGGCTTCACAATGGATCCATCCGCCAACTCAATTGTCATAGAAGTTTGTGTTGGCTTCTTCAATCCCAGCTTTTGAAAAGTGGCAAGTGGCATAAGATTAATGCTTGCCCTTGAGTCACACTCTGCTTGTGGAAAATGTTGGCCACCTATGGAACATGGGATGTAGAAACATCCTGGATCTTTCCACTTCCTTGGTAGTCGTCCTTGGATTATAGAACTCACTTTTTCATCAACACACACACCATATGTATCTTTGATCCGTCGTTTCTTGTTGATGATGTCTTTCATGAATCTTCCATATGAAGGAATTTTCTCTATCGCCTCCACTAGTGGAATGTTAATGTGGAGCTTCCAAAACATCTCCAAGAACTTCTTGTAGTGCCTATGCTCTTTCTTCGGCCTCAGACTATCCGAGAAAGGCACGTTTGGGTCCTTCGCTCTCTTGTGTGGTGGAACATATGGAACATTAGGGGTCTCCTCCCCTAAGCTTGCTTCAACGCCACCTTCTAGGATAGGATTTGACACATCATCCGTGGATGGCATGACTTGTGGCTGCTTCTCCTTATTGATAGTGGTTGCTCCACTATGAAGTAAAGCTTTCACCTGCTCTTCTGAGATAGGAGTCTTTTCACAAATCTGAGATGTGGGCACGGTAGTAGTGGAATCTTGGTGGGATTTTCTAAACAGGAAATATCCGCCTGGTAGTCCATATAAGCTGTGGGGGTATGGTACACTGGGTTTAGCCTCTGTGTCAAAATGCATTTTGACCTTTTCATGGACCTCCACCATTGGGGGCTCTGTCTCCTTAATCATAGATATGCACTTCACTTGATGATGTGCTTGAACAACCTCTACATTACCAACCTTTATTTGTTGATTTGTATGCTTCATGGCCGCCACTTTATTGGAAATTTGGGTCACAGTCATCTCTAGTGCCCTCATCTTCTCTCCATGACTTTGCAACATCTGCCTAAATTGATTCAAAATCTCACCCTGGGACTGTAACTATTTGCCGAACGTACTCATCAGTTCTTGATTTTGTTTCACCACCTAGCTAAGCAATTCATTGTTCTTTTCCTCTAGGCTAGGCTGCAGCTTCTGAAAATTTTGTTCCTTCCTCCAATCATAATTGTTATTTCTATATCCATGTTGATGCATATACTTTGCATGTGCTTCATCATCAGACCCACTGTCCTCTTTCTCTAGGAGCTTCTTGGCTATAAGATCCATCTTGTCATTAAGCACTTTGATGGCCTTTGCTTCATGTGTCACGCCAACCTGCTCCGATGCATCTCTTTCACCCCAAGACTGCTTCTTTGCCATATTCTTCAAAATTTCCCAGCACCTCGTACCTTTGTTGTTCAAGAAGAACCCCGAGCCTACTGAATCCGGATTGCTTCTGTCATGCTCATTGAGAGCAAAATAGAAAATTTTAACCTGTTTTTCCTTATCTAGCCCGTGATGTGTGCACTTTCTCAACATGATCTAGAAGCACTCCCATGTCTCAGAATAGGTCTCACTGGCCTTCTGGCTGAAGTTGTAGATCTTTCGCACAAGATCATTTGTCTTCTCAGGTGGAAAGAACCTCTCAAAAAATACCTCAACCATGTGATCCCACGATTCCACATACTCATCATCAAGATTATGTAGCCATTCTCGTGCATTTCCCGCCAGAGAACTGGGAAATAACTTCAAGTAAAGTGTCTCTTGCGGGAACCTGTCAATCTTTATCATATCGAAATTTTCCACAAACATGCTGATGTGGGTCACCGGATCTTCATTCTTCAGCCCATGAAATGCATTAGATTTGACTAAATTAATTAGCCCTGGATCAATTTTGTAGTTAGGAATGTTGATGGCCTGCCTCTTGATTGGCCCCTTAGATGCAGAGGATGAAGAAGCCTTGATCTTCTCCCAGATCGTATGCTCCTCATTTGCTGCTCCATCACCCATTATTACTTTACTAGTACCTAAAATTTCAAATGTTAGTGTATGAACCGGTACTAATAATTAAAATAATGAATAAGATTTGCAATTCAGTTCAAAAGATTAAAAGAAAAAAATATAGGAATTAAAAGTGGCCTAGTGTGGCTGCTCATAGCACTCGTAGTGCTAAAATTCACCGTTTCCCCGGAAACGGCCCCAAAAACTTGACACGCGTAAACTGTGTGTGCAAACGTAAGTATACGTATCAATGTAATATAGGCCTTGTGAGGCCCGAGTCAAACTCAGGGAAACATGAATTTTAGTAGACCTACTAACTGGTTGTGATCAGCTAAACTGATTAAAAGAGTTTGAGAGTTGATTGAAAAAGAAAATAAAAGAAAAGAAAACAAAGCAATCGATTAAATGTTTAGTTTAATCAATTTAAATGGGAATCTTTAGGATTTTGATTTCACCGCAGGTTCTCGCTGTACTAATTTTTACACAATTATCCTAATTCATCTCCTATTCCAGATAGTGGCATGTAGTCAGAATTGCTCACTTTCGTGATACAATTCACTACCTAAATCTAGGTCGGTTCCACGGTAGTAGTAACCTATACCCTAAATTAGGTGCATGCGAAACAAACTCTGGGTTTCCACCATTAACCGTACATCGCCTTGTTCAAGGAATTTATTAGTTGATGTGATATTCATCTCTTTTCAACCGTTAATTCTTCTTTCAAAGTAATTAAAGGCATTAGATTATCATTAAGGTGATCAATCATAATGATAGAATGGAGAAAACAAAATCATACCACGAAATTGAGAGACAAATTATGATAAACTATATAAAAAGTATCATACAGTGATTACATGGGCTACTTCCGGTCCTAAAGATAGAGGGGATTAGCCCCACATGGTTGACAATGGAGAACACATAGGATTAGAGAAGAAAATTGTGGAAAATATGGAGAAAACTTGTGTAACCCCTGATACGAAGGTGCTCCTGGAGATCCTCCTCAAGAAACGTGTGTTTTGCAGTCTTCCAGTAGCAAAATCGCCTGTCGGAGGTGCCTGGATCGCCTGGTTGACGGCCTTCGTCTCTCATCTCCTCTCTCTCTCCTTTTTGGATGTCTTGCAATACGATATGAGATCTCCCCTAGGGTTGGCTGTGCTCTTCTTAGGTCATAGGACCACTTTACGGCTCCGAAAAAGCTCAACTGTCAGATTAAAACGCTCCGTTTTAGTGAAGAAAATCGCCAGATCCCGACACTGTTGGTACCATTGACACCCAGGTCGATGGTATCGACTATGATACAGGTATTTCCTTCCAAAATCGTATTTTGGGGTTGTTTTCTGATGAAATGTCGATACTATCGACACCAGGGTCGATAGTATCGATTCTGGACAATGCAAAAGTGCCTGAAAAGGTGCCGAAACATGTGTATAAGTCTGGGGAATATATAAAATCATATAAATATGATAAAAGAAGTATAATTCGATGAAAAAAGAGTTTAAAGGCCAACTATAGTGAATTATGCAAATATAATCAAGAAAATGACAAATACATGCATAAAACAGATATAAAATAAGCCTATAAAAGTGACTCAAAACCCATGCATCAATTATTACCCCTCTATCAATGTTATGTTTATGTAGAGCATAAACCCCTAACATATGATGTCCATATTATTTTGTGTAACTAGATTGATTTCACAGTTGGCCAATATAGATAACCAACATAAATCATCTATTATTTCTCAGATACCAGAATCCTTACTTTGGTATTCATCATATGTGTTGAGAACACATCTCATCCTTATCATATTCGTTTCTCTGTTGTTACCACCAAAGTACACATGCACAAGGTATTTCTTTTATTTTAGGGCATTGCTTGTTCCATATATCATTATCTTGGAACCAAAGTCCAAAACAAATTGATACTTTTCTAAGTATCCATCAACGGATTATTTCTAATCCATGTACATCAAATGTCATGGTACATACTTGATTGCCATGTTAATGAAAGGAAGAAACATAAAGGAACATACCCTTGTCATTACCCAAGGTTGTTCATAAAAAAGGAAACATATATTGAACGGATGTAATCCACTTAGCAATCCTTTATTTATTTGGGAAAGTTCACTTAGCAAACTCTATGTGGTTGGGAAAGTTCATTTAGCAATCCCTATGTAATTGGGAAAGTTCACTCAACAATCCTTATGTAATTGGGAAAGTTCACTCAGCAATCCTTATGTAATTGGAAAAGTTCACTCAGCAATCCCTATGTAATTGGGAAAGTTCACTCAGCAATCCCTATGTTATTTGGGAAAGTTCACTCAACAATCCCTATGTAATTGGGAAAGTTCACTTAGCAATCCCTATATTATTTGGGAAAGTTCACTCAGTAATCCCTATGTTATTTGGGAAAGTTCACTCATCAATCCCTATGTTATTGGAAAAGTTCACTTAGCAATCCCTATCTAATTGGGAAAGTTCACTTAGCAATCCCTATGTTATTTGGGAAAGTTCACTCAACAATACCTATGTAATTGGGAAAGTTCACTTAGTAATCCCTATGTTATTTGGGAAAGTTCACTCAGCAATCCCTATGTTATTGGGAAAGTTCACTTAGAAATCCCTATTTTATTTGGGAATGTTCACTCAACAATCCCTATGTTATTTGGGAAAGTTCACTCAGCAATCCCTATGTTATTGGGAAAGTTCACTTAGCAATCCATATGTAATTGGGAAAGTTCACTTATTAATCCCTATGTTATTTGGGAAAGTTCACTCAGCAATCCCTATGTTATTGGGAAAGTTCACTTAGCAATCCCTATGTAATTGGGAAAGTTCACTTAGCAATCCCTATGTTATTTGGGAAAGTTCACTTAGCAATCCCTATGTTACTTGGGAAAGTTCACTTAGCAATCCCTATGTTATTTGGGAAAGTTCACTCAGAAATCCCTATGTAATTGGGAAAGTTCACTTAGCAATCCCTATGTTACTTGGGAAAGTTCACTCATCAATCCCTATGTTATTTGGGAAAGTTCACTTAGCAATCCCTATTTAGTTTCATTATACTCACTAGATTGTTTCAGAATGACTACTTGATCAGAGTAATTAGAAAGATAACAATCTAAGAGTTTCATACTTGCCCTATCTCCAATAATCATATACCTGGCCAGGGTATACATGTATTGAGATTAGGTAGTATGCACTTTATTTACTATCATGTTCCTCACTTTTCATATCATTATACACACATGATTTTTCATTCCTGGATTTTCTTCAGGCATCACTTCTATATCTCATCTTTTATCATACATTTAAGAGAGATTATAAAGCATTTTAAGGAATACTGAGTAAAATGTAAATTCTCATCTTCTTTGTGTCCTTATAGGACTAGCCAGAGGAAGTTCAAAAACAACTACTTTCTTATTTTTAACACATAGAATCATGAAATGAAATATCATAATGAATCTATTTCACCTGACCTGTCACAACCCGAGGGTTGACTATTGCATCAGATTGATTCATTGCATAGAACCTCGCAGTTTCTTGTTGTTGACCATGTGCTTGATTGTTAGGTGTTAATGAACCAGTTTGGGACGCTTGTCCACGTCCTCTATTGTTACAAGAAAACTGCCTCCTTTGTGATCCTTGCTGACTCTGCCTTGGAGGTAGAGTCACCATTGAATTCCCGTCTGGACAATCCTTTGCTAGATGTTCCAATTGTCTACATTGGTAACAGACCCTGGTCATAAAATAGGGTCTGTGAGATCTAGTTACCTATGTTGATGCTATGTCGGGGGCTCTACTTGGAGAAATACTACGGTCCCTACCCCTATTTGACATCCATTGCATCTAGGTATTGAATCTCGATGGTGTTGCCGATGCAGAAAATCTCGGCTTCTTAAAACTTTTGGATCTTTGTCCTTGAAATTGAGTGTACACCTTACCACTGGTCTGTCGTTTCTCGATTTCATACCTTTCTATCCTCCTTATCGACTCCACAAAAGTGGAAAACCTCTCCCTATTCTCTAAAGCAACACATGAGTGGTTAGTTCAACGTTCAACCCCTTCTCAAAATGTTGAATTCTTTCCTCATCATTAACTGCCATATGCTGACAAAACCAAAAAAGCTCCATGATCTTAGCTTCATACTTGCTAACGTTCATCTGTCCTTGTCTGATCCTCTCAAATTGAGAGATCTTCTTGTCTATATACATCTTAGGGAAGTATTTACTGACGAACTCTCGTCGAAATACCTCCCATCCAACTTCTTCACCTGGCCTCTTGTCTTCTTCTATAATCCACCAGTGACCAGCACTCCCTTTTAGGAGGTACACTGCATGTCTTACCTTCTCAGCTTCATGAATATCAAGGATCCTGAAAGCCTTCTCCAGCTCCGTCAACCACAAATCAGCATCTGCTCGATCAGCTGTACCAGCATAATATATGGCTCCAACCCGGCGAAGTCTCTCAAAAGTCTTTCCGACTCCATATCCCTCATTGTGGGTTGGTGCCCTAGGTGCAGGTGGTGGCATCTTGTCTGCCATGTATGTCATGGTTGTTAGGAATTTTCCAAATAGAGAATGGAGGTCTGGGTTTTCTATCACAGCTGGGTCAATCTGGGGCTGTTCAGGTACATGCCCTTCCCTAATTTGGTCTCTTGCACCTCCTCCTGGTGCAACAACACTACTATCAGCATCATGTTCTTCGTGTGTTCCAGACATCTTCAAGTTTTTCTTCTCCTCCTATATGGGCAGAAGTCACTATCAGATAACTGGAAGACACTAGAATAGACTCAACATCTTAGTCCTATGTCTCTGTAGACTCAACGAACCTAGAGCTCTAATACCACTCAATTGTGACGCATCGTTCAAATAAAACGTTATTAACTAAGCGGAAGCGTTAGTTAGCAGTGGATTACGGAAAATCACTAAAAATTAAAACCTTTTTTACCAAGAGATCCAACAAAGGAAAACTCTGTCACATAGAACCAAAGTAATACATTTACATTCTGGTTTAAAGGTACATATCTTGGATTATCTCATCTCAAAGATTACAACATCAACTGTTCTGTTAAACTGTATTCAGACAACATAAGAACATTGAGGCATCAAGCCAAAATCTCAGATCGATTCATTAAAACCAACTACTGACTCCGAGGACCTGAGAGTACAGAGATGACACATAGGACTTTCTATACCTATATACAAGATATGACAGGCGGTGTTTCCACCTAAGAAATCATTATCGTTCTCTTCTACTGTTGTTGTTGTTGTCCTTCACCTACTGAAGAAGGGTTCCTGCCTCCTCATCCACGTCCACCTAAAAATGTGGATCCCACGGGGTGAGACAATTGTAAATTGCCCCAGTGAGAGATATAACTCTCCGCCAAAACATTATTATTGCAGTTTAATTGAATAAATTTGTGTAGAGGAATTATATATTCAGCAACAAATAGATCAATGTCTAAATAGATTAGAGCATTATTCTTATTCAAAGCATTTCAGCTATATCTTGATAAGACAACATGATACTTATTCAATGAGGAATTAAAGTACATGTATAACATTTATCCTTCTAGGATATGCTCATCAGAGTAACATCAACCTTCTCGATCAGTATCAGATTATATGGCAAAGACCTCATGTGTCTTGCCAGGGTATATTGACATCTTCGCTATAGAGTTATAGCTGTAGCATATACTCTCTTAAGGCTTAGATCACACAGCTAATGCCTGGTATTGTTTTGTGGAATCATGGCCTGTAGCCATAATCTTTTAATAAAGTATTGGTATCTTAATCCCTCATCTCATCAGGTACATTTCCATTTCTCAACAAGTTCATCATCATGATTATAGAATATGGGTATTCAAACCCTCAGTTCATCATAGATTACTTGTTACCACTTATCAGGTAACTTAATACCTTCAGGTCATCTGACCAAGGTAATCATGATTCTTGCTACACAAGCATTCTACATAGCTCACAAAGCTCATTTCACCTCTTGTTACCTTTTAGTAGGTAACAAGGCATATTATGGCTCATTAACAACTTTAATAAAAGAAACATCATAGCTCATACCTGGCTATGCTCATCTTTTCATGATACCTGCATGGTTAGTGCTTCCTGATAACAATTATAAAGCTTACATATCAGCACCATGCAACACAAAGTAATACCATTATTCCCTTTTTAGGGTTAGGATTTCTCTTACATATCATCACCCTTCATTAGGGTTTTCCATAAATAATCATATAGGTTCTCAAGATCATATTACTAATGATCGAGCCCTATTTCATTGCTTCACACAACTATGAGACAACATTGAAAGCATAAGCATTTAATCTTTCTTATTAATTTGGATTAACCTTTTAATAAGGCACGTTAACCTACACTTATCAAAGTGCATTACATCTCAATTAACAATTGGCATGACACACTTTATGTGTTACCCATCCAAGTATATTGGATTTAAAATGCACCAAGGTATATCAGTCTTGGGTGCTGGATGTGATATCTATCATATCTTGATGTATCACTTCCCTCATCACCTTTGTCTTACATGAATTCATCAACTTAGCTTGTATTATGGTATTTCCCATCCTAATACTTTATGCACCAATTCATCACATTTATCATGTAATGTATTGGTCATAAGTCACTTATTTATAATATGCAACCACTGATAATGATATAGACTCATCTTTGAGTTAAGGCAGTATTGATATAAAGATATCCATTATCAACCTCTTCAGGTATTTCACTTATCTATAAATTAATCACTATTCCATTATTAGGAATAGGGTTTCCCATCTTTATCAACTAGGGTTTGCATAACATCTCCCCATATTTGGGTTTCACATAACATTACTCTACATTAGAGTTTCACATAACATCCTTTTATATCAGGGTTTCACATAACATTCCCTGAAATTAGGGTTTCACATAGTATTACCCTGTGTTAGGGTTTCACATAGCATCACCCTGTGTTAGGGTTTCACATAGCATCACCCTGTGTTAAGGTTAAGACTCACTAAGCTTTTCAATTAGGGTTTTATGATATCATTATCATGGATCAATTCCTAATTACATAATTTACACATGATGAAGGAATTGAGGCTTGATACTTACATATAAGCATTACTTTCTCTCTCACCCTCTCTGGGATGATGAGTACCTCAAAATTGACTCAATAGGTCAATTCTTTATTCTAATACATCCAATCAGGGTTGGTGTAGGGTGATGAGATTTTTCTTTCACAATCTCCAAATATTAACCCTTCAAGAGTACTAATCACCCTATCACATTAAGGGTACAACTAATGTAATCACCCATGATTTACGTCATTTAATAATCAATTAAATAATTGACCTTTAATCACCTTAAGTGTTCAAATGGTTTTGGTTAACTACTTTCCAAACAATCTTGGTCACTTAGACCCCAAATGGTCTTGACCAACCAGACCCCAAACGATCTTGCTTGAATGTCCTCTAAACGGTCTAAGACCGTTCAGACCTCCAAATGGTCTTGGTCACATTAGCCATCCAATCGGTTTGAAATTGTTTAGCCAAATCAAGTTGAAACCGATTGGACATATAAAACCATTTAGACAAAACATTTTGAAACCAAATGAACTTGGGTCTCTAAACGGTTTGAGACCGTTTGGTCCCAAATGGTCTTGAGACCGTTTGGACTCAAACGGTCTTAAGACTGTTTTGTCCAAACCCTCTCAAAACCGAATGGACCAAAAAGATATCCATCAACTAAATCGATTTCAGGGTTTCACCTGTTGAATCCACCTATCAATTGAAACATTGAATTAACCTCAATTGAACCATTAAATCACCCTTCAATTGAACCATCAATTAGGGTTTTAAATTTAAGAAACCATCAATTAGGGTTTTAACCTAATTGAATTAGGGTTTGAAATCGAGATACCTTCAATTGTTGACATTGTAGGACTAATTTTATTGAAATCATTGAATCACCACTTAGCCATGTCATGACCTGACCTCAAATGGTCTTGAGGTCATTTGGTTAACCTCCAAATGGTCTTGAGACCGTTTGACTAGTCCCATCATTGAAATTTGTGAAATTCAATTAGGGTTTGCATCATAGAATCGATCATCAATTGAGCTATTGATTGTATTTCAATTTGATATCACTGGATCTTCAACCATCTAATCATACTTCATCATAGAATTCCAAACGGTCTTGGTGACCTCCAAACGGTCTTGAGACCGTTTGGGTGACCTCCAAATGGTCTTGAGACCGTTTGGGTTAGTCAACCCAAAAATTAAATCAATCAATTGAGAATTTCAGCACTCAACTCCATTAGGGTTTGATACTTGATGGACCTTTAACTGATGAAACCTATGAAATCAATCAATTGGATTTAATGGGTCATACACCATCAACATAAGCATATGAACTCCAAACGCTCAACTATGGTCAACTATTCCAAACGGTTTTGAAACCGTTTGGTTTCAAACGGTTTGATGAAACCGTTTGGCTAACTTTATTGAAACAGATTGGACTCAAATTTTGAAACCGTTTGCAATAGATATTTGTGGAGATGTGTGCTTATGATGATGTCATCATCATCAAGCTATAAACCCATGAAGTTTTCTGTGATTTTCATGGTGATTGCATCAATCAATCAAATAAAATTTCGAGAATGAAGAAAGGATCAACAATTGATAGAGGCATGAAATCAATAATAACATTCAAGGGTTCAAGTTATATAACCCGCCTTCAATTGAGCTTCAAAGCTTCAAACTCCACGTCTTTAATGGTGAAATCAACATCTTCCACTATCCCAAGCTCGTCCTTAAACTTTGAGTGAAAAGGAATGGCTAGAATTGAAGATGGAATGGGGATAAGAAGAAATCATGCATTGGTTTTCGATTTCCACCATGGAATCAAGGTGAAAAGAGTTCATGGATCTTACAAATAGGTTGGGGGTCGTTCTACTGATCCTCCAAATCTCCCTTGGTCGTTTTGCAAGTAAAGAGTGGAAGTGGTTTCGAAAAAGCCTCTCAATTGAGTTGTAAAAGGTGTTTTTATAAAAAAATCAATGAGAGAGAAAATATTTTATAAAATCCTTTTAATTCCAAAATTGGTGCCACCTCTCCCCCATCAATTTATTGCATGCAAAGACATATTACCCTCCTTCTAATTCCTCTTCATTATCCATGAATTAAGGAAAAGCAAATTAAGCACCTAAAATCATATAATACTAATATCCCATTTTTAGTGGATATTACTTTTGATTTAACTAATGTGAGTGGGTTCTCCACTCACTTAGATAGTTCGTTCCTTTGCAAGGTACATGCACGTCCAACCTTATCTAATTTCAACCATTACCATTTTGTTTGAAGGGCACTTCGATTAACATATTTATTTTTGCATTAATTTGAAGTAAGGTTCCAATTATGCTTCAATCTTGATTATTTTAATATCAAGATTCTCTTTCTTCCAAAATGATTCAAATGAGCTCCCCTCTCAAAGTATTTTCTCTAAATGATGCCATGAATCATGAGGGACCCTCTTGAAGTGGTATTTTGCATACTAAACCCTAGATTTTGGGTATTTTGCACATTACACCAAAACTAGGTTTTAATGTACAAACATTGCTCAACAAGCTCTTTCTTGTTATTCAGGCTTGTAGAAGCCATACTACTACGTCATACTCATTCCTATGATACTTCAACATATGAGTAACATTTTGCCATACACAATTTGCAATTCAACCCATCAACTTGGGTAATTTGCATTTTAGTCCAAAACAAGTAAAACATTATTAAAAAAGGACTGAAATTGAAATATAAGTTCCTCTTGAGCATTAATTACTTTTTAAGAGATAAGGGAAAGCATATAATCAACTTTATTTAGCAAAACATCTCGGTTTAAGCATAACCCAGGTCATGGATGTTATAGTAATTGACTATTATGCATTAATTCATCAGTTTTACTTTATTTCTGGATTTATTTCTATGAGAATGAATGAACTATCCATGCTTGATCACCATAGGTATTAAATGAACCTATAATTGCTTTGAAAAAAAGGAAAATTAATGGTCGATACTTCATAGAAATACACATTTTATAAAGCCCTTTGAGCAAGGTGGTTTACGAACGTGAGGATATCACCTAGAGCAATCAATAAAGCACCTATCTAATAACACAATCAATACGATAGTGGGGTTGGTATTAGCTTAGGTAGTGAATTACATTGTGAGAGTAGGTAATTCTCGCTACAGTCTCTTAATCTAGGGTTAGGAGAGATTTTCGTTAATGTAATGAGATTAAATTGCAATGTTAACCACGGTGAAACCAATATCCTAAGGAATTCACTAAGACTGAGAACAACACCAATAATTTAGATTTATTTTCTATTTTATTCAATTAAACAAATCAATCAAATCTCTTTAGCCTAAGATGATTGTATTACAGTTATAAATAGTTTCTAAAGTCACATTTCCCTATGTTCAACATCTGGGTATTATTGGCATATATTACTACAATAGCATACACTTGTGTTTTGAGCATATAGAAAATACCTATCAAGTTTTTGGCGTCGTTGTCGGGGAAATGGTAACTTCATCACTATTAGTGCTGAAGTCAGCCATTCTAGGAGAACCATTATTTTTCTTTTATACATTAAAAGCTGAATTTTAAATATTCTTTTTGTTTTACCATTAGTACCGTGTTCTCACAGTGATTTTTGTTATTTTCAAGTACTAGTGCATGGTGCATGCCCTGGCCCATGACTATAGAGAGACGACTCCACCAAGATTAGGTCAAGTAGAGATCCTACATAGAGGATGGTAGTATATAGGATTAATGGATAGATTTAATCAAACTCCACCACCTATAACTCCACCAGAAGAACCTAAGCCACCAGAGGAACCTGATCCAGTAGAAATGGGTGACCAAGAAAAAGAACAAACAATCTGGAAAAGGATCAAGGCATCTTCTTCAATGGCTCAAAAAAGGGCCAATTAGGAGACATGCCATACATGTCAGCATCTACAAGATTGATCCAGGGTTGGTGTCATTTGTAAGGCCCCTAAACTTTCTTAATGAGTTGAACAATATTAATTATCATAATTGAATTCTTATAACCCTAATATAAGCTTTATATATGCTTTTAAATCATAAGAAAAACTTAATTTTCAATTTTGGTCCAATTTGGACACCGTTTGAGCAAGTTATGCAATTTTATGCACATTTTGGACTTTTCTGCAATTTACCCAATTGAGAGGTTTTCTTTGCAATTTATTACTTTCATTATGTTCCTTGTATATTATCTCAACATTATTGAGCTTTTTGAGCCATGGGGAACCTATTTTAATCTTTGTTTGAAGGTGTTTTCTCCAAGGGTATTTTAGGGTTTACCCCTTCATGGATGAGCTACCTTTAGTAGCTATCAACTAATGAATTATGTGATTGGCTGGGAAATTCGACAAAGGAAATCCTAGCAGGTCTATAAGGACTGTGGGGGAGCTTCTTGTGTGTGTTCTTGTATATTCTTAATAGTTTAAGGCCATAGACACATGGGGAAGCTACTTTTACACCTCATGCTTGCTCCCATCCTTATCCATGGGCTATATTTACCTCTTCCTTGCCCAAGTACGAAACTTTGCTTGGTTTCTATTTTCTATAACCTGGAGAAACAACTCCAATCTATTTTTCTGTATAACTAAGTGCTCTAAGGTATAAGACAACCTTTTTTTGGAGAAGAAGGTCTCCTAGAGCTCCATTTAGCCCTACCTAGGGTTTCCAAGGTCATCTTCTAGGGATTTCGACCAAGGAAAGTTATTTTCTTCCTTCCTTCTCTGTTTCTCTTGCTCTTATCCTTCCTTAGACCTTCATCCAGGTCGTAACCTTTCTGTTCCATGGTAGAAATTGCTCTAAAGCTCTAAAACCCTACCTTTCTTGCTCTTTATGCTTAGGGTTTGCTCATTTGATGAAGAAAGGTGCTAGATGGATGTGTTCATAGTTTATGTTTGGATTTTCTACCCTACCTGCTTGGGATTGCTTCTGTGTGGGGTTTAATATTCTCATTAGAGGGAAGTTTTATAACTTGCTCCACGTTTATTGCTTATCATAAGCTTTCTAGATCATGTTCTTGCTTGAAAATGACGATTTATGCACTAAAAAGCTATGCTTGACTTGGATTTTGATTTTTATAATGTTCCCTAACTCATTTCAGTTCTATATGAACCTGTGATCATGTGTACGTTATTCCTAAGGTAAAATATGACTTGGATCAGGTTGGTTTGACAACCTATGGTGCTAAGCACCTATCAACCAATGGTTAATTTTAGGGTTTAAAGCTGATTTCTTTTATAAACCCATGACCCGATGATGGTACCATTGCCACAACCCTATGGTGTTGTCTTCATGATAACTAATGGTCAAGATCAAAGGTGTCAGATGATGGTGACAACCTATGGTCACCCCCTTAGGTCAGGTTTTGGATCAATTAGAAGTTTAATGATCAACCATTAAGTACCCTACCGATGTTATCAATCAATGATGACATTAGCTTAATATTTGAGGCTGATTAATGGAGATAGTGTTGATCTAACAACCTATGGTGATTTCATGATCAGTAATGATGGTGGATCAGGGCTCTACAAACTATGGTGAGTTAAGCATTGTAGTTGTAGTCAGACTTAGACCAATGGTTTCTTGGGTCACTTGATGCAATGATAAGACCTATACTGTAATTGATGGTTTTAACATAGGAACTTGATCCAATGCTCAAGATCTAATGTTTATTCCTCCAATAAAGTGGAATGATGGATAATGTAATATGTTGTTCCTAATAATGTGATTTATATGGTTTCCTTTATATGATCAAATTAAGGAGCTTACTTGTTGACAATGGATGGCTTGTTTTAAATGAATAGTCGATTGTGGGTTTTACCCTACTCTCAATGAAACGTTTTGTATTGTTAATCAAGGGATGTCTGGGGTTAAATGGTGATTCTTTCTAGAGCACAACTCAAGGACTTCATAGGTAGTTTATCCAAGGTGTTTACTTATGTAAACAACCAATGGTCTTACCTTTTAAACATCCAATGGTTCTGGGTGACATTGTGGTATGGTGATATGGGTTGAATGATGATGGAACAAATGGAGGGTTATCCTTAAAAAGGTAGTCTTACCTATTCACTAATATGAATACAAGGGATGATAATCATATTATGTTGATATGTAACCCTAAAGAGGTATAGCTTGTTATACCTAGCTTTATTATAACTAAATGATGGTAATTGGGTATGAATAGTCCTTAAATGACTAATACAATCATGAAGTACATTGTTAATGTTGTTGAAACCCTAGTATGCTATAACCCAATGGTTACACATTGATTTATGTATGGGTTCATACTTGAGAATAGTATGGAATGTGATGGTGATGCTCACCTTATGTATCCATGATCCAATGGGGATGTTGTGAGTTAGTGTTTGGGTATGAGTGTTGATTAGTAACATTAATATAATTTATCTTGTGAACCTAATTCTAATGCAAATAGACAAAGATGAGTATTCATGTTTAACATTCTTATATGATGGAATGATGGTGGAATAACCTCCTTAATATGATCATAACATTGATATGTTAATTGGTAGTTATCATGGCCACATGGTTGATACTTTCTTATGCTAAACATGTGCATTATGAATATGATGAGAGTTAATCATATATAGATTCCTTGCATGTTGATGTAATAAAGGAATGTTCTTAATGTTAATATAACCCTGCTAAGATTGTTTATGAATATCTCCTAGCTCATTAATGCAATATTGTGTTGATCTGGTGTATTATATGTAAGTGATGTTGTTGAGCCTTATTATAAGGAATGCAAAGATAATGATGATCTTGTAGGGAATAGATGATGGTCTTAATGACATTTGGGCACGGTTGAGACCTGAATGAGGTGTAACCCTCTTATGTTGATAAGGGTTGATACCTTGTGATATTATGAAAAGGATTTATATCTTATGATAGTATGATGGCTAGTGTGGTCTCAAGAATGGCAAGTGAATAGTACCATGTGATGATGAGATGAGAAATTATGTTTCACACGTTTTATATATTTTCAAAGTTGTGATATTTATATGCTTGCTAGAAGTGAATTAGGGTTTGTATGTCCACTTATTTGATGCAGCCTTAATTCACCCAATTGGCATAACTAATAAAGTGCAACTCTAATCATGTAGTTCCCTGTGCCGTAGAACCATCTTCAATATCAGAACTTGCTGGATGGTGAAATGAGTATTCCTAAGGGAAACTCGGAGCACATACTGTTGATTATGTGGGGGTGGCACGTTGAGGATATATCCTTGTCATCCACAATGCAGATTTTGGAGGTTGTCTATGGTCATGCCTCATACATCTGATGTGATTGAGAATGGCTGGGGACGTGTCTCGGTGATTATAACATGATGTGATTAGAGGACAACTGCAGTTGTACCTCAATGATTGGGTTTGAATATCCTGGTTTCTAGTGTCGTGACCTGTACCAAGGGCGGACTAGTGGTTAGCAACTTTACTATATGTCACTGTGGTGGCAGCTTTGACTAATATGTCACTACCTTTTTACTCGTACTGACTAAGGGGAAGAGATCTTAGGATACCAACACTCCTAGATCTTATACGAAACTGAATAGCCCTTTGAAGGGGTCAGTTGGACTTTAGATGGTACGATTCAAATTCCTCAGGGCATAATAAAAGATGTAATATAGTCATATATTATATCTATTTAGGGTTATACATGACGCTTCACATTGGATGATAACCCTTGTTTGTTCTCTTTACATAAAGATGATGCTTTGTGCAATTAAGAGATAGTAATTATATTTATTTTGTGGATATGCATAAGATTGTAAATGTGTACATACAATAGTCATGCTTATGTTGATATCTATACTGCTACTACTGATTATAATTAGGATGCTAGCTATATCATGTTGTTAGTTATGTTTAGCATGCTAGGCATGCCTCTATAATTAGAAATGCATATACTACTAATCATGCGTATGCAAATACTCATGCTTATGTTGATAGCTCTGCTTATGATATTGAACTGATCAAATTGTTAGACATGCTAATGTTGTTAGATATGCTTATGATGCTAGACTTATTCATGTTAATAGAGATAATATGCTACTAGACTTGCTTATGCTAGTTATGCATATGATATTGAATCTCTTATATGGTTAATAAGGAAAATGATGATAGTCAGCTTGATGATGATAATTGTTATCAACTCCTTTATGTATTTTGTTAATCATCAATGTTGTTGAGCCTATTTGTTATATATGATTAAACTGATTAAACTATCTCGTTACCTAAAATGTTGTAATCAGTAAGCATTGTTGGAGGTTATATCTCTTACTGGGACATGGGTCTCACCCTTGTGGTTTGCCACATTTTTTTAGGTAATCAGAAG
The DNA here is from genome assembly GCA_963693085.1 of Alisma plantago-aquatica. Taxonomy (NCBI): domain Eukaryota; kingdom Viridiplantae; phylum Streptophyta; class Magnoliopsida; order Alismatales; family Alismataceae; genus Alisma; species Alisma plantago-aquatica. Next base: position 762,410,594 of record OY856409.1, read on the forward strand.
TGACAAAAACAAACATGTGGCAGCAAAGAGGAGATATAGTATTGAATCTTTGATAAAGTTGATTAGATTTCTAGTGTGTCCTAGAGTCGTCCTTGTACTCTCAGGTCCGAGCAGGAAAAGTTTGTATATGGTGTTTCAAATAAATCAGACTTTTGTTAGCATATTAATGCTTGTTTGTGTGGCATATGCAAATATTGTTCTCCTATGTATAAATGTGGTGGCTAAGACGATAAAACAATTTGTATCAAATTCTTGGCATAGTATGGATATAAGAAAGAGGTTGGGATCTTATGTAAATGTTTCTGAGCGGGTGCTGACGTTGAAATCAGTTTTATTTTACCCATATTTTTGGGTATTTGATTAATTAGTGATTGATTGTGTTTTATGTTTTGAGTAATCTCATTTAGTGTAATGGGTTCTCACATCAGTAGTCAAATAACATGCCTTTCATGGCCACATCTCAGAAGATCTGATGACACATATCAATAATTTTGTAGAAAATTGTGATATGATCAAGATAGTGTTGGGTTTTAGGGAAGGTAGAGAAGGCAGCGGAAACAAAAATTTTCTCCTCCCCATACCCAGAACAAGGAAATGTGTCAACGTCTATACAATAGGAAGGGATGGTTTGTGGAATCATACCTTGTCCTGAGGCTTGCTCGACGACAATACCTCGCGGCTTGCGCAGTCTTCACCTCCGGTCTTGGACGGTGTCTGTGCAGCTCCTGGTCACACTGGGACTGACAACTCCTGGTCTCACCGAGACTGTCGGGATTGACAGATGTCCTCCGAGCGGTAGAAATCTCCCGCCTCTGAAGTAGTCCACACAGACCACCTGGAACTCCAATCTCCTTGTCCCACAAGGAATTGGAAGGAGTCGCACCCTCCTGTCAGTGTACTAGTCACTGACACACTCTCCTGCCACCAGTCACTTTCTGCAGTTGTCTTTCCCTTGCTGTGCCTCCCTTATCAGGTAGCAATTACTCGGGCTCTCTCGGTTACCAAAACCAGAGAGAATGACAACTTTACAGAGCAACTGGTTGCACTGAGTTGTACTTTGAGAAGCCCCCAATACCCCTATATATAGGAGGGTCATGGGATATGGTTCTCTATCCTGGGCAATGTGGGACTAAAGCAGGAGTAGAAGGGTTCGAGATTTTCCACAAAAACAACCAACTGCGCAACCTGAACCGATCGTTTCATTACTGAAACGGTCGGTTGGGGACCTGAGCCGGTCGGTTGACACCTCAACCGATCGGTTGGGACCCATGAAACGGTCGGTTCACTTCTGAACCGGTCGGTTCGTGGTCCTGGTCAGTTCCCGATTGACGTTTCCTCTTTTGTTTCTAATTGGTACCTAATACCAATCCTTGTTCCAATCAAATTGGGCAAGTGAAACGAAAAGAAATTTCTCACCAATCCCACTTTCCCAACTTGCTCGGTTGGACCAGTTGAATTGATCATTTCAACACTTGAACCAATCGTTTCACCCTATCCATGAGCCGATCAACTCACCCTATCCATGAGCCGATCAACTCACCACCTGAGCCGATCGGTTCACCAAGCTCAGCCGATTGGTTCATCACATGAGCCGATTAGTTGGGAGTGCAGATTGTGCAGAAACAGTCAATTGCAGTTCCAATCAATCCGATACTCTAATCAAGCTGTCCAACACCTTGAACACTATGATTTTGAGCTATCAATCAATTGAGTGTTTAATTGAACTACTAAACTCCTTTAGTAATCAATCTAAACATCGTTTGGGGACAAAACTCCTCTTCCAGGTTAACTCCTAAGTGTGTGACCCTGCAGGTCCTTTTCATGTTGACAGTGAAAGTCCATAACACTTATGACTTCACAAGCAAAGAGCGGTGCCTAGTCACACATCAGTGCTACCCAAGTGAAATAGAAAGTTGGAGAACAACTTTCAATCCTACAATCTGTGAATGGTGTTATAGTGAATGTATAATTCCTTTGTCACTGATATCCCGAATGAACTTGAGGCGTGGAACAGTCATCCTGTCAACATTCATTCACTTTCTTGATCTCATAGTAGATTGGAAGAGATATGTATGACATCAATATCACATACTGATTCACACATGTGATCACGCCTTTCTCAATCCTACTCATCAAGTGGCCATGGATATCAAACTCCCTCAGGAGGGACAAATCCCATATCTGTCACTCACCGCTCAAAAGCCCCATGTTTCAAAGCTACCCAATCATCACCTTTATAACAACCCATGTTTCAGGACTGCGTTTGATGATGTCAAAGTGTGCCCAACGACATGTGTTGAGTGTAGTGATTTCAGGTCAAAGAATTACACTCACCACCATCACTGTGAGTACTGACTGTGACTACCATGTCATGGTTCCATGTGTCAAACTCACGGTGGGTCTGTCCGGTACACTTGTTCTCTAACAAGTACCTATGTGTTTGGTTTGATATCTCTATATCATGACTAATGAGATTCTGTCATCAACCAACACCACAATCTACTCTTGTGTGTCATTGTTGTCTATCTACCTTCCACAATGACATCCGACTAGGGACATAATGAGAATGTACAAACTCTTAGCATCCGTATGATCTCATCGTTCAGGTCCTGAACCTAAAGGCATATGTCATTGAGTACTATCATTCTATAGACATTCAATCTGTTCTATCACTATCTCATATGATTGAACTAGAATGAATTGGAAGCTTTCCTTTGATGTTTATCAAATCAATCTTAATGTGTCCCACCAATCATCCCATGATTAGCTCTCAGGCCATACATAGCAACAGACTCCCACTTGCACTGTGAGCCAATCACCCTTGAATCATATTCATAGTGATCTTCAAACACGTCCCACATGTTACTGTGCACTAGTGCCAACATAGTGAGTAAAGGCAACACCTTGCCAAAGTCAGTTTTTAACTGCATGTCTCTCATCTATTCGTTGTACGTCACACATATGAGATGGAGTTGCCATAATATGCGATCTAGTATTTCTTTGCTAACCTTTAGCCACATTGCATGATCAAGGATTCCATACTTGTCATCAATGACCGGAATATCTATAAGTTCATCCCATGAACTTCCAGATCCATATAGTATCCACTGTTGTTCTCTAACGCATAGATACTCGACATTTCCTTTTAAATGGTTTTATTGGAACACTTCCAATTATCAACAAACTTTCACTTTTATATATCATATATATATTTTGTGATTATTTTTTTGTCCTTTTGCAAGTTCGCATCAATGTAACTCTTTACATTGAACTCTTCCTTATCTCCATAGAACTAGTACTTCCCAAATACTTATCAAGTTCTCATGGTATTTTGGTAATCCTTACTGGAAGTAGACAGACATCCACTCGTCATGTCTCACATACGAGTTATAAGGATGATGAGCACATCATATTGTCATGTCCTAAATACAAGATGATGAATGCATTTTATTCTTGCCATGCAAGATGATGGGATGATTATATACATGATAGATCCACATCTATTCTTAGTGTTTCCATTCTTCATAAGAATTGGACACTTGGCCTTGGGATACTAACTCCATGTAACATGGACAAGTTTTCTCCCACTGAATCTGTGCATACTGAACCCTTCAGTACATATTGCCAATGTATGCTTTCTCTTTTCAGGTCAAGAGGTTTTTTAGAACTATCTCTATAGATCTCTATTCCTATCACATAGGAAACATCTCTATCTTCCTTAAAGATAATTTCTACCTTTGGATTTCCATTCTAGAACATTTCCATTTCACATAAACATGTGGAATGTGAACACGCTCCCACTAAATCACAGATCCCTTCTTTATCTTTGACATATCAATCAAACCCTTTGACTATATCATCAAAGTAAAGATCTAATTCTGAGTTTCTTGTACTCAATCAATCACATTGATTAATCCATTGTAACTTATAGACTTCATTTACATTAGTGGATTCATAAACCTTATAGGTTGTGTCACGTACACATCCTTTTAAAAAAAAAAATTGGTGATTCATTCATCCCGTCGCTTGGGTTTGAACTCATGACCTCTCGGTCTTACATCATCACTTTACCACTGGGGTGCCACTTCATTGGCTCACGTACACATCCTTGTTTTATTCCTCATAGGAATGCAGTTTTAGTATCCATATGCAAAATGTCTTAGTCATTAAGTTGCAATCAACAAGCATCATCCTTCTCAAAATGTTATCCATGTGTCTTAACACTTAAGACTTATTTGCACTTACGGATTTTATTCCAATGGGTGCTACCATCAAGGTCATACCTTATGGTTCACTTGGAAGTCATTGTTGGTATGTATGCCCTGAGAGCCAATCATGGGATGATTGGTGGGATACATTAAGATTGATTTAATAAACATCAAAGGAAAGCTTCCAATTCTTTCTGGTTCAGTCATATGAGATAGTGATAGAAGAGATTGAATGTCTAGAGAATGACAGTACTCAATGACGTATGCCTTCAGGTTCAGGACCTGAATGATGAGATCATACATATGCTAAGAGTTTATACATTCTTGTTATGTCCCTAGTCGGATGTCATTGTGGAAGGTAGGTAGATAGTAATGACACACAAGACTAGATTGTGGTGTTGGTTGATGACAGAATCTCATTAGTCATGATATAGAGATATCAAACCAAACACATAGGTACTTGTTAGACAATAAGTGTACCGGACAGACCCACTTTGAGTTTGACACATGGAACCATGACATGGTAGTCACAGTTAGTACTCACAGTGATGGTGGTGAGTGTGATTCTTTGACCTAAAATCACTACACTTAACACATGTAGTTGGGTACACTTTGACATCATCAAACGCAGTCCTGAAACATGGGTTGTTATAAAGGTGATGATTGGGTGGCTTTGACACATGGGGCTTTTGAGGGGTGAGTGATAGATATGGGATTTGTCCCTCCTGAGGGAGTTTGATATCCATGGCCACTTGATGAGTAGGATTGAGAAAGGCGTGCACGCATGTGTGAATCAGTATGTGATATTGATGTCATACATATCTCTTCCAATCTACTATGAGATCAAGAAAGTGAATGAACGTTGACAGGATGACTGTTCCATGCCTCGAGTTCATTCGGGATATCAGTGACAAAGGAATTATACATTCACTGTAACACCATTCACAGATTGTAGGATTGAAAGTTGTTCTCCAACTTTCTATTTCACTTGGGTAGCACTGATGTGTGACTAGGCACCGCTCTTTGCTTGTGAAGTCATAAGTGTTATGGACTTTCACTGCCAACGTGAAATGGACCTGCAGGGTCACACACATAGGATTTAAACTGGAAGAGGAGTTTTGTCCACAAACAATGTTTAAATTGATTACTAAAGGAGTTTAGTAGTTCAATTAAACACTCAATCAATTGATGGCTTAGTATCATAATGTTCAAGGTGTTGGACACATTGATTAGAGTATCAGATTGATTGAAACTACAATTGACTGATTCTGCACAATCTGCACTCCCAACCGATCGACTCATGTGATGAACCGATCGGCTGAGCTTGGTGAACCGATCGGCTCAGATGGTGAGTCGATCGGCTGATGGACATGGTGAAACAATCGCTTCAAGTGTTGAAACGATCGGTTCAACGGGTGCAACCGAGCAAGTTGGGAAAGTAGGATTGGTGAGAAATTTCCTTTCATTTCACTTGCCCAATTTGATGGGAACAAGGATTGGTATTTGATACCAATTAGAAACAAAAGAAGAAAAGTCAATCGGGAACTGACCAAGACCACGAACCGACCGGTTCATAAGTGAACCGACCAGTTCATGGGTCACAACCGATCGGTTGAGGTGTCAACCGAATGGCTCAGGTCCCCAACCAACCGTTTCATAAATGTAATGATCGGTTCAAGTTGCGCAGTTGGTTGTTTTTGTGGAAAATCTCGAACCCTTCTACTCCTGTTTTAGTCCCACATTGCTCGGGATAGAGAACCATGTCCCATGAACCTCATATATATAGGGGTATTGGGGGCTTCTCAATGAACAACTCAGTGCAACCAGTTGCTCTATAAAGTTGTTGTTCTCTTTGGTTTTGGTAACCGAGAGAGCCCGAGCAAGTGCTACCCGATAAGGGAGGCACATCAAGGGAAAGACAACTTCAGAAAGAGACTGGTGGCAGGAGAGTGTGTCAGTGACTAGTACACTAGCAGGAGGGTGCGACTCCTTCCAATTCCTTGTGAGACAAGGAGATTGGAGTTCCAGGTGGTCCATGTAGACTACTTCAGAGGCAGGAGATTTCTGCCGCTCGGAGGACAGCTGTCAATCCCAACAGTCCCAGTGAGACGAGAAGTCGTCAATCCCGGTGCGACCATGAGCTACACAGACACCATCCAAGACCGGAGGTGAAGACCGCGCAAGCCGCGAGGTATTGTCACCGAGTAAGCCTCGAGACAAGGTATGATTCCACAAATCATCCCTTTCCTATTGTATAGATGTTGACGTGTTTCCTTGTTCTGGGTTTGGGGAGGAGAATTTTTTTTGTTTCCGCTGCCTTCTCTGCCTCCCCTGAAACCCAACAGTGGTATCAGAGCCACGTCAACTGCTCTATACTTCAGGATTATCGATATGATCGATTTTGGTTTGTCGCCTTTATTTATTGCATACGATGCGAATAAAATTGGTTTTATGTATGTCCAATCCTAAATCCACAAATCCCAATATACATATATGATATGTAATATGAATGCACTCGATACGCGTCTCCCTTAAATGAGTTTTGTGGTGGATGTATACTGTGGTTATGGCCAATAAACCCTATCTGTATATGGTTGTATGTGGTTTCTTGCATCTCGGTCTACGCATCGATTCCCTTTCTCCTATTCCTGATTTAACTCAAAATAATTTGAGATTTCTTTCCTACCTTTGCTCCCCTCGAATGTAACTCGAGGTTTCTCCTTTTACAATATAAAATATGATAGAATTTTGATTTCCTGTTATGTCAAAGAACGGAAGACATCCTGACGACAACTGAGACGATCGGTTCAAGGCGTGAACCGATCGGTTGACGTTCGAGATGATCGGTTCAAGGAGTGAGCTGATCGGTTGATGACCAGTTCGAGGAGCGAGACGAGCGGGTGGAGGCCATGATGAGATGCACGATGACAAGGCAAATCGATCGGTTGGAGGAGCCAACCGATCGGCTGGTGGAACCCAGCCGACCAGTCTGATGGCGAGCCGATCATTCATGTGATGAGTTGATCAAACCTAGATAGGCAAAGCACAGAGTTCATCTTGTACAAGTTGCATGTGATGTATGTTGGGTTATAGGGGAGACTGAGAAGGCAGCGGAAACAAAAAAATTTCTCCCCCAACCCATACCGAGGAAACGCGTCAACGTCTATATAATAGGAAATGATGGTTTGTGGAATCATACCTTGTCCCGAGGCTTGCTCGGCGACAATACCTCGCGCAATGCGCGGTCTTCAACTCCGGTCTTGGACGGTGTCTGTGCAGCTCCTGGTCGCACCGGGACTGACGACTCCTCCACCTACCGGACTGTCGGATGACAGTTGTCCTCCTGAGCGGCAGTGTCCTCCCGCCTCTGTAGTAGTCCACACGGACCACCTGGAACTTTACTCTCCTTGTCCCACAAGGAAGTGGAAGGAGTCGCACCCTCCTGTTGACGTACTAGTCGCCAACACGCTCTCCTGCCTCCTGTTGCAACTGCAGTTGTCCTTCCCTTGCTGCACCTCCCCTTTTGCGGGAAGCACTTGCTCGGGCTCTCTCACGGTTACCAAAACCAGAGAGAACGACAACTTGCAGAGCAACTGGTTGCACTAAGCTGTACTTTGAGAAGCCCCCAATACCCCTATATATATAGGCGGGTCATGGGACAGGGTTCTCTGTGCCCGGCAATACGGGACTAAAGTAGGAGTAGAAGGGTTCGAGAATTTTCCACAAAAAGCAACCGGTTTGCAACTTGAAATGATCGATTCACAACTGAACCGATCGGTTCGGCCATTGAGCCGATCGGTTGGACATGAGCCGATCGTTTGGGGCACTCCAACCGATCGGTTGGTGCCCTGAACCGATCGGTTCATGGTCCTAATCCGGCTCAAAAAGACTTTCCTTGTTTCGTTCTCAATTGGTATCGTATACCAATGTTATTCCCAATCGAATTGGGCAATTTGAAACCAAAGGAAAAATCTTACCGACATGACTTTCCCAACTGGTCGGTTGCACCAGTTGAGCCGATCGGTTCAACTCTTGAACCGTTCGTTTCAACCTGGGCATGAGCCGATCGGCCTGGACACTCCAGCCGACTGGTTCAGCACCTCAGCCGACCGGTTCATCACATGAGCCGATCGGTTGGGAGCACAGGTTGGGCAAAATCAGTCAATTGCGATTTCAATCAATCTGATACTCCAATCAATGCGTCCAACACCTTGAACCATATGATATTGAGCTATCGACTGATTGAGTGTTTAATTGAACTACTAAACTCCTTTAGTAATCAATCAAAACATTGCTTTGTGGACAAAACTCCTCTTCCAGGTTAAATCCTATGTGTGTGACCCTGCAGGTCCATTTCACGTTGGCAGTGAAAGTCCATAACACTTATGACTTCACAAGCAAAGAGCAGTGCCTAGTCACACATCATTGCTACCCAAGTGAAAGTAGAAAGTTGGAGAACAACTTTCATCCTACAATCCATGAATGGTGTTACAGTGAATGTATAATTCCTTTGTCACTGATATCCCGAATGAACTCAAGGCATGGAACTGTCATCCTGTCAACGTTCATTCACTTTCTTGATCTCAGAGCAGATTGAACGAGATATGTATGACATCAATATCACATACTGATTCACACATGCGTGCGCACGCCTATCTCAATCCTACTCATCAAGTGGCCTTGGATATCAAACTCCCTCAGGAGGGACAAATCCCATATCTATCACTCACCCCTCAAAAGCCCCATGTGTCAAAGCCACCCAATCATCACCTTTATAACAACCCATGTTTCAGGACTGCGTTTGATGATGTCAAAGTGTGCCCAACGACATGTGTTGAGTGCAATGATTTCAGGTCTAAGAATCACACTCACCACCATCACTGTGAGTACTGACTGTGACTACCATCTCATGGTTCCATGTGTCAAACTCACGGTGGGTCTGTCCGGTACACTTGTTCTCTAACAAGTACCTATGTGTTTGGTTTGATATCTCTATATCATGACTAATGAGATTCTGTCATCAACCAACACCACAATCTAGTCTTGTGTGTCATTGTTGTCTATCTACCTTCCACAATGACATCCGACTAGGGACATAACAAGAATGTACAAACTCTTAGCATCCGTATGATCTCATCGTTCAGGTCCTCAACCTGAAAGCATACGTCATTGAGTACCGTCATTCTCTAGACATTCAATCTGTTCTATCACTATCTCATATGACTGAACCAGAAAGAATTGGAAGCTCGCCTTTGATGTTTATCAAATCAATCTTAATGTATATCATCAATCATCCCATGATTGGCTCTCAGGGCATACATACCAACAGACTCCCACTTGCACTGCGAGCCAATCACCCTTGAATCATATTCATAGTGATCTTCAAACATGTCCCACATGTTACTGTGCTCTTAGTGCGAACATAGTGAGTAATGGCAACACCTTGCCAAAGTTAGTATAAATTGCATGTCTCTCATCTCTTCGCTGTACGTCACACGTATGAGATGGAGTTGCCGTAATATGCGATCTAGTATTCCATTGCTAACCTTTAGCCACATTGCATGATCAAGGATTCCAGACTTGTCATCAATGAGTGGAATATGAGTTCATCTCATGAACCTTCAGATCCATATAGTATCCACTGCTGTTCTCTAACACACAGATACTCGGCATTTCCCTTTTAAATGGTTTTATTGGAACACTTCCAATTATCAACAAACTTTCACTTTTATACATCCTATGTATATTTTGCGATTAATTTTCTGTCCATTCGGAAGTTCGCATCAATGTAACTCTTTACATCGAACTCTTCCTTATCTTCATAGAACTAGTACTTCACAAGTACTTATCAAGTTCTCATGGTATTCCAGTAACCCTTACTGGAAGTAGACAGACATCCACTCGTCATGTCCCACATACGAGTTATCAGGATGAGCACATCATATTGTCATGTCATACATACAAAATGATGAATGCATTTTATTCTTGCCATGTCATACATGCAAGACAATGGGATGATTACATACATGATAGATCCATATCTATTCTTAGTGTTCATATTCTTCATAAGAATTGGACATTTGGCCTTGGGATACTAACTCCATGTAACATGGACAAGTTTTCTCCCATTGAATCTGTGCATACTGAACCCTTCAGTACAGATTGCCAATGTATGCTCTCTCTTTTCCAGGTCAAGAGTTTTGTCGAGAACTATCTCTATAGATCTCTATTCCTATCACATAGGAAACATCTCTATCTTCCTTAAAGATAATTTACACTTTTGGATTTCCATTCTAGAACAATTCCATTTCACGTCAATATGTGGAATGTGAATACGCTCCCACTAAATCACAGATCCCTTCTTTATCTTTGACATGTCAGTCAAACCCTTTGACTATATCATCAAAGTTAAGATCCAATTCTGAGTTGCTTGTACTCAATCAATCACATTGATTAGTCCATTGTAACTTATAGACTTCATTTGCATTAGTGGATTCATAAACCTTATAGGTTGTGTCACGTACACATCCTTGTTTTATTCCTCATAGGAATGTGGTTTTAGTATCCATATGCCAAATGTCTCAGTCATTAAGTTGCAATCAACAAGCATCATCCTTCTCAAAATGTTATCCATGTGTCTTAACACTTAAGACTCATTTGCACTTATGGATTTCATCCAATGAGTTCTACCATTAAGGTCATACCTTATGGTTCACATGGAAATCATTTAGGATGTAATGGTCTTATACCATAACTCAAAATCTGATTCCTCATATTCATCTAGATAGTTGACTCATCATATGAACAACTCATCACATAGATAATTGAGGTGTATCTGTCAAGAATATAAGAATTCACAACCCTTGTGATTCTTAATGTCCTTTATTAGTGTGGGGTATTCTTTTATTAAGAAGAATTCAGTTATTTGATAATTATTCTCTAACTCCTTAGAGTATGATTCCTTCTTGATTTAGACATCACCATGCCTTAATCATGAGTTCACTATGATACACTATCATAATCACTCATAAGGATCTCAAACATTTGGTCCAAGTATTTCATTCATTGATCTCATCAAGAATTAATACTTCATCAAATTTGTACTTCATCTATGACAATCTTGAACACTTCAAGATGTTCATATTGGTATTTCTCTAAACACCATTTGAAGTATTAGCATTTGTTCCAATTGGTATGTAAATACATCACATGTATTATACCTAATAGGATAATCACTCTCCCACTACCTTTAGTGAAGATTGATTAATCATGTCCAAGATATTCATGTCTCTTAATGGTTCTCTAACCAAAAGAGTCTAGGTTTATCCATCATATGGAAACTAGAAATGAATTTCTCATGATTGATGCTAATTTGATTGTTTGAGTTATAAATAACTTTAGGTATCATTTTATCTTATGCATACCATGTATCACAAGATAAACAAGGCATTGCCACAAAGATCATATCTTTAAGATTGAAACATCAACTTTATTAATTGCCATCATTGTCATACAATATGAAATAATAAAGTGTTTCTATCTATTGGCAATATATGAAATAGCAGTTCTCAACTCTATTTCGTGCCCTTTATGCTGAAATAAACTGAAAGATACTCCTATCTATGGCCGCAACACTTGCTCCAATGATGGGTACTTCTTTCTTGGTCCTTTCACAAAGGCCATCACTTCTTTGCGGATATTGCATATCATATATGACATATCCATATCTTGGTATCATATACCTCGGATAAAGAAGCGGTTCATTTCATGATACCTTAGGTGGAGATCTCCATCCCCTCCTTCATCTTCTTTTGTTCTTCCAGATATAGAGGGCAATCCCTCATACACCCTTTTCCCATGTGCCTTGAGGCTGAAGACGGCTTGGATTGTCGGCTAGCATCAGAACACTTCTTAGCTTTGCCCTTGCCCTTGCCCTTAAGACTTACTTTTTCTTTGATCACATCAAAGACTATGGTTTGTCTTTCTTCATCTTTGCCTCTACTATCCTCAACATGTCCAACAACTCTGTCAACGCTTGTCAAAGTTGTTCATGTTGTAGCTTATCATGAATTGTATGATTCTCACAACATTTGCAGTATCATACCAATAGCCAACTCATGGCTCAGAGGGAATCCTTCTTAATCAAGTTTTCCACATACCCAATCACATTGAGTGTGTGAATACCTTACTGGATCTCCTTCTGTCATGACATACTAGGACAGTATCTTGGAGACATCATATGTCTCATGTTGTCTCTGCAACTCATAGTTCAGAGAACACAACGTCAAGCACTCCTCATCAATGTCATCCTCAGTATGCTTCCATAAGCATACTTTCAGCCATTGATGTGTTGGGATCGAGTTCATCTGGTTCTGGTATAACTAGGGCTTAGAGCTTTCGCTCTTTGATTGAGAACACTTCTCATCATCATCCTAACCAGTCGTGGAATTATTCCCATTTAATTTGTTGGTCTCAAAGACCGATCGCAAATAAAGTGATTTGTTGATTAACCATTTATTTTAACAAAAGGAAATATATGCAATTTTAGTCCAAAAACTCATTTTTGACTTGTTTGATTGATTTGAAAAGTTGACGATAAAATTAGGCCTTTAATTAATTATCGCTCCCACTATTTTACTTCAAATTGATAGCCCTCACCATCAATTCAGAAGATTGCAGCGTACAACCTTCTAGTGGGCAAGATCCTGAAATCCTCTAAGTCATGAGTCAGCTTTGGCTGATCGCCCACAACTTAGATCTATCAGGTAGGCAACTCTTGCCAATTGCATCATATGCAACTCTTGTTGAATGAACATGCACAACACCTTGCCATGAACATTCCTTGACTCTGGGCTTAGACGCTCTAAGAATCACCAGTTAAGTCTAACCCAAAAGCCGACACGGTAAACATGCACCCTGCTTTGGCAGAACCTACATGTCTACCCTTCACACTTCCACAAGATAGACGGAGCACCACGCTTTGGCGTAACCTACGCTTGGTCGATCGAGCTTTTCATGTGTGCCGCTAATGGAAGGCATGTAAGACTTAATATTTTAATGAGGGATTTGGTTTTTATATACATATACATATCCAATCGCCACAATACATAGTACGTATCATATACATGCTATATCCCATAGAAAACATGCACAAATGATAAAAAGCGATGATTATGGCCATCCTAATGTGATTCCTCGAGCCAAGAGGAATCACGGTCATCTAGGTCTACATCATATGCAACCTGTACAAGATGAACTTCTGTGCCTTGCCTTCCGAGTTGATCAACTCATCACATGAATGATCTGTACTCTCCAGCCGGTCGTCTGGGTGCCACCAGCCAATCGGTTGGCTCCTCTAATCGATCGGTTCGCCTGGTCGTCGTGCATCTCGTCATGTCCGCCACCCGCTCGTCTCGCTCCTCGAACCGGTCATCAACCGATCGTTTCACTCCTTGAACCGACCGTCTGAGCAGTCGTCTTGATGTCCGCCGGTCTTTGACATAACAGGAAATAAAATCCTATTCCATTATTACAATGCTTTAAAAAAAGGGAAAACCCGAGTTACATTCAATGGGAGCAAAGGTAGGAAAGAATCTCGAATTATTTTGAGTTACATCATGAATAAGAGAGGGAAGATCGGTGCGCAGACTGAGATGCAAGCAACCACAAAAAACCACACACAGATAGGGGTTTATAGGCCATAATCATGCTACACACATCCACCACAAAACTCGTTTAATGGCGACGCATATCGAGTGCATTAATAATACATATCATATATGTAATTAGGGATTTGTGGATTTAGGATTGGACATGCATAAAGCCAATATTATTCGCATCGTATGCAATAAATAAAGGCGACAAACCAAAATCGATCATATCGATATTCCTAAAATATAGAGCAGTTGACGTGGCTCTGATACCACTGTTGGGTTATAGGGGAGATAGAGAAGGCAGCGGAAACAAAAAAATTTCTCCCCCAACCCATACTGAGGAAACGCGTCAACGTCTATATAATAGGAAATGATGGTTTGTGGAATCATACCTTGTCCCGAGGCTTGCTCGGCGACAATACCTCGCACAATGCGCAGTCTTCAACTCCGGTCTTGGACGGTGTCTGTGCAGCTCCTGGTCGCACCAGGACTGACGACTCCTCCTCCTACCGGACTGTCAGATGACAGTTGTCCTCCTGAGCGGCAGTGTCCTCCCACCTCTGTAGTAGTCCACACGGACCACCTGGAACTCCACTCTCCTTGTCCCACAAGGAAGTGGAAGGAGTCGCACCCTCCTGTTGACGTACTAGTCGCCAACACGCTCTCCTGCCTCCTGTTGCAACTGCAGTTGTCCTTCCCTTGCTGCACCTCCCCTTTTGCGGGAAGCACTTGCTCGGGCTCTCTCACAGTTACCAAAACCAGAGAGAACGACAACTTGCAGAGCAACTGGTTGCACTAAGCTGTACTTTGAGAATCCCCCAATACCCCTATATATATAGGCGGGTCATGGGACAGGGTTCTCTGTGCCCGGCAATACGGGACTAAAGCAGGAGTAGAAGGGTTCGAGAATTTTCCACAAAAAGCAACCGGTTCGCAACTTGAAATGATCGGTTCACAACTGAACCGATCGGTTCACAACTGAACCGATCGGTTCGGCCATTGAGCCGATCGGTTGGACCTGAGCCGATCGTTTGGGGCACTCCAACTGATCGGTTGGTGCCCTGAACCGATCGGTTCATGGTCCTAATCCGGCTCAAAAAGACTTTCCTTGTTTCGTTCTCAATTGGTATCGTATACCAATGTTATTCCCAATCGAATTTGGCAATTTGAAACCAAAGGAAAAATCTTGCCGACATGACTTTCCCAACTGGTCGGTTGCACCAGTTGAGCCGATCGGTTCAACTCTTGAACCGGTCGTTTCAACCTGGGCATGAGCCGATCGGCCTAGACACTCCAGCTGACTGGTTCAACACCTCAGCCGACCAGTTCATCACATGAGCCAATCGGTTGGGAGCACAGGTTGGGCAAAATCAGTCAATTGCGATTTCAATCAATCCGATACTCCAATCAATGCGTCCAACACCTTGAACCATATGATATTGAGCTATCGACTGATTGAGTGTTTAATTGAACTACTAAACTCCTTTAGTAATCAATCTAAACATTGCTTTGTGGACAAAACTCCTCTTCCAGGTTAAATCCTATGTGTGTGACCCTGCAGGTCCATTTCACGTTGGCAGTGAAAGTCCATAACACTTATGACTTCACAAGCAAAGAGCGGTGCCTAGTCACACATCATTGCTACCCAAGTGAAAGTAGAAAGTTGGAGAACAACTTTCATCCTACAATCCGTGAATGGTGTTACAGTGAATGTATAATTCTTTTGTCACTGATATCCCAAATGAACTCAAGGCTTGGAACTGTCATCCTGTCAACGTTCATTCACTTTCTTGATCTCAGAGCAGATTGAACGAGATATGTATGACATCAATATCACATACTGATTCACACATGCGTGCGCACGCCTATCTCAATCCTACTCATCAAGTGGCCTTGGATATCAAACTCCCTCAGGAGGGACAAATCCCATATCTATCACTCACCCCTCAAAAGCCCCATGTGTCAAAGCCACCCAATCATCACCTTTATAACAACCCATGTTTCAGGACTGTGTTTGATGATGTCAAAGTGTGCCCAACGACATGTGTTGAGTGCAGTGATTTCAGGTCTAAGAATCACACTCACCACCATCACTGTGAGTACTGACTGTGACTACCATCTCATGGTTCCATGTGTCAAACTCACGGTGGGTCTGTCCGGTACACTTGTTCTCTAACAAGTACCTATGTGTTTGGTTTGATATCTCTATATCATGACTAATGAGATTCTGTCATCAACCAACACCACAATCTAGTCTTGTGTGTCATTGTTGTCTATCTACCTTCCACAATGACATCCGACTAGGGACATAACAAGAATGTACAAACTCTTAGCATCCGTATGATCTCATCGTTCAGGTCCTCAACCTGAAAGCATACGTCATTGAGTACTGTCATTCTCTAGACATTCAATATGTTCTATCACTATCTCATATGACTGAACCAGAAAGAATTGGAAGCTCGCCTTTGATGTTTATCAAATCAATCTTAATGTATCCCGTCAATCATCCCATGATTGGCTCTCAGGGCATACATACCAACAATGTAGACCTAGATGACCTTGATTCCTCTTGGCTCGAGGAATCGCATTAGGATGGCCATAATCATCGCTTTTATCGTTTTTCATATTTTTTTGTGGGATATAGCATGTATATGATACATACTATGCATTGTGGTGATTGGATATGTATATGTATATAAAAACCAAATCCCTCATTAAATATTAAGTTTTAGATGCCTTCCAAATGCAACACACGTGAAAAGCTTGATCGACCAAGTGTGGGCACGCCCGAGCATGGTGCACCGTCTATCTCGTGGAAGCGTGAAAGATGGATATGTGGGTCTACCCTAGCAGGGTGCATATTCATCGTGTTTTCTTTGGGTCGGACTTAACAAGGTGACCTAGATAGGATCTAGCACCTTGAGGCATGGAGATGATCATGGAAAGGAGTTGCATATGACATCTTATCAAGAGTTTCAAATGATGCAATTGGCAAGAGTTGCCTACCTGAGAGATCTGAGTTGTGGGTGACAGCCCTAGCTGGTCCATGACTTAGAGGATTTTAGGATCTTGCCCACTAGAAGGTTGTACGCTACAATCTTCCGAATTGATGGTGAGGGCTATCAATTTGAAGTAAAATAGTGGGAGCGATAATTAATTAAAGGTCTAATTATATCGTCAACTTTTCAAATCAATCAAATAAGTCAAAAGGAGTTTTGGACTAAAATTGCATATTTTCCCTTTTGTAGTACAAATGGCAACAAAAAACAATCACTTTTCTTTGCGATCCATCCTGAAAAAGGACAAGTTAAATGGGCATAATTTCCACGATTGGTTAGGATGTTGAGAAGTGTTCTCAATCAAAGAGTGAAAGCTCTAAGTCCTAGTTATACCAGAACCAGATGAACTCGTTCCCACCACATCAATGGCTGAGAGTATACTTATGGAAGCATACCGAGGAATACATTGATGAGGAGTGCTTGATGTTGTGTTCTCTGAACTATGAGTTGCATATACAACATGAGACATATGATGTCTCCAAGGCATTGTCCTAGTATGTCATGACAGAAGGAGATCCAATAAGGTATTCACACACTCAATGTGATTGGGTATGTGGAAAACCTGACTAAGAAGGATTCCCTCTGAGCCAAGAGTTGGCTATTGGTATGATACTGCAAATGTTGCGAGAATCATACAGTTCATGATAAACTACAACATGAACAACTTTGACAAGCGTTGACAAAGTTGTTGGACATGTTGAGGACAGTAGAGGCAAATATGAAGAAAGACTAACCCTAATCTTTGATGAGATCAATGAAAGGTAAGTCTTAAGGGCAAGGGCAAGGGCAAAGCAAAGAAGTGTTCTGATGCTAGCCAGCAGCCCAAGCCGTCTTCAACCTCAAGGCACATGGGGAAAGGGTGTATGAGGGAATTGCCCTCTATATCTAGAAGAACAAAAGAAGATGAAGGAGGTGATGGAGATCTCCACCTAAGGTATCATGAAATGAACCGCTTCTTTATCTGAGGTATATGATACCAAGATATGTATATGTCATATATGATATGCAATATCCACAAAGAAGTGATGGCCTTTGTGAAAGGACCAAGAAAGGAGTACCCATCATTGGAGCAAGTGTTGCTGCCATAGATAGGAGTACCTTTCAGTTTATTTCAGCCTAAAGGGCACGAAATAGAGTTGAGAACTGCTATTTCATATTTGCCAATAGATAGAAGCACTTTATTTTGCATATTGTATGACAATGATGGCAATCAATAAAGAGATGTTTCAATTTATAAAGATATGATCTTTGTGGCAATGCCTTATTTATCTTGTGGTATTTGATATGCATAAGATAAAATGATACCTAAAAGTTATAGATAACTCAAACAATCAAATTAGCATCAATCATGAGAAATTCATTTCTAGTTTCCATGTGATGGATAAATCTAGACTCTTTTGGTTAGAGAACCGGGTAAGAGACATGAATATCTTGAACATGATTAATCAATCTTCACTAATTGTAGTGGGAGAATGATTATCCTATTAGGTATAATACATGTGATGTATTTACATACCTATTGGAGCAAATGCTAATACTTCAAATGGTGTTTAGAGAAATACCAATATGAATATCTTGAAGTATTCAAGATTATCATAGATGAAGTGCAAATTTGGTAAAGTGTTAATTCTTGATGAGATCAATGAATGAAATACTTGGACCAAATATTTGAGATCCTTATGAGTGATTATGATAGTGTATCATAGTGAACTCATGATTAAGGCATGGTGATGTCTAAATCAAGAAGGAATCATACTCTAAGGAGTTAGAGGATGATTATCAAATAACTATAATTCTTCTTAAATAAAGAATACACTTCACTAATAAAAGAAATTAAGAATCACAAGGGTTGTGAGTTCTTATATCCTTAACAGATACACCTCAATTATCTATGTGATGAGTTGTTCATGTGATGAGTCAACTATCCAGATGAATATGAGGAACCGAATCTTGAGTAATGGTTTATGACCATTACATCCTAATGACTTCCATGTGAACCATAAGGTATGACCTTGATGGTAGCACCCATTGGAATAAAATCCATAAGTGCAAATAAGTCTTAAGTGTTAAGACACATGGATAACATTTTGAGAAGGATGATGCTTGTTGATTGCAACTTAATAACTAAGACATTTGGCATATGGATACTAAAACCGCATTCCTATGAGGAATAAAACAAGGATGTGTACGTGACACAACCTATAAGGTTTATGAATCCACTAATGCAAATGAAGTCTATAGGTTACAATGGACTAATCAATGTGATTGATTGAGTACAAGCAACTCAGAATTGGATCTTTACTTTGATGATATAGTCAAAGGGTTTGACTGATATGTCAAAGATAAAGAAGGGATATGTGATTTAGTGGGAGTGTGTTCACATTCCACATTATGATGTGAAATGGAAATGTTCTAGAATGGAAATCCAAAAGTGGAAATTATCTTTAAGGAAGATAGAGATGTTTCCTATGTGATAGGAATAGAGATCTATAGAGATAGTTCTCGAAAACCTCTTGACCTGAAAAGAGAAAGCATACATTGGTAATCTGTACTGAAGGGTTTAGTATGCACAGATTCAGTGGTAGAAAACTTGTCCATGTTACATGGAGTTAGTATCCCAAGGCCAAGTGTCCAATTCTTATGAAGAATGGAAACACTAAGAATAGATATGGATCTATCATGTATGCAATCATCCCATTATCTTGCATGTATCGACATGGCAAGAACAAAATGCATTCATCATCTTGTATGTAGGACATGGCAATATGATGTGCTCATCCTGATAACTCATATGTGGGACATGACAAGTGGATGTTTGTCTACTTCTAGTTTGGGTTACTGGAATACCATGAGAACTTGATAAGTACTTGAGAAGTGCTAGTTCTATGGAGATAAGGAAGAGTTCACTGTCAAGAGTTACATTGATGCAAACTTCCGAAAGGACAGAAAATTAATCGCAAAATATATATAGGATATATAAAAGTGAAAGTTTGTTGATAATTGGAAGTGTTCCAATAAAACCATTTAAAAGGAAATGTTGAGTATCTATGTGTTAGAGAACAACAGTGGATACTATATGGATCTGGAAGTTCATGAGATGAACTTATAGATATTCCGCTCATTGATGACAAGTATGGAATCCTTGATCATGCAATGTGGCTAAAGGTTAGCAAAGAAATACTAGATCACATATTACGAGAACTCCATCTCATACGTATGACGTACAGCGAAGAGATGAGAGACATGCAAATTATACTGACTTTGGCAAAGTGTTGCCATTACTCACTATGTTCGCACTAGAGCATAGTAACATGTGGGACATGTTTGAAGATCACTATGAATATGATGAAAGGGTGATTGGCTCGCAGTGCAAGTGGGAGTCTGTTGGTATGTATGCCCTGAGAGCCAATCATGGGATGATTGGTGGGATACATTAAGATTGATTTGATAAACATCAAAGGCAAGCTTCCAATTCTTTCTGGTTCAGTCATATGAGATAGTGATAGAACAGATTGAATGTCTGGAGAATGACAGTACTCAATGACGTATGCCTTCAGGTTCATGACCTAAATGATGAAATCATACAGATACTAAGAGTTTGTACATTCTTGTTATGTCCCTAGTTGGATGTCATTGTGGAAGTTAGATAGACAACAATGAAACACAAGACTAGATTGTGGTGTTGGTTGATGACATAATCTCATTAGTCATGATATAGAGATATCAAACCAAACACATAGGTACTTGTTAGAGAACAAGTGTACCAGACAGACCCACCGTGAGTTTGACACATGGAACCATGACATGGTAGTCACAGTCAGTACTCACAGTGATGGTGGTGAGTGTGATTCTTTGACCTAAAATCACTACACTCAACACATGTCGTTGGGCACACTTTGACATCATCAAACGCAGTCCTGAAACATGGGTTGTTATAAAGGTGATGATTGGGTGGCTTTGACACATGGGGCTTTTGAGGGGTGAGTGATAGATATGGAATTTGTCCCTCATGAGGGAGTTTGATATCCATGGTCGCTTGATGAGTAGGATTGAGAAAGGTGTGCACGCATGTGTGAATCAGTATGTGATATTGATGTCATAACATATCTCTTCCAATCTACTCTGAGATCAAGAAAGTGAATGAAAGTTGATAGGATGACTGTTCCATGCCTGGAGTTCATTCGAGATATCAGTGAAAAAGGAATTATACATTCACTGTAACACCATTCACGGATTGTAGGATTGAAAGTTGTTCTCCAACTTTATATTTCACTTGGGTAGCAATGATGTGTGACTAGGCACCGCTCTTTGCTCGTGAAGTCATAAGTGTTATGGACTTTCACTACCAATGTGAAATGGACCTGCAGGGTCACACACATAGGATTTAACCTAGAAGAGGAGTTTTGTCCACAAACAATGTTTAGATTGATTACTAAAGGAGTTTAGTAGTTCAATTAAACACTCAATTAATTGATAGCTCAATGTCATAATGTTCAAGGTGTTTGACACATTGATTGGTGTATCAGATTGATTAAAACTGCAATTGACTGATTCTGCACAATCTGCATTCCCAACCGATCGGCTCATGTGATGAACTGATCGGCTGAGCTTGGTGAACCGATCGGCTCAGGTGGTGAGTCGATCAGCTCAAGGATAGGGTGAAACAATCGGTTCAAATGTTGAAATGATCATTCAACTGGTCCAACCGAGCAAGTTGGGAAAGTCAGGTTGGTGAGAAATTTCTTTTCATTTCACTTGCCCAATTTGATTGGAATAAGGATTGGTATTTGGTACCAATTAGAAAAAAAGAGGAAAAGTCAATCGGAAACTGATCAGGACCACGAACCGACCGGTTCAGAAGTGAACTGACCGTTTCATGGGTCCCAACCGATCGGTTGAGGTGTCAACCGACCGGCTCAAGTCCCCAACCGACTGTTTCAGAAATGAAACGACCGGTTTAGGTTGTGCAGTTGGTTATTTTTGTGGAAAATCATGAACCCTTCTACTCCTGCTTTAGTCCCACATTGCCCGGGATAGAGAACCCTGTCCCATGACCCTCCTATATATAGGGGTATTGGGGGCTTCTCAATGAACAACTCAGTGCAACCAGTTGCTCTGTAAAGTTGTCGTTCTCTTTGGTTTTGGTAACCGAGAGAGCCTGAGCAAGTGCCACCCGATAAGGGAGGCACAGCAAGGGAAAGACAACTTCAGAAAGCGACTGGTGGCAGGAGAGTGTGTTAGTGACTAGTACACTGACAGGAGGGTGCGACTCCTTCCAATTCCATGTGAGACAAGGATATTGGAGTTCCAGGTGGTCCGTGTAGACTACTTCATAGGTGGGAGATTTCTACCGCTCGGAGGACAGCTGTCAATCCCGACAGTCCTGGTGAGACCAGGAGTCATCAATCCCAGTGCGACCAGGAGCTGCACAGACACCATCCAAGACCACAGGTGAAGACCGTGCAAGCCGTGAGGTATTGTCGCCGAGCAAGCCTCGGGACAAGGTATGATTCCACAAACCATCCCTTTCCTATGGTATAGACGTTGACGCGTTACCTTGTTCTAGGTTTGGGGAGGAGAAATTTTTTTGTTTCCGCTTCCTTCTCTACCTCCCCTAAAACCCAACAGTCATTTAGGATGTAATGGTCATAAACCATAACTCAAAATTCGGTTCCTCATATTCATCTGGATAGTTGACTCATCACATGAACAACTGATCACATAGATAATTGAGGTGTATCTATTAAGGATATAAGTACTCACAACTCCTTGTGATTCTTAATGTCCTTTATTAGTGTGGGGTATTCTTTTATTAAGAAGAATTCAGTTATTTGATAATCATTCTCTAACTCCTTAGAGTATGATTCCTTCTTGATTTAGACATCACCATGCCTTAATCATGAGTTCACTATGATACACTATCATAATCACTCATAAGGATCTCAAACATTTGGTCCAAGTATTTCATTCATTGATCTCATCAAGAATTAACACTTTACCAAATTTGCACTTCATCTATGATAATCTTGAACACTTCAAGATATTCATATTGGTATTTCTCTAAACACCATTTGAAGTATTAGCATGTGTTCCAATAGGTATGTAAATACATCACATGTATGATACCTAATAGGATAATCATTCTCTCACTACCTTTAGTAAAGATTGATTAATCATGTCCAAGATATTCATGTCTCTTACTGGTTCTCAAACCAAAAGAGTCTAGATTTATCCATCATATGGAAACTAGATATGAATTTCTCATGATTGATGCTAATTTGATTGTTTGAGTTATCTATAACTTTTAGGTATCATTTTATCTTATGCATATCAAATACCACAAGATAAACAAGACATTGCCATAAAGATCATATCTTTGAGATTGAAACATCAACTTTATTAATTGCCATCATTGTCATACAATATGCAAAAATTGTTTCTATCTATTGGCAAATATGAAATAGCTATTCATAACTGTATTACATGCCTTTTAGGCTGAAAATAAACTAAAGTACTCCTATCTATGGCGGAAAAACTTGCCCCATTTATTGAGTGTTGTACACTTTACATCTTGGTATCATATACCTCAAAAGTGTTACAAGTTTACTTTCATGACAACTTTAAGTAGAGACGTTTGTTGCCTCCTTCTTCTTTTGTTCTTCCAGATAGAGAGGACAATTCCTTTTCCAATGTCCTGGCTTTTGACAATGGTGGCAATTGCCTTTCTTGGTCACGCCTCCCTTGGCCTTGAGAGCTGAAGACGACTTGGGCTCCTGGCTAGCATCAAAACCTTTCTTAGCTTTGCCCTTGCCCTTGCGCTTGGACTTGCCTTTCTTGCTCGTGATCACCATCACAGACATAGGCTTGTCCTTCTTCATCTATGTCTCGGCTGTCCTCAACATGCCCAACAACTCTAACAGTGGCCTATCAAAGTTGTTCATGTTGTAGTTCATCACAAACTTACTGTAGGATTCTGGCAACGATTGCAGTATCACGTTAGTAGCCAACTCTTGGCTCAGTGGAAATCCTAGTCTTGTCAGGTTCTCCACATACCCAATCATCTTGAGTATGTGAGGACCAACTGAATCTCCTTCTATCATGACGCACTTGAACAGTGCCCTTGAGACATCGTATCTCTCTTGTCGTGCTTGATCTTCATACATGTTCCTGAGATGCTGAATCATCTCAATGACACCCATGTTCTCATGTTGTCTCTACAACTCGTGGTTCATAGAGCACAACATCAAGCACTTTGCATAAATGGCATCATCAGAATGCTTCTTGTAAGTGTCCCTTTCTGCCTTTGGTGCATTAGGAGCAGGTTCCTCTGGAATTGGAGTATCCAGGACATAGAGCTTTCGCTCTTGAGTGAGAACAATTCTCGATGTCCTATACCAGTCATGGAAGTTTGTCCCATTCAGCCTGTCCTTTTCAAGGACCAATCGCAAAGAAAAGTGATTGTTGTTTGTTGTCATTTGTACTACAAAAGGAAATATGCAATTTTAGTTCAAAAATTCATTTTTGATTTATTTGATTGATTTGAAAAGTTGACGATATAATTAGGCCTTTAATTAATTATCGCTCCCACTATTTTAGTTCAAATTGATAGCCCTCACCATCAATTCAGAAGATTGCAGCGTACAACCTTCTAGTGGGCAAGATCCTGAAACCCTCTAAGTCATGGACCAGCTAGGGCTGTCACCCACAACTTAGATCTCTCAGGTAAGCAACTCTTGCCAATTGCATCATATGCAACTCTTGATAAGATATCATATGCAACTCCTTGCCATGATCATCTCCATGCCTCAAGGTGCTAGATCCTATCTAGGTCACCTTTTTAAGTCCGACCCAAAGCAAACACGATGAATATGCACCCTGCTAGGGAAGACCCACACATTCATCCTTCACGCTTCCACGAGATAGATGGTGCACCACGCTAGGGCGTGCCCACACTTGGTCGATCAAGCTTTTCACATGTGTCGCATTTGGAAGGCATCTAAAACTTAATATTTAATGAGGGATTTGGTTTTATATACATATACATATCCAATCACCACAATACATAGTATGTATCATATACATGCTATATCCCACAGAAAACATGCAAAATGATAAAAGTAATGATTATGGCCATCCTAATGTGATTCCTCAAGCCAAGAGGAATCACGGTCATCTAGGTCTACATCATATGCAACCTGTACAAGATGAATTATGTGCTTTGCCTTTCTAGGTTTGATCAACTCATCACATGAATGATCGGCTCACCATCAAACTGCTCGGCTGGGTGCCACCAGTCGATTAGTTGGCTCCTCCAACCGATCGGTTTACCTGGTCATCGTGCATCTCATCATGGCCACCACCCACTCATCTCGCTCCTGGAACCGGTCATCAACCAATCAGCTCACTCCTTGAACTGATCCTCTGGAACGTCAACTGATCGACTCACTCCTTGAACTGATCGTCTCAGCTGTCGTCAGGATGTCCATCATTCTTTGACATAACAGGAAATAAAATTCTATCCTATTTTACATTGTAAAAAGAGAAACCTCGAGTTACATTCGAGGGGAGAAAAGGTAGGAATGAAATCTCGAATTATTTCGAGTTACATCAGGAATAGGAGAAAGGGAATCGGTGCGCAGACCAAGATGCAAGCAACCACATACAACCATACACAGATAGGGTTTATTGGCCATAACCACGCTATACATCCACCACAAAACTCATTTAAGGGTGACGTGTATCGAGTGCATTCATAATACATATCATATATGTAAATTGGGATTTGTGGATTTAGGATTGGACATGCATAAAGCCAATTTTATTCGCATCGTATGCAATAAATAAAGTCGACAAACCAAAATCGATCATATCGATAATCCTAAAGTATAGAGCAGTTGACGTGGCTCTGATACCACTATTGGGTTTTAGGGAAGGCAGATAAGGCAGTGGAAACAAAAATTTTCTCCTCCCCATACCCAGAATAAGGAAACGCGTCAACGTCTATACAATAGGAAGGGATGGTTTGTGGAATCATACCTTCTCCCGAGGCTTGCTCGGCGACAATACCTCACGGCTTGCATGGTCTTCACCTCCGGTCTTGGACGGTGTCTGTGCAGCTCCTGGTCGCATCGGGACTGACGACTTCTGGTCTCACTGGGACTGTTGGGATTGACAGCTGTCCTCCGAGCGGCAGAAATCTCCCGCCTCTGAAGTAGTCCACACGGACCACCTGGAACTCCAATCTCCTTGTCCCACAAGGAATTGGAAGGAGTCATACCCTCCTGTCAGCGTACTAGTCACTAACACACTCTCCTGCCACCAGTCACTTTCTGTAGTTGTCTTTCCCTTGTTGTGCCTCCCTTATCGAGTAGCGATTGCTTGGGCTCTCGCAGTTACCAAAACTAGAGAGAACGACAACTTTACAGAGAAAATGGTTGCACTGAGTTGTACTTTGAGAAGCCCCCAATACCCCTATATATAGGAGGGTCATGGGATAGGGTTCTCTATCTCGGGCAATGTGGGACTAAAGCAGGAGTAGAAGGGTCTGAGATTTTCCACAAAAACAACCAACTTGCTCGGTTAGACCAGTTGAACCGATCATTTCAACACCTTAACCAATCGTTTCACCCTATCCATGAGCCGATCGACTCACCACCTGAGCCGATCGGTTCACCAAGCTCAGCCGATCGGTTCATCACATGAGCCGATCAGTTGGGAGTGCAGATTGTGCAGAAACAGTCAATTGCAGTTCCAATCAATCTGATACTCTAATCAAGTTGTCCAACACCTTGAACATTATGATTTTGAGCTATCAATCAATTGAGTGTTTAATTGAACTACTAAACTCCTTTAGTAATCAATATAAACATTGTTTGTGGACAAAACTCCTCTTCCAGGTTAAATCCTATGTGTGTGACCCTGCAGGTCCTTTTCACGTTGGCAGTGAAAGTCCATAACACTTATGACTTCACAAGCAAAGAGCGGTGCCTAGTCACACATCAGTGCTACCCAAGTGAAATAGAAAGTTGGAGAGCAACTTTCAATCCTACAATCCATGAATGGTGTTACAATGAATGTATAATTCCTTTGTCACTGATATCCCGAATGAACTCGAGGCATGGAACAGTCATCCTGTCAACGTTCATTCACTTTCTTGATCTCATAATAGATTGGAAGAGATATGTATGACATCAATATCACATACTGATTCACACATGCATGCACGCCTTTCTCAATCCTACTCATCAAGTGGCCATGGATATCAAACTCCCTCAGGAGGGACAAATCCCATATCTATCACTCACCCCTAAAAAGCCCCATGTGTCAAAGCCACCCAATCATCACCTTTATAACAACCCATGTTTTAGGGCTGCGTTTGATGATGTCAAAGTGTGCCCAACAACATGTGTTGAGTGTAGTGATTTTAGGTCAAAGAATCACACTCACCACCATCACTATGAGTACTGACTGTGACTACCATGTCATGGTTCCATGTGTCAAACTCACGGTGGGTCTGTCCGGTACACTTGTTCTCTAACAAGTACCTATGTGTTTGGTTTGATATCTCTATATCATGACTAATGAGATTCTGTCATCAACCAACACCACAATCTAGTCTTATGTGTCATTGCTGTCTATCTATCTTCCACAATGACATCCGACTAGGGACATAATGAGAATGTACAAACTCTTAGCATCCGTATGATCCTATCGTTCAGGTCCTGAACCTGAAGGCATACGTCATTGAGTACTGTCATTCTCTATCTCGGGCAATGTGGGACTAAAGCAGGAGTAGAAGGGTCTGAGATTTTCCACAAAAACAACCAACTTGCTCGGTTAGACCAGTTGAACCGATCATTTCAACACTTAAACCAATCGTTTCACCCTGTCCATGAGCCGATCGACTCACCACCTGAGCCGATCGGTTCACCAAGCTCAGCCGATCGGTTCATCACATGAGCCGATCAGTTGGGAGTGCAGATTGTGCAGAAACAGTCAATTGCAGTTCCAATCAATCCGATACTCTAATCAAGTTGTCCAACACCTTGAACACTATGATTTTGAGCTATCAATCAGTTGAGTGTTTAATTGAACTACTAAACTCCTTTAGTAATCAATATAAACATTGTTTGTGGACAAAACTCCTCTTCCAGGTTAAATCCTATGTGTGTAACCCTGCAGGTCCTTTTCACGTTGGCAGTGAAAGTCCATAACACTTATGAATTCACAAGCAAAGAGCGGTGCCTAGTCACACATCAGTGCTACCCAAGTGAAATAGAAAGTTGGAGAGCAACTTTCAATCCTACAATCCATGAATGGTGTTACAGTGAATGTATAATTCCTTTGTCACTGATATCCCGAATGAACTCGAGGCATGGAACAGTCATCCTATCAACGTTCATTCACTTTCTTGATCTCATAATAGATTGGAAGAGATATGTATGACATCAATATCACATACTGATTCACACATGCATGCACGCCTTTCTCAATCCTACTCATCAAGTGGCCATGGATATCAAACTCCCTCAGGAGGGACAAATCCCATATCTATCACTCACCCCTAAAAAGCCCCATGTGTCAAAGCCACCCAATCATCACCTTTATAACAACCCATGTTTTAGGACTGCGTTTGATGATGTCAAAGTGTGCCCAACGACATGTGTTGAGTGTAGTGATTTTAGGTCAAAGAATCACACTCACCACCATCACTATGAGTACTGACTGTGACTACCATGTCATGGTTCCATGTGTCAAACTCACGGTGGGTCTGTCCGGTACACTTATTCTCTAACAAGTACCTATGTGTTTGGTTTGATATCTCTATATCATGACTAATGAGATTCTGTCATCAACCAACACCACAATCTAGTCTTGTGTGTCATTGCTGTCTATCTACCTTCCACAATGACATCTGACTAGGGACATAATGAGAATGTACAAACTCTTAGCATCCGTATGATCTTTTCGTTCAGGTCCTGAACCTGAAGGCATACGTCATTGAGTACTGTCATTCTCTAGACATTCAATCTATTCTATCACTATCTCATATGATTGAACCAGAATGAATTCGAAGCTTGCCTTTGATGTTTATCAAATCAATCTTAATGTGTCCCACCAATCATCCCGTTATTAGCTCTCAGGGCATACATACCAACAGATAGATAGGGTGCCAGCGTCTTTTATATATTTGAAGCTCTTTCCATTTTCATTGGAGGACAGTGACAAGTCTTGGTTTCATAACCTTGATGATGAATGTATTGAAATTTGGGAACAAATGATTGATGTTTTCTTTGAACGGTACTTCCCACCCCAAAAGAAAAATGACCTAGTCAAGAAAATCCACAACTTCATAAAACAAGCTGATGAGTCATATTTTGAGGCATGGGAGAGATTCTAGAACATGCTGTGAAAGGTCCCTCACCATGGCATTGACTTTTTAGGTCAAGTGAGGATTTTCTATTATGTTATGTATAAGGGAGAAAGGACCACACTTGATAGCACATGAGAGGGTTTCTTCCTCAACAACAAGCCATCCCGCTATCATGAAATCATAAAGAACATGTCTAAGAATCAGACATGGGGAGAAGAGAGAGAGAGCACCCAATAATCCTTAAAAGTGTTATGGAGTCCAAGGTTATTTCGACACTGAATGAGAAGTTGGACTTGATTGCTAAGAAGTTGTGTGCTAAAGATGTAAATTCTTCAGAAGAGGAAGATGAGGAGTGCAGGTTTGCATGACAACAACAACAATACATGAATAGTGACTACTCTTGGAGGTAGGATCCTAAGTTCTTCTAGAAGGATCTCAATAATTTCTAGCAAGACCCATCCCAGGCACAATAGAATAAGACACAACAGGTTGGTGGTAAAAAATGGACAGATTGATCGCATTGACGAGATGCTCGGGAAATTAGTAAATCAAAATGAAGTTCTTATTGTCCATAATCAAAGAGAACTACAAAACCAAGGAGCACAGATCTGTAGTATAGAAACACATATTTCTCAAATTGTAGCAGAAGTGGCTTCCTTGAAGAAGCCATGACAACATGGGTTTCTAGAGAACACTGATGTACCATCTAGAAATCATCAGGTTAAGGCGGTATTACTTCACAATGGCAAAAAATTGCTTAACGACAAATCAACTAGTTAGATATAGGAGAGACACAGGTGTTAAGGACAAGGTAGTGACTGTTGATATAGTGGAACCAAATATTGTAGTAGAGGAAAAGACAACTGAGGAAGAGGTTGATGAGACAGAGGAGACAAGAAAAAAGACATATATCCCACCTCATCAAAGGAAAGTTGTGAAGTCGGTGCCCTTTCCAAATAGTCTGAAAGAAAATAAGGTGGATCAACAATTTCAGAAATTTTTGGACAGCTTCAGAAAATTTCATGTCAATATTCCCTTGATTAATGCAATCGAGCAGATCCCTTCATATGGCAAATTTCTAAAGGATCTGATCAACAAGAAGTGCAGGATAGATGATTCTATGGTGCTAGTTCTGAAGGAGCAAGTCAATGTCTTTATTTTGGGTACATTGCCACCAAAAAGACAAGATACAGACTGTTTTAACATATCTTGTTTCATTGGGAGGATGAAATTTGGAGAAGCCTTATGTGACTTAGGGGCTAACATCAATCTTATGCCCTTGACCACTTTCAAGAAGCTATGCCTACAGGAGTCTAGAAAGAGCAATACGACTACTTCTATTAACGGACAACTCAGAGTGAGGCCTTATGGTATTTGTAGGGATGTTCTTATCAAGGTGGACATGTTTGTATTTCCAACAGACTTTGTTTTCTTGGAGATTCAAGATGGGCAAGGCAACGAGATACTACTAGGGAGTCCATTCCAAGCCACAACTGATATGATTCTAGAAATAGGCAGAGGAAGACTAACATTGGGAAATAGAGAAGAGCGATTTGAAATCTTGATGCCCAAACCTACACAGACTGCCAAAGGTAAAGCACAATGTCACATGTTGCAGCAGGTCCAAGAAAATGTGTCATTATTTTTGGGGAAGTCGTTTCTTGAGATGGCTTTTGTGATGACACAAGTCCATAAAGGGACAATGGCGGTGGACATCTTGGACACAAAAAGGAGATATGTTTAATAAAGGTAGTTCAACATGTTGATGATAAAGAAGAGGATTATTGTGCAACAACAATTGAGGAGGCAGCTTCTACCACTCTTGTTTAAGCATATCCACAACTTCCTTTAGAGGCATGCTTAATGAATCTGGTAGATGACTATACTAGACACTATTCTTTGGAGGAGTGTGTCTTGCTTCTCAAGACCTTACCATGCTACTATACCAGACATTTTGAGGATTTGGGACCACCCCCACCACCATTGGTCCCTTCTTTGTTGAGTCCCCCAAATTTGGAGTTGAAACCATTGCCACCTCACTTGAAGTACATTTTCTTGGCAGCAGAGGAGAAACTTCCAGACATAATCTCAGATTCACTATGCATTCAAGAAGAGGAACAACTACTTGGGGTTTTAAAGAACCATCGTGCAGTGCTCAGTTGGTCTGCTGCAGACATAAAGGAGATCTCCCCTAGTTTCTGTCAACACAAGATCAGACTGGAGGAAGGAGCCAAAGATATAGTGCAGCCTCAATGTTGAATCAACCTCATCATGACTGAGGTAGTGAAAAAGAGGTAGGGAAACTTTTATCTATAGGTATCATATATGTTATCTCTATTTTGAACTGGGTTAGTTTGACTCAAGTGGTTCCTAAAAATGGGGGTATAACAGTCACTACTAACTCTAATGATGAGTTGATTTCCACTAGACTAGTTACTAGGTGGCATGTTTTCATAGACTATAGATGTTTGAACTCTGCCACACTAAAGGATCATTTTCCACTCCCTTTTATTGACCAGATTTTAGAGCGGATCATCGTCCACTCTCATTTTTTTTCCTTTACAGTTATTCAGGATACAATCAAATTTCCATCGAGCCACATGATCAAGAGAAGTTGACCTTCACTTATCGTTATGGCACATTTGCGTATCTATGTATGTCGTTCAGTCTTTGCAATGCACCAGCCACTTTTCAGCTATGCATGCTTGCCAAATTTTTTATATGGTAGAGCGATGTCTATATTATTTATGGATGATTTTTCAGTGTAAGGGGAGTCCTTTGATGATTGTCTTGACAATCTAGATCAGGACTTGCAAAGATGTGAGGGCACTCACACTTATTTTGAATTGGGAAAAGTGTTACATGATGATGAGTGAAGGAATTGTACTAGGATACAAGGTGTCCAATAAAGGAATGGAGGTAGACCTGGTAAAAATAGAAGTGATCTCCAAACTACCACCATCTTTATCAGTGAAGGGAGTAAGGAGCTTTTTAGGACACACTGAATTTTACCGCCTCTTTATCAAAGATTTTTATAAGATTGCTAAACCGCTCTTCGAGTTATTGGAAAAGGATATTGAATTTAAGTTTGACGAGTGATGTTTCAGATCTTTTGAGGTGTTGAAGGAGAAGTTGGTCTCTACACCCATTGTCCATGCTCCATATTGGAATCAACCTTTTGAGCTGATGTGTTACGCATCAGATTACGCAGTAGGGGCTATTCTGGGCCAACGTCGAGATAAAGTCCCTGCTGTCATCTATTATGCATCTAAAACTTTAAATGATGCCCAACTGAATTATACAACAACTGAAAAGGAATTGTTGGCGGTTGTTTTTGCTTTTGAGAAATTATTTCAACATTTTGATAGGGGCTAAGGTTGTAGTATGGATAGATCATGCAACTATCAAATACTTTCTACAGGAAAAAGATGCCAAGCCCAGGTTGATTAGGTGGATATTATTATTGTAGGAATTTGATATAGAAATTAAGGACAAAGCCGTTACTGAGAATGTGGTGGCGGATCCTCTTTCTAGGCTTGAATGAGTGGATGAAAAGGATATTGATATACCTATTGTGGAAGAGTTTCCTAATGAGCAACTCTTTTCTATGAAAAGCAAAGACCCATGGTTCGTGAACATTGTGAACTATTTGGCATGTGGAGAGCTTCTAGGAGATTGGGGATACCAGGAAAATAAAAGATTCTTCCACACCTTAAGGTATTATATATGGGATGATCCCATCTTCATCAGGTAGTGTAGGGATGGTATTTTGAGAAAGTGTGTGCCGAATTGTGAATTCTAGAGTATTTTGGCACAGTGTCATTCTTTACATATAGGGGGCCATCATGCTAGTTATAGGACTGCGACTAAAGTTTTAGAATGTGGTTTTTATTGGCCGACAATTTTTAAAGATGCATATAATTATGTTCGTCGTTGTGATGCGTGTCAACGTGCAGGTAATATTTCAAAAAGATAGGAAATGCCTCTGAATGCTTTTTAGGAAATTGAGGTGTTTGACTTATGGGACATAGACTTCATGGGCCCTTTTATGTGATGCCCCATACCACAAACCCACAAGAAAACCAAACTTAACACGGGAACAAAACTAAACCATAGGATTACTAGAAAACATTGAAAATTAAAGCCATTTTCATTAAGAACCAAAGAAGCAAAAAACCTTTACATATAGGTCCTCACATGACACCTGTATCGAATATCATAGATCACAAGGTGCTTACATCAATATGTCCATATTACATATTTGGTCAACCTACTACAAGAGAAACATATTCCAAACATATGCATATCTACTATATCTTTACATCAAAAAGAGCACTCCAGCCAAAACTATGTATCATAAGCACGTCTACAAAATACACCCAAAAACCTGAGTGTACAGGGACAACTCTAGGACTCTACACCAGAAGACTAGCAACACTCCCAACCTTGTCAACTACTAGCCTTCTTGTTCTTGCTCTACTTTAGCTCCATGATCTCTACTTCCTCGTGCATGTCCACCTAAAAGATGTGGGAAACCCACGGGGTGAGATTCCAAATCTTCGCGGGAGATATAACTCTCCAACCAACACTATTATTAACACACATAAGGTAATTTAAAGAACAGAAGTAAGGCTACAACTATAATGAGAAAATCTAGCTAAATGATACGTATGAAGTAGATAATCATTACTAAACAATGTCATCATTTACAATTGGATTGTGGAACATCTTATCATCATAAAAAGGAATATGAAGAACATGTATATTTGCTACCAGCTATATTGTACAAAAGCAAGAAGGCCTCATCCAATGTTTTCATATTTGGTCTTAAGCAAGTATACTTCACGGGTGATTACATATTTTATTATGCCCTAAGGATCTAAATCATACCACCCAAATCCAACCGACCACTACCAAGTCAAAATCAGTGCCATACAAAGTCTATGGAAGATCCGGAATCCACAAACTCACCAAACCTCATGGTTAGTACACGAGTACTCAACAGAGACATACCTATCATGTGCAGCCTGTGACATATAGTAAAATAGTGAAAGTCCTATCCCACCTTGGTACATGTCATGACGCTAGTGAAATTGAGCTACAACCCACGACCGCACTCCTGCCAGGGTATGGCCCGCAACTAATCCTATGAAATCCCATAAGCAACATATCACTGAGCTACGGTCTGCAGCCGCACTCCTGCCAGGGTATGGCTCGCAACCAATCATGTGAATGCATATACTCAACAATATATGACTCCAAGATTTCACTAAGGAAAGCTCATTTCACCATCTAGAAAATGCTGACACTAAGATGGATATATGGCATAGGGAAAAACTAAATGATTAGTTTCCACTTGATTAATTACATCAATTAGATGTCTTTTATCATCAATCAAGTTACAACACATAAAGTCAAAATAAGCTCTACAAAGATAAGGGCACATCACACTTCCAAAAGATATAACATATAGGGTGTGAACTTGTCACGCTATCATTACATGATTCTTGTATTATTGTCATTCACCACATTATCAATACGAAAGTCATGTGCTATGAGATATCAATCCTTCAGCTCATCATTTCCTATATCATAAGTGTTTCAACATGACTCTTGAAGGCTCATATAACATGTATTATGTCTAATCACCATAGCACACACTAGCTATGATTATCAATCTCATAACACCTGCTTGGTTAGAAGTTCATAAACAAGAGAGATAACCACATAACATCATAATCATTCCATGATAGAGAAACAAGAAAGTCTCATTGCACATTATTAGAGTTAGGGTTTCCTCTTAGCCGATTATAGTTTACAAGACTATGTTCAATCATCAACCCTAGAACCATCACCCTCCATCATCTTAGAGTGTATAAGGATTAGGAAACATCATTAGAGTTGATTAGATAACATTCTAAACAACATTATATATGGCTTCTGTATCATTCATATATGAATATCATTAAGTGTTCAGTGCTTCTCATCCACCTACCATCACTTATGTTGACCACACAACCAAATAGGTCACAATCACCCATCATTGTCCAATCCATGTCACGTTTGTGACACTCATGTGTCTCAACCATCCACCAACATGTCGAGACCTCCACCCTTTAGGTCATGTTACACCCGCGACACATAGAGTTAGGATTTCAAAAAGCATCACGACCAAAGGTGTCTCGACCTCAACATATCTTGACCAAACTTGTCTCGGTCTCAAGGGTGTCTCGACCTCCACCCATGTCATGACATACGACCGTCATGGTTGCGACCCTACACTCTAGGGTGAGTCTCAACCCAAGCAAGGCAGGAACAAGACACCAACACCAGGGGTGACTAGACCACTTAAATCCAAAAGCCTTTACCTAAGACTGCTAGGTCAAACGCAACCACAAGGAAGCATCTTGACCAAAGCTATCTATGTCGCGACCACCAAGAGGGAAGTGTTGCGACAACACCAAGATGCACCATCTAGGTCTCAAAAAAGAACTGAAACCAAGGGAAGAACGATGGTCACCATGAAGGAAAACTCAAGCAACTGATCACCAAACCCTAAGGCATAGGTCAAGAAACCACCAAGAAAGAACCTCCTCCAAAGAAGGGAAAAACCATGCTCAAGGTAACCAAGACCGAACCTAACATCTATCCAACTTTTAGGTATATGAACACCATGCATGGGAGAAAGATCAAGGGAAAACCTTAGAGAAGAACCTCCACAACTCATCGTCTACTAAATCGGGTACACATAGACTAGGGTTTCAAATTTCTACCAACCCAAGGAAGATGATGCTACCAAACAAACTCTAGAGATTACCGTTAAGTACAAGCATGATGAGGAAGCAATCTAGATAGGGAAGAAAACAATGAAAAGCCTAAAGAAGTGTAATAATAGAGTAGGTTTAGTGTTATATAACCCACCTTATGATGATCACCACCAAGAGCTCCAAACTCCAAGATCAAGAGCTCAAAGCACATGATCCTAGGGTTGAAGAAGCTTCACCAAAAGCTCCACACTCAGCCACAAGAGCACTTGAAGAAGGAGAAGACACCAAAGTCAAAGATAGCCCAAGGAAAGAAGCAAAGAAGCTCTTAGCTGAACCAAAAGAGAAAGGAAGAAAGAGAGGAGAAATCCTCTTCATACTTGGGTCTATGTCATGGAGCCGTTTGTTACCCTCAACCTACCTCCACTAACTATAGTGTCAGTGGTAATAGGCTTCGGGCGCTCATTCGTAAAATGGCACAAGACACACAAGCATATGTAAATAAGAGCAAATAAGTGTCCATCATCATATATAGAACTGAAGTGTCTTAAGTACAACATAGTTTAAAGGAAATAACATGAAAAGATTACAAGTTCAACATAACTATTCTATTACATGAAGAGATTGATAAACCCATTTATTTACTACTAGCCCCATGTTGAGATGTTGTTCTTTGTTGTAGAGGTTCCCTCATAAAGCTTGATTCACTTGTTGATCACCTAATAGGGAACAAAATATGACACTCAATGTGGGAGCATTGGTACACTTTGCAAAACAAAACTAGCAAGATTATGAGATTAACATAATATAATCTTGGCAAGATAACAAGAAGTAAAGACCAAAGAACAACAAACATAAGAAACATGTAACAAAGTTTTCAAGAGCATCTTTTATGTGAATTTAACCGTTGTACTTAGCAACATCATAAGGCCTTATATTCGTGTGACAACTTCTATAGGAAGAGTGTATATGGAAAACTAAGGCATAGCCAATAGTTGCATGTTTCAACCATGAGGGGCACAAATGATCAAGCCGTAGGGTCACATTTATTCAACCAAGTATTTTTCTCCCCTCTTGACAACTCAAGTAGGAGTCATCGTGCCTTATGCTCACATACCATGAGTTGGATAGGGAACAAGGGTTATTGTACAATTGTTTTCTACATTAATGTTTGAGGGTGATGTTCAACATAAAATATATATCAAAGCATGAAAATGATATCATAAGGACACTTATGTCAAACAATATTCATAGCCAAGCATTTAGACTCTACATATACAACTAGAAACCAAGTCATAACAATAGCAATAATTAAAGGGGAGTAAAAAGTGTACCTTGCAAGTGTAGACTAAAACCTAGCACTAAGAGCTCAAGGTAAGGCCCTCAATGTCAAATTAGAGTATAAGGATAGATCTTATATTAGTAGGGGGTGGGAGTGCCCACATGGACATTCTCAAGCACTTAGGTCCCCTTTTATACAAGCATAGTTCTAGTCATATTCATAAAAGTTCACTACATAGTACACAATATCATAAGGTGCCTTAGGCTATGAGAACATCCATGTTCAGAGTATAATCAAGGCAAAAACCAAACTAATATTATAATATGAGTAAGGGAAAAAATCTATATCCTTAAGAGCATGGTTTCATGTTAGGTCATTATAGGTCATAATTGTGACAACTCTACATCAAATCAAGCCATCACCAGTAACTAATTGTAGAATAACC
The DNA here is from genome assembly GCA_963693085.1 of Alisma plantago-aquatica. NCBI lineage: Eukaryota > Viridiplantae > Streptophyta > Magnoliopsida > Alismatales > Alismataceae > Alisma > Alisma plantago-aquatica. The sequence goes on from OY856409.1 coordinate 762,448,378, forward strand.
ATAAGCAACATATTAACAAAATCACTAAAAATTAAAACCATTTGCAAAGAGATCCAATACCAGGAAACTTTTACTGAAAATTCCAAAACTTATACATATCATGATTCACATTGTACATACACTATTTCATCTCATCTCGAGGACAACATATAATAGTTGCTTTGCAAAAACATATACTAAAGCAACATAAAATCTTGAGGCATACAAGACAAAATCTCAGATCATTCATAAGACCATTACGTACTGACTCCAAGGACCTGAGAGTACAAAGATGACACATGACTTCTATCTACTAGACACGACAGACAGTACACTCAACCTGAGTTGTTACTGCTGCCCCAGTTATTGTTCTCCCTCTACAGAACGGTCTCTATCTCTTCGTGCACGTACACCTAAAAATTGTGGATCCCATGGGGTGAGACAATTCTCCCAGCGAGAGATATAACTCTCCGCCAACAATATTATTATCACAGTTAAGCAAATATAAAACTGAGCAGAGGTTCTTTTATATTAAAAAGCAGGATTAATGTTATGACCCACTCTGAGTTTAACTAGCAAGTACAGTGATTAGTGCATCACCATGTTGATTAAGCTAAGATAAGTGTTCAAGATGTGATTAGTGCTTTGATTAAGTTGAGACAAGCTAGTTAGTATGCTTTCATGCTTTGAGGTTGTAGTGGATCTCATTCTTGAAAGTTTGCAAAAGGAATCACTTGAATCGGACCTCTGAGGCAAAAGATATGACATTTTCAAGTTTCTTGGACCTAGACTGCAATTTACCCATTAGTAATAAACCTCTTTCCCTTATCACTTACCTCCTGATCGGTCCAAGGCACTGCTTGAGCGGTGCACAGTTGTGGCCTGATCGGCCAGTAGAGGAGAGATCAGGGCAATTTTAGGGTTCCTTAGAGCCGAGTTACCTTGGCTTTGTCTTCCTTCTTCTTCTTCCTCTCTTCCTCACCCCAACCACTCACGATCTCAACCTACTTGAGCAACGCCAGCCAACAGTAGTTGCAGCTGCACGCCGCCAGCCAGGGGCCCGTTCTGGCACAACAAAGCACCTCGAATCGACCTCATCAACTCCGGCCTTGAGGCCTAAGCACAAATCCGCAGCCCCCCAGCCCGCGAACGATGACTTAGCCAAGTTCCCCTCTCCTTCTTGTGTGTGTGTGGAGCCGTTGTATGAAGCAGGCCTGAATCCAGGGCAGAACTGAGGTTGAAGACGACCCTGTGGACGCCCGGAAGCGAGCTTTGGGCAGATTTCAGTTGAATTTCGGCCACCTCGATCCTCTGTGAGTAGAATCTCACCCACTAAGCAAGTATTAACTTTAAGAAATAGATGATTTCGGTTAGATATGTATTTTTCACGGGTAGCAATGATTACCCAAGTGTCGGGCAGTCTTGGCATCACTCGACTTCTCATTGCACATTTTTCTTCTTCACGTTTGCATGACCTTAGTTATTTTAACTGATCTGTATGATTTAGATTATTGGAACTATATGGTTGATTAAATCCTAAATAGTTTAGTAGAGAGGATGAAGACAGTAGCACATGACCCAGATTTACAATAGTTGTACGGTTTGGGTACAAACCCAGAATGTACAATTTTGGTAATTAACTAATCACACGTTTTCAAAGAAAAAGATGATGACCTACAATGTTTCAATGGAAAATTCTTTGCATGCTCCAAGTTATATAGTTAATATGTATGGTTAGTATTAACATGAATTGGCACATTTCTCAAAGATATCATTAAAAATTCTCAGCTATTATAAAAAATTCTTGCCACAATAAGTAATTTACTCTTAATTAAGTTATGTGATGCACAACTCAAGATTAGGGTTGATGTGCACATTTTCCAAGAAAGTACAAATAATTTACAGGTGCAAATGATGATTTCTCGTATGTTAAGTAATTAACTCTTATCAGTGTATTAAGAAGTTCAATTGCATGATTCTAGTGCATAAAGTGCCAAGTTGACATGTATTCTATTTATTTAAGAATTTTAGTCTGACTGTATGTATAGTATGATGATTACTCAGAATATCACAGTGTTTTGAATATACTACTCTGCCAAGTTTAGAATGATATACATGTTGTATTATAAATTTCAAATAAATAGATGCGGTATCATAGAGATACCAGAGCCAAGTATAAGTAAGAAAAAGATACAATATGGTAAGAGCTTTCTAAGAATAATAAAATAATAGACTTAGGGGGCCTGAACACCGTAGATTACCTATGAGAGATGATGAAATGACCTAACCCTGGAAGTGTCCAGTATACAGAGGTCAGAACGTACTAACAGGTGGTATGGGGGACAAAGACCTGGTGTAAGTCTCCTTAAAAATACAACATGTAGTGTCCAACATCAACCAGAGATCCTGGTGGAAATAGAGTACAAGAAAGCCAATAGGTGGCTTGACACTCTGCTTGTGTGCTCAGGTTAGAGGAGGAGTCCAATTTTTACGACCCACGAGTGTGCCGAGGTTAGAGAGCCATTTTCTTGTTGCAGACCAGCAACGTTGTCAGGCTTAAAATCCTGGGTGTGTCAGCTAAGTCTTGTACGGTGAGATCGTATTTTGTTACGATTCTTCATATGTAGACTATACACTGCATATGATCAGGGCATAAGTTAAAATATGATAATATATGTTTTAAAGAGTTTCTTATAAGTAAGAAAGGTTAAGAAAGATTCGAGTACAGTTTCACAGTAGTTGTTCTTTAACTGTAATTTTGGCATTCTATGTTATTTAACTGTATTGTTTTAGATCTACTCACTGTAGTAATTCCTATATTTTATTTCAGTTCAATAAACATAAAATGAGTTATTTACGATGGTTGGGCGAAATTCTATTTATTGAGCTAGTATCTCACCAACCTACTGAAAATGTTTTTTTTCAAGTCAACGTCAGCACAAGGAAGCTGAAGGATCTTATCACCCAGGCTCTTAGAAGGTAGTTCATAGTTAGAATAGAGGTGTCTTAGTCCTTTCCCCTTAGTCCTTGGGGCATGTGGTGTGGTAGAGTGAGAATGTAATGTAATATGTAGTTTAGTTTTAAGTTATCTGTTGTGCTTTATATTCCGCATAAAAAAATGTAATATGTTGGGTAAATCTGCTTTACCTACCTAGTAAAGTAAATAGTAGTTGCTTCCGCAGTTTAGTAAGATTTCAGTTTATTCCAAGTTATAAGATTTTCCTTTAGGTTAATTTTAAGTGATTAAGAAAAGAAAAAGTTAAGGGTGGTTTACCAAGGCTGACTCTTTGGTCTTTGGGGTCATTAGAGATGGCACGTGGATCGGGGCATGAAAACTTTTGGTATCAGAGCATAGGTTGAGTATGTAGTTACTCTAAGTCAAGGTCAGGGGATGATAAGAGACCAATAGGATTAAGACTTAGGTGTTTTCCTTCTAACTACAATTTTCTAACAGGAAATGTTCTGTTATACTATTGTAGATGGCAGGAAGAGGACATGGTCATGAGGACCAAGCTGAGAGCCAAATTAGACCTGATCCTCAGGTGATGGGTCTAGGTGGTGGAGATGATGTGGACAGGGCATCAAGAATGTACAAGATGTTTCTTGAGACCAGGGAAAAGTATAAGATGGAGAGGCAAGCTTCTATCTCGAGCAACAAGGATCTGATGAGATTCTATGAGCTGGTTAAGAAGCTTGGAGGTATCAAATTTTTTGGAACTATGGACCCTACAGTGGTAGATGAATGTCTGAGATAGTTAGAGAAAGTGTTCCATCTGATGGAGTTGTCTGAGGAAAGACAAATCAATCACGCAGTTTATTTGCTTAAAGGTGATGCAGAGCTCTGGTGGTTTGGAGTGGAAAATAAAAGGAGGAACACAGTATTGACTTGGAAGGATTTCATTGATGAATTCCATCTTAAGTACTACCCACCTCACTTTTTGAGTGAGAATATAAGACAACTGCAGAACATCAGACAAGGGAATATGTCACTGGAAGAGTATGAGGCATATTTCACCAGGTTGGTAAATTTCTACCCACAGCTCATCCCAAACGACGTGGAGAAGTGTAGAAGATTCCAGGATGGATTGAGGCCTGGAATCTGACATACTACATCTACATTTGGTTGAAGAGAAAGAGAGAACTTCGTAGAGTTTCTTGATGCAGCGAGACGTGTAGAGGAATTTGTGAATGCTGATAAGCACTATGAGAATAGAAAGAAATCCAGAGAATTCAGAAGAGGACAAGCTAGTAGTGGACACCGAGGAGGTGGTGGTGGTTTCTTTTTGAAGCTTGGATGTGGATTTGGTTGTTATAGTAAACAAGGATATGAAGATGTGATATCTTGTCAGAGTAGGGGAAGATCCAGTCCAGGGAGATGGAACAGTGCATCAAGAGGAAGGTCTTCTAGATCATCGACCTCAGTGACATGTCTGCCAAAGAGAGATATACCGATGTGTGATATCTATGGAAATCCGCACTCCGGTCAGTGTTGGGGTGCAAATTTTCAGGGATGTCACATCTGTGGATAGGTGGGACACTTTAGAAGGCAATACCCCCAGTTACAACAAGTGGAAACACATGGTTCCCAATTACAGTACCAGAATGTTCTGAGACAAGCTCCAACTAGAGGAGCGGGTTCTTCAGTGGCTTCAGGTTCATGAGGATGAGGAGCACCCAGTGGAAGGGAAGGACAACGAGGACATTGTGGGAGAGTAATAGCTTCAAGTTGCTTCTTCTCTCTAACACAACAAGAAGGTATTGTTTCTTCCCGAGTAATTACAGGAGAAATGCTTTTCTTTAATAGCATTTTAGTTACAGTTTTGATAGATTCATATGCTACTCACTCATTTATACATAGTTCTTTAGCTTGTGAGCTTAACATGTTAACCCAGGAGTTACCGTTTGAGTTGTTGTTGAGGGTTCTGTTAGGTGAACTGACAGTGTTGATAGAGTTTTGTCCTGGATCTTTATTGACCTTTGGTGGTTACACCATCACAGTTAATCTTATACCCCTAGATGTTAACTCTTTTCAAGTTATCTTAGGTATGGATTGCCTAGAGACGTATCGAGTTCAGCTTGATTGTTGGAAGAAGGAGGTTTTCTTTCAACAAGGTGGATTTTCTTATGTCTTTTCTAGAGACATGAAAGTTTTACCTACGTGTATCATATCAGCCGTTGTAGCTGATAAGATGTTGCAGAAAGGTTGTGAAGCATTCTTGGCACATGTAGTAGTTACTAGAGCAGAGAAGAGCACAATCAGCCTATGGGATGTGCCAGTGGTCTGTGAGTTCCCAGATGATTTCCCAAATGAGTTGACAGGTCTACCTCCTGAAAGAGATATAGACTTTGAGATCCAGGCGTTGCCATGTGGTCACCCTATAGTGCTGCCATCCTATAGAATGGCACCTACAGAGTTGAAGGAACTGAAGATCCAGTTACAGGAGTTATTGGATAAGGGTTTCGTTCGACCTAGTTCTTCGCCATGGGGAGCTCCAATCTTGTTTGTGAAAAAGAAAGATGGTACTATGAGGTTATGTATAGACTACAGACAGTTGAATAAGATCACCATCAAGAATAAGTACTTATTGCCAAGGATAGATGATCTATTTGATCAATTGCGTGGAGCGATGATCTTTTCTAAGATAGACTTGAGATCTGGATATCATCAGTTCTGGATAAAGGCTTTAGATATTCCTAAGCCGGCTTTCAGAACATGATACATGCATTATGAGTTTGTGGTCATGTCATTTGGACTGAATAATGCCCCAGTAGCTTTCATGGATATGATGAACCATATCTTCAAGCCGTTCTTGGATCAGTTCATAGTGGTTTTCATAGATGACATTCTGATTTATTCCAGAAATGATGAGCAGTATGAGCAGCATCTGAGGATAGCATTACAGTTGTTGAGACAACACCAGTTATATGCTAAGTTTAGTAAGTGTGAGTTCTATTTAGTTGAAGTGTCTTTTCTTGGACATGTCATCTCAGGAGATGGAATAAGTGTTGACCCTAAGAAAGTCGAGTCTATTATATAGTGGGAGCAGCCTAAAAATCCTACTGAGATCAGAAGCTTCTTAGGATTGGCATGTTACTATAGGAGGTTCATCCAGAACTTCAGTGTTGTAGTGTCACCTCTGACATGCTTAACGAGAAAGAATGCACCGTTTGTCTGGTCAGACAACTTTGAGAAGAGTTTTCATATTTTAAAGAAGAGGTTGACTACAAAATGAGTGTTGATCCTTCCCAAGGTAGATAAAGGCTACATAGTGTTTTGTGATGCTTCAAGGAGAGGTTTAGGCTGTGTGTTGATGTAGGAAGACAAAGTAGTAGATTATGCATCTAGACATCTTAAGAAGAGTGAGCAGAATTACCCAACACATGATCTGGAGTTAGCCGCAGTAGTTCATGCTCTTAAGACATGGTACCACTATCTTTATGGTGAGGCGTGCCAGGTGTTTATGGATCATAAGAGTTTGAAATATTTCTTCACCCAAAAGGATCTGAATCTTAGACATCAGAGATGGTTAGAATTAATCAAGGATTATGAAGTGATGATAGATTATCATCTTAGAAAGGCGAATGTGGTAGTAGATGCCATGAGTAGGAAGTCAAGTTCAACAACTGATGTATTCTCTATGGCATGTTTCAAGAGAGACCTACTAGTAGAGATGCGGAAGTTGAACTTCGACTTAGGGGTGACAAAAGAGAGTGGTTTGATTGTACATATGCAAGTCAAGCCTACCTTTTATGATAAGATCAAAGAACTACAACAGAGTGATAGTGAGTTACAACAGATCATGTAGGACATGGCAGAGGGAAAAAGACCAGAGTTCAGGTTTTTAGATGATGGTTTGTTGTATCAGCATGACAAGTTATGTGTACCTGGAGATAGTGATTTTAAAGAACAGATTCTTGAGGAAGTGCATGCATCGATGTACACTATGCATCCAGACAACACTAAGATGTACACGAATCTTAAGGAGTTGTACTGGTGGTCAGGTATGAAGAAGGATGTAGTTGAGTATGTGGCTAGGTGTAGTGTGTGCCAACAGGTTAAGGTTGAGCATCAAAAACCTGCAAGTACCTTGCAATCTCTCCCTATACCGGAGTGGAAGTGGGAACATATCACAATGGATTTTGTGGTAGGGTTGCCCAGGACATCTAGAGGTTGTGACTTGATATGGGTGATTGTGGATAGACTGACTAAGTCTGCTCACTTTCTTCCTGTTAAGTCAACGTTTGATGTCCCAAAGTTGGCTAATATGTATGTGGATGAGATAGTCAGGTTGCATGGTATCCCAATTTCTATAATATCAGATGGAGATCCTAAGTTCACATCCAGGTTTTGGAATCAGTTGCATCATGCTTTAGGTACAAAGTTGAGATTCAGTACAACTTTTCACCCGCAGACAGATGGTCGGTCAGAGAGGACCATTCAGACTCTTGAGGACATGCTGTGAGCAGGTGTCCTACATTTCATAGGAAGTTGGGAAGAACACTTGAGCCTTATAGAGTCTGCATACAACAATAGTCACCATTCTAGTCTTGGTATGGACCCATATGAAGCTCTGTATGGCAGAAAGTGTAGATCACTCGTATGTTGGTACGAGGTGGGTGAAAAGGAGATTCTTTGACCAGAGATAGTTGATTTGACTACAGAAAAGATTACAGTGATCAGAGAACAATTGAAAGCTACACAGGATAGGTAGAAGAGTTACACTGAGAAGAGGCGTAGACCTCTTGAGTTTGAGGTTGGTGATGAAGTGTATATGAAAGTTTCACCATGGAAAGGAGTGTTGAGGTTTGGTAAGAGAGGGAAACTGACTCCTAGGTTTATGGGCCCATATCCTATCATTGAGAGGATTGGACCTGTAGCCTACAGGTTGGATTTTCCATCCGAGTTAGCTAACTTACATGATGTGTTTCATGTATCGATGTTGAAGAACTGTTACCCTGGTATAGAGAAGATAATAGACCCAGAACCTGCACAACTCAGAAAAGATTTGTCCTATGTTGAAGGACCCGCACAAATATTTGATCGGAGAATAAAGAAGCTCAAGAATCGAGATATACCATTAGTGAAAGTTCTGTGGAGGAACCACAACCTAGAGGAAGCCACGTGGGAGCTTGAGTCAGAGATGCATAACAAGTTTCCTTTTTTCTTTTAGGAATTCCGGGATGAAATTCTTATAAGGGAGGGATATTGTTATGACCCACTCTGAGTTTAACTAGCAAGTACAATGATTAGTGCATCACCATGTTGATTAAGCTAAGATAACTGTTCAAGATGTGATTAGTGATTTGATCAAGTTGAGACAAGCTAGTTAGTATGTTTTCATGCTTTGAGGTTGTAGTGGATCTCGTTCTTGAAATTTTTCAAAAGGAATCACTTGAATCGGACCTCTGAGGCAAAAGATATGACATTTTCAAGTTTCTTGGACCTAGACTGCAATTTACCCATTAGTAGGAAACCCCTTTCCCTTATCCCTTACCTTCCGATTGGTGCAAGGCACCACTTGAGCGGCGCACAGTTGTGGCCCGATTGGCCAACAGAGGAAAGGGCATGGCGATTTTAGGGCTCCTTAGAGTCGAGCTACCTTGGTTTTGTCTTCCTTCTTTTTCTTCCTCTCTTCCTCGCCTCAACCACACTCAACCTCAACCTACTTGAGCAATGCCGGTCAGAAGTAGTTGCAGCTGCGCGGTGCCAGCCAGGGGCCTGTTCTGGTAAAGCAAAGCACCTCGAATCGACCTCATCGACTCCGGCCTTGAGGCCTAAGCACGAATCAGCAACTTCCCAGCCCGTGAACGGTGACCCAATTGAGTTCCCCTCTCCTTCCTATGTGTGTGTGGAGCTGCTGTGTGAAGCGGGCCCGAATCTAGGGCAGAAATGAGGCTGAATATGACCCTGTGGATGCTCGAAAGCGAGCTTTGGGTGGATTTTAGTTGAATTTCGGCCACCTCGGTCCTCTGTGAGTAGAATCTCACCCACTAAGCAAGTATTAACACTAAGAAATGGATAATTTCAGTTAGATCTGTGTTTTTCAGGGGTAACAATGATTTCCCAAGTGTCGGACAGTCTTGGCGTCACCCGACTTCTCGTTGCACATTTTTCTTCTTCACGCTTGCATGACCCTAGTTATTTTAACTGATCTGTATGATTTGGATTATTGGAACTATATGGTTGAATAAATCCTAAATAGTTTAGTAGAGAGGATGAAGATAGTATCACATGACCTAGATTTACAATAGTTGTACGGTTTGGGTATAAACCCATGATGTACGATTTTAGTAATTAACTAATCGCACATTTTCAAAGAAAAATATGATGACCTGCAATGTTTCAATGGAAACTTGTTTGCACGCCTCAAGTTATAGTTAATATGTGTGGTTAGTATAAACACAAATTGGCATGTTTCTCAAAGATATCATTAGAAATTCTCAGTTATTATAAATAATTCTTGCCACAATAAGTAATTTACTCTTAATTAAGTTATGTGATGCACAACTCAGGATTAAGGTTGATGTGCACATTTTCTAAGAAAGTACAAATAATTTACAGATGCAAATGACGATTTCTCGTATGTCAAGTAATTAACTCTTATCAGTGTATTAAGAAGTTCAATTGCATGATTCTAGTGCATAAAGTGCCAAGTTGACATGTATTCTATTTATTTAAGAATTTTAGTCTTCCTGTATGTATAGTATGATGATTACTCAGAATATCACAATGTTTTGAATATACTGCTCTGCCAAGTTTAGAATGATATACATGTTGTATTATAAATTTCAAATAAATAGATGTGGTACCATAGAGATACCAAATCCAAGTTTAAGTAAGGAAAAGATACAATATAGTAAGAGCTTTCCAAAAATAATAAAACAATAGACTTAGGGGCCCTGAACACCATAGATGCCTTATGAGAGGTCTGGGTCGTAGGGATGAAATGACCTAACCCTGGAAGTGTCCAGTATATGGGGGTCGGAATGTACTAACATGTGGTACGGGGTACGAATCCCTAGTGGAAGTCTCCTTAAAAATACAACATGTAGTGTCCAACATCAACCGGAGATCCTGGTGGCACTAGAGTACAAAAAAGCAGTTGTTCTTTAAATGTAATTTTAAGATTCTATGTTATTTAACTGTATTGTTTTAGATCTGCTCATTGTAGTAATTCATATATTTTATTTCAGTTTAATAAACATAAAATGAGTTATTTATGATGGTTGGGCGAAATTCTATTCACTGAGCCAGTAGCTCACCAACCTATTGAAAATGTTTTTTTCAAGTCAACATCTGCACGAGGAAGCTGAAGGATCTTATCACCCATGCTATTAGAAGGTAGTTCATAGTTAGAATAGAGGTCTCTTAGTCCTTTCCCCTCAGTCCTTGGGGCATGTGGTGTGGTAGAGAGAGAATGTAATGTAATATGTAGTTTAGTTTTAAGTTATATGTTGTGCTTTATATTCCACATAAAAAATGTAATATGTTGTGTAAATTTTCTTTACCTACCTAGTAAAGTAAATAGTAGTTTCTTATGCAGTTTAGTAAGATTTCAGTTTATTCCAAGTTATAAGATTTTCCTTTAGGTTAATTTTAAGTGATTAAGAAAAGAAAAAGTTAAGGGTGGTTTACCAAGGTTGAATCTCCAGTATTTGGGGTCATTAGAGATGGCACGGGGATCAGCTAATTAATCACTATTATAAGCAGAACAGAGTAATCTCTTTTCTTAAAGTAATGAATGTATCTATGGTAGAGCAATAAATCATCTACTCACTTTATAAGGAATATAAAGAAACATGAATAACATCTATCCAATTAAGATGTATAAATGAAAGGTACATCAACCAATGTTTTCTATATTCGATCCTTAAGAAAATATGCTACATGGGTGATTACATATTGCAATCACACTTATGCCCTGAGGAGATGAAGTATACCGTTCATGCTCCAACCGACCACAAACTTCTCACAAGTCGGTACCATACAAGGTCAATAACATAGTCGGTTGCCAAGAGATCTCCAGCCTCGGTCAGTATGAGACAACTGGCAGTGACATCTCGTGTCAAACTACAAAAAGAGAATGCCAAGGTATAGTGGCATCTTTACTCAGAGTTACAGCCGTAGCATGCACTCTCTTAGGGGAAAATAGACCAAAAACCTTCCCCAGATATGAAATTATTGAGTCATGGAATATAGCCATACTCTAAGGCCACATGCCAGTTCACCGTGCTCATTACTGAGTCTACGAACATTGTCGCACTCATGCCAGGATATGACATATAGCTAATCCCCAAGATCGTGGACATAAGGGGATCGACTCACGTATGGTTGTCCATGCTCACGCCCCCAGATATTTAAAAATATGCACTCTAGGTTATCCCGTGGGAAAAACTCATTTCACCATTTCAGCAAGTTCTGACGTTGATGGATCTATGGTCAAGGCAACTACATTTTATGGTTCCTAATGATATATTAAATGCATTAAAATATTCTTTTAGCATCTAACAAATTATAAGCATCAATCATAAACAAATGCTACAAAGAAAGGTGTAATATATCTATCAAGTACTTTTCTAATCTTTGGAACACATTTAGATACATAACACTCAAGATCTCAGTCCCTTATCACATTGCTAGGAATTCTCATCCCTTAACATCATCATCACCATGATTACTGAATCTGGGTATTCAAACCCTTAGATCATCACTGAACATTGTTACCCTTATAATAGGTAACTATTACCTCTAGGTCCTCAGACCAAGGTATTCATCACACATGTTGTACAAGTATTTCACATAGCTCACATGATTCATTAAATATCTTGTCACCTCTCACTAGGAAACAACTATCATTTAAGATATCGTACTGTATAGTCATTATACTTGTTGTAAAAACATTTAACATGGCTCACAAGGCTCATTTAAATCTGTAATATATAAACATCATAGCTCACACCTGGCTATGCTCATCATCTCATGATTATTGAATAGTTTGCTCTTCATGATAAAAACTCTAACAGTAAATGACATCACTATGCAATTAAAGAGAAATACATCCTTCCCATTATTAGGGTTAGGATTGCCTATTTCAACCAAAAGGGTTTCAAATTCACATCATCACTATGTGATATAAGAGAAATACATCCTTCCCATTATTAGGGTTAGAATTTCTCAATCTAGATGATTAGGGTTGTAAGTGCATACCATCACCCTTCATTAGGGTTAAGTTATCCCTTTATTAATCAAATTAAGGATTCAAGATCATGTTATCATAAATTAAACCTTAATTCATACCCCACTCATTTTAGGAGTATCAATCATATATTCATTACACTATTGTTATCCAAATATAAGTTTCTTTTTCATCCTCACTAAGATGTTGATTGCATTATACTTTTATTAAGTTAGCTCTATTCTCCACTTTAAGATACATCAGATCAACATTATCAATTTTCACTTAACTCATTACCTTTTAATGTTGCATTTAACATGCAACTTATATCACTTAGTCAAATCTATTGGATTGAAGCATACCTACCATATCGGGCATCATGGTGTATATATGATATCATATTGTTTTTAAGATACAACCTTTACATCATGTCATGTATCCATATCGGTCATGTGGTGAAACTACCTCATCATATCATGCTTAGGGTGTATCCCTTAACACCATATTCTGTAACCATCTCAGGTTAGCTATCACTTAGTTCAAGTTATTCTTATATCGTATATGAACTAGATGCTTGACTTCATATAGGGTATAATGGTAAACTTGATACCATATCATGCAAAACAAATGTGAACCATGTCAGGCATAGAGTGTGTGCCTCATCATGTATCGTTTAAATGATAATACCATGTCAATTTTCCATGTTGGATTGTCATATCGTGTTACTATATTGACTGTCATACCGGGTTACCAAGTTGGTTAACATATCGGGTTACCAAGTTGGGTAGTCCATCAAACTCATAACCCTTTATCCTTTAAAGGAATATGTCCCTTCATATATTTGAATGACAGGCTAAATATTAGGTTGGATACTTTCACAAAAATCCTTCACACAAAAGATAGGATGTATTAGGTTTCATGCCATCACTTAGAGTTTCATCTCTATATCGATTAGGGTTTCAACTGTATATCATTTAGAGTGTTCAACTAACACTGTATCATGCATGAGATATGATCTTATCCTTGTATCATGTATAAGGTGTAAGTAGGTGCTACTCCTATCATCCATGTAATATCACTCATATCATTTATGTGGTATCACTCACCACTTTGTCGAATTACTCATTACCTTGGGTTTCATATCACTATCTAGGGTTTCAACCCATATCACGTTAGGATATAAACATAACACCATATCGTACATAAGGTGAATATATAACCCCATATTGTGATCAAGGGGTGTATATGTATTACTCATATTTCCCATAAGATATACACTTCTCACTATATCATTTTTGTAGTGGGTTCACATCAACATATCAGATTACTTATCCTCTAGGGTTTACTATATCGGGTTGGACCATATGTTTGACTCCATGTTGTATATAGGATATATACTTGACCTTATATCATGCACATAGTGTATGCTTAACAACATATCGTGCACAAGGGTGCACTTCATCATCATATTGTGCAAGAGGTACCTACTCATCACCATATCGTACTAGTGGTATTTTTCACCTCATCATATCGGGTTAGAGGTTCTTCAACCTAATATCGGGTTGGACCATTGATGATTCCATCATCATCAACCTCTAGATTCTTGTTCTTACTATTCTAGATCATGGAAAACAGTTCTATGATACTTTTGTAACTCAAAGGAACATCAATTATTCTAAGGAATTCAAAATTGAAAGTAGATCAACAAGTCTAACAATATTGAAGGTAAATAATAACATAGTTGGGTTCAAGTTATATAACCCGCCTTATGAAAAACTTCAAAGCTCCAAACTCTAATGCTTCACATTCCTAAGGTTGAAGATGATCTTATCCAAGGTCGAAGGCTCGTTCACAACCCCTCCATATACAAGAAATCACCATAGTTAAGAACTTGGTGAAGAAGAAAAGAGAGGAATATCTATAACCCGAAATCATGCTTCAACCAAGGTTGAAGATGACCAAAGCCTTACCTTAAGCTTGGTACTCGATCTCCCCTTGTTCCTTAAGATACTATGCATGATATCTAAGTGATATGCATGATATCTCAAATAAAGAAAGTTGTGGGGTTCGTAAACTTCCATTAGTAGGTGAAAGGAGAGGTATATATGCTTGAGGTTCATGAAAGAGAGTGTATAAGAGGTGTCTTGACCATATGCTACTAGGTGACACATGGCCATGCATGGTTGACACATGTCCATGCATGCACAAATATTTATATTGACATGGAAAAGTCTTGAGTATAATCTAGAGATGATATTTTGTCCATCCTTTATCTCTTGTTGGATAAGATATCTCATCTTTATCTCACAAGTTATGCAAACCGATACACTTTTTACAAGGATCATCTAACTCATCATGGATCCCCTCCTTGAGGTGTTTAGGTCATCATGGCCTTTTTCAAGAGTTCACAAACTGATATGGGATCCCCTCGATGGATCCTTAACTGATAGGCATTCCCATTTCAAGTCTACAACTTGATACAACTCAAGTAAGGACTTTCACATTCAATCATTTCTTAGTCTTTTCATCACCAACAGTACCATCACTCAAAGATGATTCAAACATGGTGTCTACTTATTTATCTCTTCTCCAAATGATACATAGAGGGAGTAGGGACACTCTATAGGTGGTAATTTGCATATTAAGCCTACATTTTGGGTAAATTATAATTTGAACCAAAATTGGTGCACAAGGCACTAACATTATTCAAACAAGCTCAAACTTGGAATTTAGGCTTTCCACATGCCACCACTTAGAATCATTCTCTCTCTTAAGATACTTAAACACTTAAGGCACATTCAACATGTGACACATTACAATATAACCCCTCATCTTGGGTAAATTGCACTTTACACTCAGACTATCATATAATGCACAAATAGTTTGTAATTAAGCTTACACTTGAAAATAAACTCCACAAAGAGTCTTAATTACTTTTCAAAATATTAGTACAAGTTTGTAAATAACTTAAGCAAAACTTCTAGGGTTAAGCCATAACCCAGGTCAGGGATGTTATAATTATAAACCCCTAACAAGGATTTCGTCCCTGAAATCCTGGATGAAGGAAGACAATTGTTATTCATGTATTATATCATCAAGTGTCCACATAACATCTTGATGTCTGGGAGATGCCATAGAATTTTGACAAGTACAAATTCCTTCCATTATTAGAGTCATCATAGAATCTGTCATACATGACACCCATTCAACTGTCTTTTTCATTAATGACTGCAGTGTCAATTTTGTGTCAAGTAACACTTTCTAAGTCAGAGCAGTACTATTCATACTTCGAATAATTTAGGTGTCAAACCTTATTTACTTGTTACCTTATTATATTAAATCTTTTATGTGATAATATTCTTGACCTTGGGAGTTTTCCGTACTCCTCACTTAGTTTAGCATTTCTCCTCCAAGGAAAGACTAGAGTTTCATTCCGTCACCCATTTGGGACTACAAGTCTTATCATACATCTGTTGTGCCACTCTAATCTGTTGACACAATACTAAAATTTCTTATGACTTATGTTATCTGTCTTATTTCTTGTCATAAGGAGAGGATACTTATCAAAGAATAACTTATCTGAGAGGTATCTCTAAATGTTATGTATAAGCTGCCTCAACAGATCTAGATAGGGATATTCTAAGGAATTATTTTTATCTTGATAAGATTTTTCCCAAAATGATTCTACAATTTTTCCTCCGATTGATACATCATTATCGATGTTAGGTTTATGCAAAGCATAAACCCCTAACATATGATATCCATACTATAGTTATTTCAAAGTTGACCCTTCTAGGTAACCAAACATTATTCATCTTATCAGGAGTCATTTTCTCATTTTCTCATACCACTGAAAGTTCTTAGATAGTAAGATTCTTTACCTTGGTATCCTTTATATGTGCCCAAAAACACATCACATCATCATCATATCCATATTTCTATTATCAACACCCAAGACAAACATATAAAAGGATCTTTCTTTCATCTTGGGACATTACTTACTACACATATCTTTATCTTGGAACCAAAGTCCAAGACAAATTGATACTTTTCTAAGTATCCATCAACAGAACAATTCTAACTCATGCACATCAAGTGTCATAAGACTCACTTGATTGCCATGTCCCTGAAAGGAAAGAACACAAAGAAACATATTCCTCTTATCACCCCATCATCGCCCAGGGTTGTTTATCAAAGAGAAGAGATTTTCATCTCCTCAGATTATTGCATGAACTTTCAACTGTTCATGAATCATTTACTCTTGTTTCATCCTAGATTCCTTGCCATCAACATAGGAATTATAAAGATGATTACATATCACTCTTTTCTTTTTTATTGTCTAGTATGTTCATGAACATTTTATAACTTTATCTACCTTCATATCATGGAAAAGAGCTTTTACTTTTTACATATACTTAACATGGATCATCTCCCTTGATCCCTTTTTCTTTTCATGAGGGTTGTACTTTTTACTTCCTCATACACACAGACTGGTTTGAGATAAACTCATTTTCTATTTCATTGCAGTTTCAGATGGGATAGAAATATCTATGTCATATTTTTAGTTTCACTATGCTCTTTAGATTTTCACAAAATGACTACTTGATCAGAGTAATCAGAAAGATAACAATCTAAGAGTCCCATACTTACCTTACCTTCAATACTTGAATAACTGGCCAGGGTATACAAGTACTGAGATTAGGTAGTATGTACCTTGTTTATATCATATACCTTACTTTTCTTAGTATCCTTGGATGTCTCCAGGCATCTCTTTTATACCTCATCCTCTTTCACACAGATAAAAGAAATTTTAAAACACATTAAAGATTACTAAAAAGAATGTAAGTTCTCATCTTCCTTCTGTCCTCATAGGACTAATCAAAGGAAGCTCAATAGCAACAACTTTTCTTATAACTAACATATAAAATCAGGAAAAGACATATTAGAATGACACAATTCATCTGACCTATCTCAACTCATGGATCGATTACTATCTCAGGTTGATGCATTGCATAGAATCTTATTGTTTCCTGATTCCAACATTGTGCTCTATTCGTCTGGTACAGATGGAATTACTTAGGATGCATGTCCACGTCCTCGTGTGCCATTGCTAAACTGTTGCCTTTGAGAGTCTTGTTGACTCTACCTTGGTGTTTGGGTCATTCCCTTCTTTCTTTTCAGACAAAAGGGTCTAATATGCCCGACCTGTCCACATTTATGACATGTCTTCTATGTATTCCCTAGTCTTGTTGGCCTTATTATTGATGTAGAAGCTAAATTAGGAGTTCTAACTGGTGGAACATTAGGTCCTTTGCCTTTTCCTGGTAGCCACTGTCCTGGTGCATTAGGTGTTGGTTGCATTGGTGGCACCAAAAACTTCCCCTTTTTAGAGCTACTAAGCCTCTATTCTCAAGTTTGGACAGATCATTTCTTAATTTATACCTTATTATCCTTTATTTGACAGTATTTTATAAGATGTCCTGGTTGCCTACACTTGTAGCAAACTCTAATCTCATGTCGTGTCCTAATCATTTCAACATTTTCCACAACTCCAACATAATTATGTGGATCAAAAATCCTGCTAGAACCCAAATTTTCATCATTGAGAACCGGTAATCTAGGTTGTATTGCTTGTATCTGATCCTCGATACGCCTCAATGCTGTCACAACCAGTCCAGTGAGAGCATTTAAAGTAGGGTTCTCTATCATGGTTAGATCAACCTGAGGATTCTCAGGAAGTCGTTTTTCTCTCTCCTAATCCCTTACACCTTCTCCTGGTGCAACAACATTGCTTTCAGCAATGTGTTCTTCGTGTTCTCCAGACATCTTTAAACTTTACTCTATCTTCTACATAAGCAAAAGTCACTATAAGATATACTAGAGGACACTAGAACAGACTCAACACCTTAGTCCTATGTCTCTGTAGACTCAGCGAACCTTAAGCTCTGATATTAAAACTTTGTGATGACTCGACATCAAATCAAGCCATCACCAGTAACTAATTGCAAAATAACCATAAATAGCAGATTAACGAAATCACTAAAAATTAAATCCATTTGCAAAGAGATCCAATACCAGGAAACTCATACTGAAAATTCCAAAACTTATACATATCATGATTCACATTGTACATACACTGTTTCATCTCATCTAGAGGACAACATATAATAGTTGCTTTGCCAAAACATATACTGAAGCAACATAAAACCTCGAGGCATACAAGCCAACATCTCAGATCGTTCATAAGACCATTACGTACTGACTCCAAGGACCTGAGAGTACAGAGACGACACGTGGGACTTCTATGTACAAGACACGACAGACAATACACTCAACCTGAGCTATTACTATTGTCCTAGCTATTGTTCTCCCTCTACAGAATGATCTCTATCTCATCGTGCACATACACCTAAAGATTGTGGATCCCACGGTGTGAGACAATTATCCCAGCGAGAGATATAACTCTCTGCCAACAATATTATTATCATAGTTAAGCAGTATAAAAATGAGCAGAGGTCCTTTTATATTAATAAGCAAGATTAATCATTGTTATCAGTAGAAAAGAGTGATCTCTTTTCTTAAAGTAATGCATCTATCTATGGTAGAGCAATAAATCATCTATTCACTTTACAAGAAATATAAAGAAACATGAATAACATCTATCCAACTAAGATGTATAAAAGAAAGGTACATCAACCAATGTTTTCTGTATTTGATACTTAAGCCAATACGCTACACAGTTGATTACATATTAGAATCACACTTATGCCATGAGGAGATGAAGTATATTGTTCATGCTCCAACTGACCACAAACTTCTCACAAGTCGGTACCATACAAGGTCAATGACAGAGCCAGCTGCCAAGACCTCTCCCGTCTTGGTCAGTACAAGACAATTGGTAGTGACATCTCATGTCAAACTACAAAAAGAGAATGCCAGGGTATAGTGGCATCTTTGAATAGAGTTACAGCCATAGCATGCACGCTATTAGGGGAAAATAGACCAACAACCTTCCCCAATTATGAAATTATTGATTCATGGCATATAGCCATACTCTGAGCCACGAGCCAGTTCACTGTGCTCATTACTAAGTCTACGATCACTATTGCACTCGTGCCAAGATATGACATATAGACAATCCCCAAGATTGTGGATGTAAGGGGGTCGACTCACATATGGACGTATAAGCTCACGCCCCCACATATTTAAAAATATGCGCTCCATGTTATCTTGTGGGAAAAACTCGTTTCACCATTTCAGCAAGTTCTGATGCTGATGGATCTATGGTTAGGGAAACTACATTTTATGGTTCCTAATGATATATTAAATGCATTACAATATTCTTTTAGTATCAAATAAATTATAAGCATCAATCCTAAACAAATGCTACAAAGAAAGGTGTAATACATCTATCAAGTACTTTTCTAATCTTTGGAACACATTTAGATACATAACACTGGGGATCTCAGTCCCTTATCACATTGCTAGGAATTCTCATCCCTTAATAACATCATCACCATGATTACTGAATCAAGGTATTCAAACCCTTGGATCATCACTGAACATTGTTACCCCTGTAATAGGTAACTATTACCTCTATTTCCTCAGACCAAGGTATTCATCTCACATGTTGTACAAGTATTTCACATAGCTCACATGGTTCATTAAATATCTTGTCACCTCTCACTAGGCAACAACTTTTTTAAAGATATCAGACTGTATAGTCATTATACTTGTTGTACATATATTTAACATGGCTCACAAGGCTCATTTAAATTTGTAACATATAAACATCATAGCTCACACTGGCTATACTCATCATCTCTTGATTCTTGAATAGTTTGCTCTTCATGAAAAAAAACTCTAACAATATATGACATCACTTTGCAATTCAAGAGAAATACATCCTTCCCATTATTAGGGTTAGGTTTGCCGATTTTAACCAAATAGGGTTTCAAATTCACATCATCACTATGTGATATAAGATAAATACATCCTTCCCATTATTAGGGTTAGGATTTCTCATTCTAACTGATTAGGGTTGTAAGTGCATACCATCACCCTTCATTAGTGTTGGGTTATCCCTTTATTAATCAAATTAAGGATTCAAGATCATGTTATCAAGAATTAAACCTTAATTCATACCCCACTCATTTTAGAAGTATCAATCATATATTCATTACACTATTGTTACCAAAATATAAGTTTATCTTTCATCCTCACTAAGATGTTGATTGCATTATACTTTTATTAAGTTAGCTCTATTCTCCACTTTAAGATACATCTAATCACCTTTATCAATTTGCACTAAATTCATTACCTTTTAATGTTGCATTTAACATGCAACTTATATCACTTAGTCAAATCTATTGGATTGAAGCATACCTACCATATCGGGCATCATGGTGTATATATGATATCATATTGTTTTTAAGATACAACCTTTACATCATGTCATGTATCCATATCAGTCATGTGGTGAAACTACCTCATCATATAGTGTTTAGGGTGTATCTCTTAACACCATATCGTGTAACCATATCGGGTTAGCTATCACTTAGTTCAAGTGATTCTTATATCATATATGAACTAGATGCTTGACTTCATATCGGGTATACTGGTATACTTGATACCATATCATGCATAAGATGTGCAACATATCAGGTATAGAGTGTATGCCTCATCATGTATTGTTTAAGTGATAATACCATGTCGGTTTTCCATGTTGGATTGTCATATTGTGTTACTATATTGACTATCATATCGGGTTACCAAGTTGGTTAACATATCGAGTTACCGAGTTGGGTAGTCCATCAAACTCATAACCCTTTATGCCTTCAAAGGAATCAGTCCCTTCATATATTTGAATGACAAGCTAGATATTGGGTTGGATACTTTCACAACAATCCTTCACACAAAATATAGGATGTATCAAGTTTCATGCCATCACTTAGAGTTTCATCTCTATATCAATTAGGGTTTCAACTCTATATCGTTTAGAGTGTTCAACTAACACTATATCATGCATGAGATATGATCTTATCCTTGTATCATGTATAAGGTGTAAGTAGGTGCTACTCCTATCACTACTACAGAACCTACCTTTAGTGTCGGTTATTTATGGCCTTTAGTGTCGGTTTCCGAGCGACGCCTATGTGGGCGACACTAAAAGGTCACCCATTACGCGTCGGTTCCAGAACCGACACCCAAACTCTTCGCGCGTGACCGAAAACGCACCATCAGGGGACTATAGGCGTCAGTTATTAGATAAGAAACCGACGCCCAAACCCTTCGCGCCACTGAAAGGGCGTCATCTTGGGCGCTATCAGTGTCGGTTATAAGCCAACAACCGACGAAATATGTCTTCGTGCCAAAAGAATATGTGTCGGTTACATTTAAATAACCGACACTGTAAAGTTATGTGTCGGTTGTTTACAATTACCGACGCCTGTTATTGGCGCCAGCTTGGGCACTATCAGTGTCGGTTTGTATTAAGAAACCGACACCATATATGTTCGCACCACTGGAAATAGGCGTCGGTTATATCTAAATAACCGACGCCTATTGGTTTTTTTTTTTACAGACCTGCAGACCTGCTGTGGCTGGTCGCAGGATGAGAAACCTGTAGTTCAGTTAACTGAACTGCAGGTTTTACGACATCCATTGATATCAGCCAACAACAGGCCACAAACCTGCAAATTTAACAACAAAAATATTCACACATGCATTTAGCAATACAACCTGCAGTTCCATTTTATTTTCACACATTTTGAAACATTCATGTAGCTAGCAATCTGTAGTTCCATTCATTCACATTCACACATGTAGAAACATTCATATAGTAACCAACACTTTCATTCATTTTCACTCAGACACATATAGAAACATCTAGACATGTAGAAACATTCACACATATTATAATTCAGAAATTCATTTACAAAATCCCCACTATTTGTAATGGTTGTTGCCCATTCTTCTCTTACTTCATTTAATTCTCCCATCGTATAGGGAGCATGTACATCTGGTAAGTCTGTTCCTGTAGTGGGGTCAGCTTTAAACACATGTAAAGAGAATGATGTATATATATAATTAATGAGCTATAAATAAGATTGATATATTTCATATTATCTAATGAGACTATATAATACCTGAGCAATACAATTGATGTCCATACAACATGACAGACTAACACATATATAGTACATAACAAGAGCAGCGTCGAATTTACATACAACACTAGCTTAGTACATATATAGTGGGACTTATAAGGTGACGATCCCACCTAGTAAAACAGGTTACTGACAACTACATGTTACGACTGGGAGGTCGTGATTCAGCAACAGTATGCATTAGTAGGAGGACAAACAGATCACCATATGTTTGTCCTCATATGGTGATCTCTTGTCCTCCTGCTAATGCATACGTTGCTGAATCACGACCTCCCAGTCGTAACATGTAGTCGGTAACCTGTTTTAGCAGGTGGTATCGTCACCTTAGTCCACTATATATGTACTAAGTTAGTGTTGTATGTATATTTGGAGCTGCTGTTGTTATGCACTATATATGTGTTAGTCTGTCATGTTGTTATATGAATATGAATCTG
Source organism: Alisma plantago-aquatica (assembly GCA_963693085.1). NCBI lineage: Eukaryota > Viridiplantae > Streptophyta > Magnoliopsida > Alismatales > Alismataceae > Alisma > Alisma plantago-aquatica. The sequence continues at coordinate 762,471,136 of OY856409.1, forward strand.
AACCACTTGTGTGTGCTGCACTTTATGTATTGTATATGTATCCTGCTTCTCTTCATTGGGGCTTCTTCCTGCATATCCTGCATAGCTATGTCATGTTCGTCCTGCATAGCCTTCTTCCTATATTTATTTTTCAAAGAGAATACAAACAAAAATTATTAGTGTAGAGTTAGTGAAATACTGATCAATGTTTAGAATTGGAATAGATCAAGAACCTACTCTCAGCATCGCGTATGTAATCTTGGGTGAGATTGGTCCTATAGTTCTTTAGCACCCTCCCACAATGTTTAGCATTTGTATTAACTAGAAGATAATGAAACATCAAATCAGAAAATGATATTGATATTAAAAAAGTAAACATTTAGCTTCAATAAAAAAATATAAACATGCATGCCTCTAAAATTGTGATCTTTTATCAATTAACAATCCTTCATTGTGATCTTCGCGCACATATAAGTCATCATTAGCTTCAATATTTTCTGGAGTTGGCAACCCAACTGAGAATGGACTGGAGTCATCATATTTATCATAGTACTCTTCTTCATCTATAGGATCTTCAATGAACTGTCTTTTACCATGAAGAACAACCGACCATTTATCATTTGCAGGATCATCGATATAAAATACTTGTTTCGCCTGTGATGCCAATATGAATGGTTCAGCCTTCTCGCCAATCTTTTCAAAGTTCACTAAAGTGAAACCCAATTCATCCACTATAACTCCTTTGGTGTTATCAACCCAATTACATTTGAAAAGCGGAATTCTGAAATCTATGTAGTCAAATTCCCATATCTCTTCAATGACACCGTAATATGACATTTTAGCTTCACGTGGACTCTTATCCTTTGCACTTGCAAAAAACATAGTCGATGCTTGAAGGGTGACCCCACTATTTTGGACGACACTCTTATCATCTTGGCGCTTTGTGTAATATGTGAATCCATTAATGTCATACCCTTCATAAGACATAACAGTCAACTTTGGTTTAAAGGCGAGGCATTTGATAGTTTCAGTAATATCATCTGGTGTTTGAGATAGTTGATGTAAGACTTTATCTTCAAACCACTTAATAAAAGTCTTGTTATGCTCTCTAGCAAGCCACATTATATTGGCTCGAGGATATTGTCTTTTGATGAAATTGGTATGTTCCTCGATATAAACGTTCACTTCGTCCATGTTGTGTAAAATATACAAATGACCTTGTTCCAACTGCTCACGGTTGATTACTTTCACACGTGATCCCAAAATTCCTTTGCCAAATAGCTCGTCAATATTCTTGTCATTATCAGGAGTGTCATTACCACTGAGAAAGTCATTGCAGAAATCCATAACCTCTCTCACCACATAACCTTCAATAATACTCCCTTCAGGCCGATAACAGTTTCGAACATCACCTTTAAAAACGCTCATGTATCGTTCAAAGGGATACATCCAATGCAAGAAAACCGGGCCCAAGATTTTCACTTCCCTAGTCAAGTGGACAACAAGATGTACCATGATATCAAAGAATGAAGGAGGGAAATACATCTCAAGCTGACATAGGGTAACAACCACTTCTCTTTGCAAATTATCGAGAGTCTCAGGGTCAATAACTTTGCTGCAGAGACTGTTGAAAAAGAAACAAAGTCTGGTGATTGCAAACCTTACATGCTTCGGCAATATAGATCGAATTGCCACAGGCAATATTTGTTGCATTAGAGTGTGACAATCATGAGATTTAAGTCCTATCAACTTCAGATCTTTCATTGATACCAGTCTACGGATGTTGGATGAGTAACCATTTGGCACCTTAACATTTATCAAGCATTCACAAAAAGCTTTCTTCTCTTTTCTAGACAACGTGTAACATGCGGGAGGTAAGTATGTTCTTTTACTACCCATTTCACGTATTTCTGTTAATTCTGACCTTATTCCCATTTCACGTAGGTCCAGTCTGGATTTTATCCCATCTTTAGTCTTACCTGGTATATTTAACAGAGTACCAATGATGCTATCGCAGACATTTTTCTCAACGTGCATTACATCGATACAATGTCTGACTGTCAAAGAACTCCAATAAGGAAGATCCCAAAATATTGACTTCTTCTTGAATGAAGAATTGTCACTCCATGTAGTACCTTGTGATCTCTTACCAAATTCATTGACAAAGTCTTTTATTCTTTCATAAACAACCTCCCCTGGTATAGGTTTAGGTGCACTGCGTTCCTCATTCAATCCATTGAATGCTTTGCGCTTCCTACAATACGGATGGAATTTTGGAAGAAACCTTCGATGACCGAGATATACATTCTTACCACCATGTTTTAGTCTTGTTGAATCAGTGTTCTCTTCACATATAGGACACGCTTTAGCTCCTTTGACACTATATCCAGACAAATTCCCATATGCTGGAAAGTCATTAATAGTGCAAAACAACATAGCATGCAAACGAAATGTCTCTCTTCGTGAAGCATCATAGGTCATCACACCTTCACCCCAGAGTTTCTTTAAGTCATCAATCAGAGGTTCAAGATAAACATCGATGTCATTTCCAGGTTGTTTAGGGCCCGATATCAACAACGACAGCATTACGTACTTATTTTTCATACACAACCAGGGAGGAAGATTGTATATAACAAGCATGACTGGCCAAGTGCTATGTTGGCTGCTCAATGTCCCATACGGAATCATCCCGTCTGTACAAAGCCCAAGTCTTAGATTCCTGACTTCTTCACCAAATTCAGGGTACAATACATCAATCTTCTTCCACTGTGGGGAATCAGACGCATGTCGTAGGATCCCATCATTAATTTTCTTAACATCTGCATGCCACCTCAAATTCTTCGCATCTATCGGATTGGCAAACAAGTGTTGAAACCATGATATTATAGGTAGATACCACATCACCTTGGCAGGAGAACCAGTTTTGGACTCCCCCGAAGTCATCAATTTATACCGTGACGCACCACATTTTGGACAATCTTTCAAATCTGCATAGTCCTTTTGAAATAATACACAATCATTAGGGCATGCGTGTATCTTCTTGGCTTCCATTCCCATTGGGCACAACAATTTCTTTACCTGGTATGTTGAGATTGGCAGCTCGTTTCCTTCAGGAAGCATTTCTTTCAACAAAGACAACAATGACGTGGAGCTTTTGTCACTCCATCTATTGTTAGCTTTCAACTTATACAATCTCAACACAGCGTTAAGCTTCGTAAACTTAGTACAACCTGTGTATAACGACATCTCATCATCATGCACAATGTTTCTAAAAATGGGAGGTGGATCGGTGTGCTCTACCCCACAACTATCCAGCATCGCATCAACGATGTCTACTGGAACTGGTTCATTCACATCTACGTCATCGTAGGAAATTTCTTCTTCCATACAAGCACTGCTATCGACATCCACTGGTTTCGGGTTTGAAATCTCTCCATGCCAGTGCCATTCTGTATAGCCTTGTATAATCACGTTGCACATGACATGAGTCATGATTTCGTCACCAGTGTTGACTTTCAAGTTGTTACCGCAATGTCTACATGGACAGTAGAACCTATCTCCAGGTTGTTTCCTATGTTCCTCGGCAAATTTAATGAACTGGTGAAGACCAGAAATAAACTCTGGGGTGCAGCGATTGCGAATGGACATCCATGATCTATCCATTCTATGATCAAAGAGAAAACAAGTATATATTAGGACAAGATTAGGGTCTAGGGTTAACAAATACATGTGATGTCATTATTATATATAATAAATGTGTACCACCTATCCATTCTTGAACACCTAATCTCACTAGTAAGTGTATAATGTGTATTGGGTTTTCAAGAAAATTTCGGCAGCATTTCCCCGCTGTTTTCCAAGTACATATGTACTTAGAGAACAAACGGGGAAATGCTGCCAAAATTTTCTTGAAAACCCAATACACATTATACACTTACATCCTAAGCGAGATTAGGTGTTCAAGAACAGTCCCAAACTGGGGACTATCCAAGATTTACTCCTAATGAGTAAATCTTGGACGGGTTTCTAGGCCAACAAATAATGTATTGTCATTCTTATACCTAAAATCCTAGTTCTTCAATTTAGGGTGATTATTGATGTCTTTAAAAGCATGATTGGCAATTTAGGGAAAAGTTCATCATTTACATTCCAAGCATGTCACATGTGTGCATTACAGTTCATCATTAAGCAAGATATAAGCAAGTATGTCATATTAAAATAGACTAAACAATATGAGAAAATAGTAGTGTAATCATGCAAATGGGAACATTCATGGGAACACACACTTCAGTTATAAGAATTCATGTAGCAACTTTCAGTTCCATTCATGGGAACAGACACTTCAGTTATAATAATAACTAAACAAAGGGGTTGGTGTACCCCTAAACATGGGCATAATTAAAAAAACTATTACTACAAACAAGTCTAGATAGATAGACAACTAAATACTACACCAACATGGTCCCGCATGCATCAGTAACTTCTTTTTGATGATGAAGCTGTGTCACGAAGCTCCTGACTGTATTTAGACGAATCTGAACTGACAGGGGCCTCAGATTCAGATTTGTCCGAGCTGATATGCGACGTCGTGTGCTCATACCGCAGAAGATGATTGGGGGTCTCGCAGTTGTTGTTGGTTATCCAAACTTTGATGGAATTATCGCCAACTGGACGGAGAAGAAGCCTGTTCCAACGGACCACATGCAGCTCTCCAATCCAATCACGCCAATCGGATTTTGATACAAGATTTCCCGCCAAATCATACTCAACCTCGATAACATGTGAATAATTACCAAAAGTTAGGGTCACTTTACCAGGAATGTAGTGTCTTCCTTTTAGAAAACGCCAATGTTTGGGTATGACCAATTGGTTTAAGGAACGATCATCTAGGATGATGTCCAATTGTTCTTCAATAGGGAACGTTAACATTGACATAGAGGCCCAGTTCATAGTGACTGTTATGGGTGGACAGAGACTGTACAATATTAGTATTAACAAAGTGTAAGTACATATAACGATGTTATATATTTTCAGAAAAAGTTGTATAACATCAGTTAACCTTTTATTGCTTGTCATAACCAACTTTATTGTGGTAGACATGATAGCTTGAAAAGAAGTCTACAAATGTACTTAGAGAACAAACGAGGAAATGCTCCTAATGAGTAAATCTTGGACGGGTTTCTAGGTGCTTACTAAAATAGAACCATTATATGGAACTAATCCTACATTATACACATACTTTTCCTGAGTAAGATAATGTGCACTTCATGGAATTATTAAGATCTGAATATATATAAGTTGTTTCTACCTACTTTGATGGGATTTTATAACATTCGAGTCTTCCATTTATAACATTAAGATATGAATATATATAAGAATCCCATTTGATACACACGATTGAGAATCTTTCATGATACTAGGAAAATACACTAACTAGATATTCATTTAGGTGTTAGACATCAATATGTGTATGAGACCTAATTAAAACTGATTCTCATAAGAAGTAAATAAATTTAAAAAAAATGCCCAGCAGTAGGGCGGCACCTTGAGGGAAGACGAGCAGAGGAAGAAGAAGAAGGCAGGGCGGGCACCTTGAGGGAAGAAGAGCAGCGGTCGAGGCAAAGTCCTAGTAGCTTCCGGCGGCGAAGAGAGGAGCGGCGGAGAGGGCGGCGAGGCTAGTAGACCTAGCTGCTTTCGGCGACGGCGGAGAAGAGGCCGGCGGGCGGAGAAGAGGTCGGCGGGCGGAGAAGAGGCCGACGGTGGAGGAGAGGCCGGAAGGCGGAGAGGGAGGCCGGCGGGCGGGCAGAGAGGGAGGCCGACTGCTTCTCGCTCAACGGCGACGAGCGGCGAGCATCGAGGAAGGAGTGGCGGCGGCGGCGGCAGGAAGTAAGGGAAATTGCCGGAGCTAGGGAAATCGGGAACGAAATAGGGAAATGGGAAGAATCGTTCGGGAAGGGTTAGCTATTAAGTTGAAAATACGTGTCGGTTCTTTAAAAACTGACAACTAAACCAACAGTGTCGGTTCTTTTCTACAAACCGACAACTATACTAGATTATAGTCGTCGGTTTTTGATTAAACAACAACCGACAACTATTCCTATCTCACGAATACCCTTTATTCGTCGGTTATTTAGTTACGAACTGACGCAATATGTAAAATATTGGAGCCAATTTTTTCACTGGAATTTTGGGTTTGGCGGTTGATTTTAGGTGTCGGTTTTTTATTAATTAACTGACACTTAATAAAAGCGGTACCCGTGTCTGGTCGACCTTCACGGATTGGATGTCGGTTTCTGTTCCAAACTGACACAGTAGGGTTTATGTGTCAGTTTTTGTATACAACCGACACCTTGAAAAGTGACTTTATAAGCCATTTCTGTAGTAGTGTATCGTCCATGTGATATCACTCATATTGTTTATGTGGTATCACTCACCACTTTATCAAATTACTCATTACCTTGGGTTTCATATCACTATCTAGGGTTTCAACCCGTATTGGGTTAGGATATAAACCTAACACCATATCGTGCATAAGGTGAATATATGACCCCATATCATGCTCAAGGGTTGTATATGTATTACTCATATTGCCCATGAGATATACACTTCTCACTATATCATTTTTGTAGTGGGTTCACATCAACATATCAGATTACTTATCCTCTAGGGTTTACTATATCTGGTTGGACCATATGTTTGACTCCATGTTATATAGAGGATATATACTTGACCTTATATAGTGCACATAGTGTATGATTAACAACATATCATGTACAAGGGTGCACTTCATCATCATATCATGCAAGAGGTACCTACTCATCACCATATCGTACTAGTGGTGTTTTTTACCTCACACTACTACAGAAATGGCTTATAAAGTCAGTTTTCAAGGTGTCGGTTGTATACAAAAACCGACACATAAAACCTACTATGTCGGTTTTTAACATAAACCGACATCCAATATGTGAAGGTCGACCAGACACGGGTACCATTTTCAATAAGTGTCGGTTATTTAATAAACAACCGACACTTAAAATCAACCACCAAAACTAAAATTCCAGCGAAAAAATTACCTTCAAAATTGGACATATGTCGTCGGTTTTTTAATAAATAACCGACAACTAAAGGGTATGCGCGAGACAGGAATAGTTGTCGGTTGTCTTTTATTTATAAACCGACGAATATTAAGTAGTATAGTTGTCGGTTTTTGTCAAAGAGCCGACACTGTTGGTTTAGTTGTCGGTTTTGTTAAATAACCGACACATATTGTCAACTTAATAGCCCTATGAACAGAACGTTTCCCCATTGTCTCTATTTCATTGCCGTGCGCTAGGGTCTGGCGATTTCCCCCGATTTCTCCCGCCGTCGTTGCCGGTTGGCTCCCCGCGCCGCCATTCGTCTCCTCGCACGTCGCTCGCCGCCGTCGCCGTCGCCGCCGTCGCCGCCAGTTGCTGCGCCGCCGATTGCTGGTCTCCTCGACGCCCTCACCGCCGCTCTGCCGAGCCGTCGCCGGTTGCTGGTCCTCCTCTCCTCGCCGCCGTCACCTCCAGCTGCTCTCCTCTACTCCGGCGCTGTAAGCTTCACCTTGTTGCCCTCAAGGTACGCTGGCTTCTTCCTTCTTCCTCATCCCCTAGCTTAATGCTGCCTGTCTAATAGACTCAACTCAAGTTTTTCTATCTTTACATTTGCATTATTCATTGCCATTGTTCTTTAAAATGTCAATGAAACTATAATGGTTATCCAATGTTAAATTTGAATACCTTGTTGTAGGCTACACAACAGATGAAACTATAGTAGCGTTTTCGTGTATATGTGTTTGATATTCTTATATCACTAGAAAGAAAGACAACCATTTTCATTACTAGTAGATGAATAAATACATTAAATACAAATCAATTGGTAAACTAATATAAATCAGTAGATGATTACATAATTCCTAAATCAGCACATAAATAAATACAAATAGTAGATGAATAAAATACAATAAATACAGTAATAGAGTTAAATCAGTAGATGATTAAATGATATCAAAATTAGTACATAAATAAACACAAATCAATAGATAACTAAATAAAAATAGTAATAAATAAAAACAAATAAGTAGATGAATAAATACATAAGTGGAAAAGTAAATATGAATCAGTTGATAAATAAAGTTACATCAGTAGATTCTTACATAATTTCAGAAGTAGTATAAATAAATTCAAATGAGTAAATAGCTAAATAAAAAATAGTAGATGTATAAATACAAATAAGTAGATGAATAAATACAAATCAGTTGATTAACTAATATAAAATTATAAATCAGTGATGATTAATCAATTCTCAAATCAGTACATAAATGAATACAAATAGTAGATGAATAAATATAATATAATCAAATCAGTTGATAATTAAAGTTAAACAGTTGATAACTAAAGTTAAATCAGTAGATGATTAAATAGTATCAAAATCAATACATAAATAAACACAAATCAGTTGATAACTAAAGTTAAACAGTTGATAATTAACTAAAGTTAAATCAGTAGATGATTAAATAATATCAAAATCAATACATAAATAAACACATGTGACATGCTTGGAATGTAAATGATGAAATTTTCCCTAAATTTCCAATCATGCTTTTAAAGACATCAATAATCACCCTAACTTGAAGAACTAGGATTTTAGGTATAAGAATGACAACACATGTATTTGTTGGCCTAGAAACCCGTCCAAGATTTACTCATTAGGAGTAAATCTTGGATAGTCCCCGGTTTGGGACTGTTCTTGAACACCTAATCTCGCTTAGGATGTAAGTGTATAATGTGTATTGGGTTTTCAAGAAAATTTCGGCAGCATTTCCCCGTTTGTTCTCTAAGTACATATGTACTTAGAGAACAGCGGGGAAATGCTGCTGAAATTTTCTTGAAAACCCAATACACATTATACACTTACTAGTGAGATTAGGTGTTCAAGGATGGGATAGGTGGTACATGTACATTTATTATATATAAGAATGACATCACATGTATTTGTTAACCCTAGACCGTAATCTTGTTGTAATATATACTTGTTTTCTCTTTGATCATAGAGCTTTACAATTTTGTTGTGATATATACTTTGTTGTAATAATGTGAACTTTACAATGTGAGCTTTACACTTTGAATTACTACTTTACAATGCGAACTTTACAATTTGAATGTGAATTTGCAGATGGCTAACCATTCTCCTGATGACCGTGCTGATGACTACCGTGAGGGTGAGGACATCAATGCTCCGCCTCACAATGTAAGTTTTAAAAATATATCATATATTTATATCTATATGTCCATTTATAGTTATATCTTGTAAATGTGAATTATTTTGTCAAATTTTAGGTTGATGATGCACAGGTACCATCTTAAGCACTTGAGGCACTTGATCAACAACACCAAAAAGTTGACAAGAGAAGGGGCATCACTATGATGAAGAAGTTAATTGCGCAAAAGGGCAATGGACCCAAACTTGTTGTGGATTTCGATAATGCAGGAAATGCATGTGGTGTGAATCGCAATTCATTTATTTCATATCTTGGGTTTGTTACTCGTAGCCATTGCAGTTGTCTCTTAGATTCTTGGCATAAAGTTTCTAAGGAGAAGAAAATTTTAATATGGAGGGATTTATGTGTGAGTTATTATTAATTTGCAATTCTATTTTGTAGATTACTAAATTTTTGGATAATAGTTAATAGCAATTCTATTTTGCAGAGTATATTTGAATTGGATGAAAAGTTGCATCGTAAATGCGTGATGCAATGCTGTGGGAGAGTCCTAAGGAACTATAGGACAAATCTCACCAGAGAATACATAAAAGAAGCCGACAAGAGGAAGAAGACAGCCACTGAACAGTGGAACTTCCTGGACAAAGAAGAATGGGACGTGTTTGTCGCTTCAAGACAAACTGATGAATTCAAGGTATTAGGCATCAGTCTCAATCTCATTAATTAATATATGTTGTATTCACTTATTCAAGATTAACATTTAGTGTTACTAACCAAATCATTAATTTGCATACTAACTAGGCCCTCAGTGAGGCACAAAGATCAAGGCGTGCACTGAATGTGCATGACCACAGAATGGGTCCAAAGGGGTATGCAGGCGTTCGCCAAAGACTACAGGCTGAGGCTACTACTGCTCAGTCTGCTGCTACTTAGGAGTCCTCTACCATAGGTAGCACACCTCTGCCTCGCCATGATGTCTGGATAACTGGGAGGCAAAATAAGAAGGGAGAAATAACTAAGGCCGCAACTGCTGAGGCGGCTGCAAAAATGGTAAAATACAACTCTTACAGCAATCATCCGAATATTGATTATTTGTGTTGTTTACTTAAGTACAAATTTTTGTTTTGGCGATTAGCGGAGCTGCACGAGCTGAGGAAACAAGGAAAGTTCATCCCTGAGGGAACAAAGGATGAATTGACAGTTGCTCTGGGTAACCCAGAGCATCCTGGACGTGTTAGGGCTGCAGGCGCTGGTGTGGGCATCAAATCTTTTTTTTGGGTCATCCCAGCGCAAACATGTCCCAAAAGCGGGACTTTCACAAGAAGAGGTAACATATTCTTTCTTTATAATGTTACTGTAAAAGAGAATTCAAAAATTAGAATTTGACATTTCTTTTATCCATGTATAGGTGGATAAGCTATTTGATAAAAACTCGAAGAAGCAATAAATAAGTGGCAGGCATCTCAGACTGCCACTTACCAGACAATACCTACTGCAAACTCTACTCCTACTCCTACTGCAGAGGTTGGGAGTAATCCTGTAGAACCACCACCTAGCACATCCACCGTAAGTATTTTTATGACATAGTAACTAGTTTTTTAATTCAAGATGATACGTATATATTAAATTATAGTCGTTTCAAAAAACGATGATATGTATATATGTATATAACATTCTTTACACAAAAACTTGTAGGGGTTGAAGCCATGCCGTCTAAAAAGTAAAGAATATGTCGTGGCAGAGGCGTCGGCTTACCCATCCCTACCAGGGGAAACGTGTCACGGGTCTCCAGTACCAGCTGGTTGGATTCGGGTGAGCCCGATACATATATTCCCCCAATTTCTAGAACTTCCACTACCATATGCCCACCCAGATTGTGAAATGCTTGGTGAGGCACTAGGCGGAGTGATATTGTGGCTAAAAGCGAATGTCTTATTTACTGATAAGGTATGGTAAATTTACATTACGTTCAATTGTTAGTGTGTGAATATGCTGGCAGTTGATCTGAAATTATATATATATACAGGTTAAAAAGAAGACACCCACAACATCTAGGCCTCCACTTCCACCTCCTGCATTACCTATTTGGGTTCCACATGACCTACCTGTCCTGTTAGGTCCTAACTGTAGGGGTATGGCAGTATGGTTAGGGGAACATGATATAAACTCCCCTATAACTGTTTCTTCTGATTCAGATTCTACAGGTCATTCATACGAAACAAAACTATTTATACAAGATATATTGGAGTTGTTTCGATATGATTGGCTAAATACATCTGTGATAGAGATATGGATAAGGTGAGATATTCTTTATACATCCATATACCTTGTGTATGATCTGGTGATCTGGTTTCTTATTTATTAATGCATGCGTAATTAATACATATTTTGCAGCTACTTAGACAACATATGTGCAGTTTTTGGATTCGAACATGTAGGGTTTTTGATTCAATCCTTGATTAGTCTAGTAGCTAAAGACCCTACATCAGTTCAAAAATACTGTTGTGAGTCTTTTTCAAATTTTTCTGTAAAAAAGAAGACGGTGATAATGGCTCCATTCAATGTAGAGTAAGTTTACTTTGCTTATTATAATTTGAACTTAAGAAAATTACATTTTATTGTGGATTTTGAGTTATTAATTTTTAACTTTTTTTCCTCTAGGGGTAGGCATTGAGAGTTATTGGTTACTGCCCCCGAGACGTTCACTGTGTATTATCTAGATCCTAAGGGGGGTAAATTGAATACAAGATTTGGACACATAATGAAAATGGCAATATTTCGGTGAGAAATATTTCATTTTTCATATCCATTAACATATGTTATTACATTACTATTTAATTGCAATGTCCTGTGTTACATTAACATGTAGGGGTTTTGAGGAGTACAAAAAGGCTGGAGGAAAGGTCCCCACGAAAAAGAACCAGCCAATAATTTGGAAGAACGTGTAAGTAAGTTCCCGACTGCAATATATGTATATATTATTTATGTGAACAATGCTTAATTAGTTGTATTTTTTAATATTTTGTATGTTTGAATTTATAGTGTGCTACACAAGACAATGGATGGACATGTGGATACTATGTCATGCGATATATGCACATGCTTGTCAAATATGCCGTAATGGACATCGATTGTATTGCTCAGGTATTATATAGTCTCATTAGATAATATGATCGAAATATATCAATCTTATTTATAGCTCATTAATTATATATATACATCATTCTCTTTACAGGTGTTTAAAGCTGACCCCATTACAGGAAAGGACTTACCAAATGTTAATGCTCCCTATACAATGGGAGAATTAAATGAAGTAAGAGAAGAATGGGCAACAACCATACAATTAGTGGGGGCTTTAAAATATAATTGGGATCTTGATAGCGAATAATGACTAAACAATGATACTTTATAAATGAATTTCTGAATTATAATATATGTGTGAATGTTTCTACATGTCTGGATGTTTCTACATGTGTCTGAGTGAAAATGAATGAAAGTGTTGGTTGCTATATGAATGTTTCTACATGTGTGAATGTGAATGAATGGAACTACAAATTGCTAGCATGTGTGAATGTTTATAAATGTGTGAAAATAAAATGGAACTGCAGGTTGCATTGCTAAATGCATGTGCTACTTTTTTATTGTTAATTTTGTAGGTTTGAGGCCTGTTGTCGGCTGATATCAATGGATGTCGTAAAACCTATAGTTCATAACTGAACTGAACAGGTTTCTCATCCTGCGACCAGCCACAGCAGGTCTGCAGACTGACAGAAAAAAAAAACCAATAGGCGTCAGTTATTTGTAAATAACCGACACATAATGATATAATGTCGGTTTTTTACAAATAACCGGCGTCTATTTTGTGTGGCGCGAAGATATATGGCGTCGGTTATTTGTAAATAACCGACACTGATAGTGCCCAAGATGGCGCCCTTTCTGTGGCGCGAAGGGTTTGGGCGTCGGTTTCTTACCTAATAACCGACGCCTATAGTCCCATGATGACGCATTTTCAGTGGCGCGCGAAGTGTTTGGGCGTCGGTTTTAGAACCGACGCCTAATGGGTGGACTTTTAGTGTCACCCACATAGGTGTCGCTTAGAAACCGACACTAAAGGCTTTAAATAACCGACACTAAAGGTAGGTTCTGTAGTAGTGTCATCATATTGGGTAAGAGGTTCTTCAAACTAATATCGGGTTGGACCATTGATGATATCATCATCATCAACCTCTAGATTCTTTTTCTTACTATTTTAGATCATGGACAACATTTCTATGATACTTTTGGAACTCAAAGGAAGATCAATTATTCTAAGGAATTCGAAGTTGAAAGTAGATCAACAAGTCCAACAATATTGAAGGTAAATAATAACATAGTTGGGTTCAAGTTATATAACACACCTTATGAACAACTTCAAAGCTCCAAACTCCAAAGCTTCACGTTCTTATGGTTGAAGATGAGCTTATCCAAGATCCAAGGCTCGTTCACAACCCCTCCATGTACAAGAAATCACCATAGTTAAGAACTTGGTGAAGAAGAAAAGAGAGGAATATCTATAACCCGAAATCATTCTTCAACCAAGGTTGAAGATGACCAAAGCCTTACCTTAAGCTTGGTTATCGAGCTCCCCTTGTTCCTTAATCTACTATGCATGATATCTAAGTGGTATGCACGATATATCAAAGAAAGAAAGTTGTGGGGTTTGTAAACTTCCATTAGTAGGTGAAAGGAGAGGTATATATACTTGGGGTTCATGAAAGAGAGTTTATAAGAGGTGTCTTCACCATATGCTACTAGGTGACACGTGGCCATGCATGGTTGACACATGTCCATGCATGCACACATATTTATATTAACATGCAAAAGTCTTGAGGATAATCTAGATATGATATTTCGTCCATCCTTTATCTTATTGGATAAGATATCTCATCTTTATCTCACAGGTTATGCAAACTAATACACATTTTACAAGGAGAATCTAACTCGTCGTGGATCATCTCCTTGAGGTGCTTAGGTCGTCATGGCCTTTTTCAAGAGTTAATAAACCGATATGGGATCCTGTGACAAAGTGGAATTTTGCATAAGTATGATGAAATTACAATTTTTCCCAATTTATGTTCAATCATGATCTCAAATCTTTTTTTCTTGTCTTCATAATCATTTTTGATACTCAAAATCGAAATATGGTGATCAATGTGGATTTTATACACATTATAACACCATAAAATGTGATAAATTGATCACTTTGTCCAAAGAAGAAAACTGATACATCAAGCTTCTTCATTTGGTTACCAAACATTTTCTAAACGTTCTTCACATTTTATCTGAAGTTATGGTCCAAATTTGAAAACAATTGGACATTCCTACAATTTTATATGAATTTTTGAAGTTCTGTGCTAAAAATCCCTTTGTTTTCCTTTTTAATTACCCTTTTCCACATCGCCGATCCATTCCCAAGGGAGGGGGTGAACCCCAACCCTCAGATCAGAGACCCGCGGATCAGGGCCCTAATTCTGTGGCCACAGTTCTATCTTCTACCTCCTGTTGATTGCGGGGGAGGAGCTTTGGAACCAAAGGAGCATTTCTCTCATTTGGAACCCGTTCTGAAAATCAAATCAAACAGAGATGCACATCCCGCCAATACAAACTCTTTTGGCCCTTTTTCCCCCTCGATCCAAACTGTTTTGAGAGAAAATGAGAGCTTGCTCTCTCGAACACCGCCATTGCCATTGTGTCCATACAAAACCTTAAAATACCAAGACCCTAGTCTATAAAAACCCTACCTACATGTTCGGTTTGCTAGCACGATCCTCGACGGCATATCTTCTTTGTCCCTCACGATCTCCTTCTCATTTACCTATTTTCCGACCGACCTTCTGCCGTCGAACCACTGTGTGTGTGCGCGGGTTGGTGCCACGGAGATGAGGACTCATTACCATTGGATCACCATCAATCATTGACCAAGAACAAGGATCGACGACGCCCAGAGGATCGCACACCCAGCCTCTTTTCCCACCTTTACTCACGTGACTCAGACCAGCGCTCTCCTAGCCGTAAGATTGAGGCATCGGTCAACATTTGACCAGCTGATCAACGACTGTCGTATTTCCGTCTCTCCCCATTTCTGGTAATTCTTCTCCTCTATGCTCGAATATTCATTTTAATGTCTAGATCTTGTTTGAATCGTAGAAAATGCATTATGACTCCGAATAATTTGAATAAATAGTCTATTTTGATTAGAAAAATCCACTAAATCGATTAAAAATACTTTTAAAACCTGATTCCAACCGATTCTCACTGATATAATTAAATCTTGATCTCTTTCTTAGTTACTTGGTCTAAATGACTCTATTTGGTGATTAGACTTTCGCAACCTTATATCTGACTCTAATATCTATTTTGAGACTGTAAAATCAGAATTGACCTATTTATTGACTTGATTCAACCTTGAATATGATGATGCCATCTTAATATTATACTTGATCTAAATCTTGTGGCATATCTTGATCTTTTGACCTAAAAATTTGATCACTGTTTTACTCATTATACTAATCAGAACTTGATCTAATCTTGAACACCAATGATGTTAAGTATCATGATGATAATCTAGAAACTTGAGTGATGACTTAAATATTGATGATAATATTTAGGGTTAGAAAATATATTCCTAAAATACCTAGGTAGATCATCCATCCTCGAATATGCTTGACACTTGAGTAAATATTGAAATCTTGATATAATGTTGACTCTAAATGAATGATCTACCTTAGGGATGAATAGGATTGGAAAACCCCAATCTGGTGTACTTGGTATTAGTCTATAATATGATCTTGACCCTCGGTCCATATCTTGATTGATCAAGGAACTAATTGAGACCCTGATCTTCTACTCTTGTTGATTTATACTCAAAATCTTCGGTGAAAGGTACTCTATTATATAACTCCTCCTTGATTGTATTGAAGATACTTTTATGTATATCTTGACCATATGTTTGGCTATTTACTTGGATGAGCTGTTGTTCCCTATGATTAGTCTTCTATTTTTCTATACTATATTTTGAAAAACATGAAAACATAAATTACATGCCCATTATGACTGCCCGTATATTGATAATGATGATGATATTGATAATGTTGATATTGAGTACAACAACCCCCTCATTTGGAGGTGGGACTTGTACACTGGCTTCCTATGTTCCTATGGTGAGAAGGAGCCTAGTGACCTTCCCCATCACGTTGGGGTAATAGAGTCACACAAAATATATAAGCATGCTTCTCAAATTACAGCATAATGGGAACTCGTAATAAAAGTTGAATTGCTTGAAAAACTTGTCGAATAAATGATGGTTTTGCAAATTGCTTGTTATTCTTTTGAATATAAGTCCTGCCAAGTATACTATTTTTGTTATAATTCGCTTTGCTTGATTTTGATAGCGTACCGTGCAATTGCATGATTGTGTCTTGATTTTCTTGATTTTAGGCAATACAAATGGAATACTGAATAAGATCGGTTCCACACTCATACACTTTGATAACAAAGATGTACTGGTAAAATCTCCATATTGGGTTAGTTTGTTCTTTTATTTATCTAGTTTTTGAGTTATTTATTTCTTATCTTATATGCCAGTGTGATTGATCCTATTGGGCCACTCAGGGATGGGCGCTTCAATCCTTTTTCTACTGTGTAGGCAGTGGGATTGGGATTGGGGTAAGAACAGTTCTGTGACATTTGGTGCAATTGGCAAAAGTTGCCTACCTGAGAGATCTATGTTGTGGGTGACAACCCTAGCTGGTCCATGGCTTAGAGTATTTCAGGATCTTGCCCACTAGAAGGTTGTACGCTGCAATCTTCCGGATTGATGGTGAGGGCTATCAATTTGAAGTAAAATAGTGGGAGCGATAATTAATTAAAGGCCTAATTATATCGTCAAATTTTCAAATCAATCAAATAAGTCAAAAATGAGTTTTGGACTAAAATTGCATATTTTCCTTTTTGTAGTTCAAATGGCAACAAACAACAACAACTTTTCTTTGCGATCGGTCCTTGACAAGGACAAGCTAAATGGGACAAACTTCCACGACTGGTATCGAACATTGAGAATTGTTCTCACTCAAGAGCGTAAGCTCTATGTCCTGGATACTCCAATTCCAGAGGAACCTGCTCCTAATGCACCAAGGACAGAAAGGGATGCTTACAAGAAGCATTCTGATGATGCCATTGATGCAAAGTGCTTGATGCTATGTTCAATGAACCATGAGTTGCAGAGGCAACATGAGAACATGGGTGTCATAGAGATGACTCTGCATCTCAGGAACATGTATGAAGATCAGGCACGGCAAGAGAGGTACAATGTTTCTAGGGCACTGTTCAAGTGCGTCATGACAGAAGGAGATCCAGTTGGTCCTCACACACTCAAGTTGGGTATGTGGAGAACCTGCAGAGACTGGGATTTCCACTGAGCCAAGAGTTGGCTACTGACGTGATACTGCAATCGTTGCCAGAATCTTACAGTCAGTTTGTGATGAACTACAACATGAACAACTTTGATAGGCCACTGTCGGAGTTGTTGGGCATGTTGAGGACAGCCGAGTTACAAATGAAGAAGGACAAGCCTAAGTCCGTGATGGTGATCACGAGCAAGAAAGGCAAGTCCAAGCGCAAGGGCAAGGGCAAAGCTAAGAAAGGTTCTGAAGCTAGCCAGGAGTCCAATCCATCTTCAGCTCTCAAGGCCAAGGGAGGCGTGACCAAGAAAGGAAATTGCCACCATTGTCAAAAGCCAGGACATTGGAAAAGGAATTGTCCTCTCTACCTGGAAGAACAAAAGAAGAAGGAGGCGACGGAAGCCTCTACTTGAAGGTTTCATGTAAATAAACTTGTAACACTTTTTGAGATATATGATATCAAGATGTAAAGTGTAAAGCATTCTTACTTGGGGCAAGTGTTGCCTTTATAGATAGGAATACTTTAGTTTATTTTCAGCCAATAAGGCATGTAATACAGTTATGAACTGCTATTTCATACTTGCCAATAGATAGAAACACTTTATTTTTGCATATTGTATGACAATGATGGCAATTAATAAAGAGATGTTTCAATTTATAAAGATGTGATCTTTGTGGCAATGCCTTATTTATCTTGTGATATTTGATATGCATAAGATAAGACGATACCTTAAAGTTATAGATAACTCAAACAATTTAATTAGCATTAATCATGAGAAATTCATTTCTAGTTTCCATGTGATGGATAAATCTAGACTCTTTTGGTTATAGAACCAGTAAGAGACATGAATATCTTGGACATGATTAATCAATCTTCACTAATGTAGTGGGAGAGTGATTATCCTATTAGGTATAATACATGTGATGTATTTACATACCTATTGGAATAAATGCTAATACTTCAAATGGTGTTTAGAGAAATACCAACATGAATATCTTGAAGTATTCAAGATTATCATAAATGAAGTACAAATTTGGTAAAGTATTAATTCTTGATGAGATCAATGAATGAAATACTTGGACCAAATGTTTGAGATCCTTATGAGTGATTATGATAGTGTATCATAGTGAACTCATGATTAAGGCATGGTGATGTCTGAATCAAGAAGGAATCATACTCTAAGGAGTTAGAGAATGATTATTAAATAACTGAATTCTTCTTAATAAATGAATACCCCACACTAATAAAAGAAATTAAGAATCACAAGGGTTGTGAGTTCTTATATCTTTAACAGATACACCTCAATTATCTATGTGATGAGTTGTTCATGTGATGAGTCAACTATCAAGATGAATATGAGGAACCGAATCTTGAGTTATGGTTTAAAACCATTACATCCTAAATGACTTCCATGTGAACCATAAGGTATGACCTTGATGGTAGCACTCATTGGATCATATCCATAAGTGCAGATGAGTCAAGTGTTAAGACACATGGATAACATTTTGAGAAGGATGATGCTTGTTGCAACTTAATGACTAAGACATTTGGCATATGGATACTAAAACCGCATTCCTATGAGGAATAAAACCAGGATGTGTACATGACACAGCCTATAAGGTTTATAAATCCACTAATGCAAATGAAGTCTATAAGTTACAATGGACTAATCAATGTGATTGATTGAGTTCAAGCAACTCAAAATTGAATCTTTATTTTGATGATATATTCAAAGGGTTTGATTGATATGTCAAAGATAAAGAAGGGATCTGTGATTTAGTGGGAGCGTGTTCACATTCCACATATTGATGTGAAATGGAAATGTTCAAGATTGGAAATCCGAATGTGGAAATTATCTTTAAGGAAGATAGAGATGTTTCCTATGTGATAGGAATAGAGATCTATAGAGATAGTTCTCGAAAATATCTTGACCTAGAAAGAGAGAGCATACATTGGCAATATGTACTGAAGTGTTCAGTATGCACAGATTCAGTGGGAGAAAACTTGTCCATGTTACATGGAGTTAGTATCCCAAGGCCAAGTGTCCAATTCTTATGAAGAATCGGAACACTAAGAATAGATATGGATCTATCATGTATGTAATCATCCCATTATCTTGCATGTATGACATGACAAGAATAAATTGCATTCATCATCTTGTATGTAGGACATGGCAATATGATGTGCTCATCCTGATAACTCGTATGTAGGACATAACAAGTGGATGTCTGTCTACTTCCAGTAAGGGTTACTGGAATACCATGAGAACTTGATAAGTGCTTGTGAAGTACTAGTTCTATGGAGATAAGGAAGAGTTTAATGTAAAGAGTTCATTGATGCGAACTTCCGAAAGGACAGAAAATTAATCGCAAAATATATACATAAGATGTATAAAAGTGAAAGTTTGTTGATAATTGGAAATGTTCCAATAAAGCCATTTAAAAGGGAAATGCCGAGTATCTATGTATTAGTAAACAACAGTGGATACTATATGGATCTGAAAGTTCATAGGATGAGCTTATATTCCACTCATTGATGATAAGTCTGGAATCCTTGATCATGCAATGTGGCTAAAGGTTAGCAATGGAATACTAGATCGCATATTACGACAACTCCATCTCATACGTGTGACGTACATCGAAGAGATGAGAGACATGCAATTTGTACAGACTTTGGCAAGGTGTTGCCATTACTCACTATGTTTGCACTAAGAGCACAGTAACATGTGGGACATGTTTGAAGATCACTATGAATATGATTCAAGGGTGATTGGCTCGTAGTGCAAGTGGGAGTCTGTTGGTATGTATGCCCTGAGAGCCAATCATGGGATGATTGGCGGGATACAGTGAGATTGATTTGATAAACATCAAAGGCGAGCTTCCAATTCTTTCTGGTTCAGTCATATGAGATAGTGATAGAACAGATTGAATGTCTAGAGAATGACAGAACTCAATGACGTATGCTTTCAGGTTAAGGACCTGAACGATGAGATCATACGGATGCTAAGAGTTTGTACATTCTTGTTATGTCCCTAGTCGGATGTCATTGTGGAAGGTAGATAGACAACAATGACACATAAGACTAGATTGTGGTGTTGGTTGATGACAGAATCTCATTAGTCATGATATAGAGATATCAAACCAAACACATAGGTACTTGTTAGAGAACAAGTGTACCGGACAGACCCACCGTGAGTTTGACACATGGAACCATGAGATGGTAGTCGCAGTCAGTACTCACAGTGATGGTGGTGAGTGTGATTCTTAGACCTGAAATCACTACACTCAAAACATGTCGTTGGGCACACTTTGACATCATCAAACGCAGTCCTGAAACATGGGTTGTTATAAAGGTGATGATTGGGTGGCTTTGACACATTGGGCTTTTGAGGGGTGAGTGATAGATATGGGATTTGTCCCTCCTGAGGCAGTATGATATCCATGGCCACTTGATGAGTAGGATTGAGAAAGGCATGCACGCATGTGTGAATCAGTATATGATACTGATGTCATACATATCTCTTCCACTCTACTCTGAGATCAAGGAAGTGAATGAACGTTGACAGGATGACTGTTCCATGCCTCGAGTTCATTCGAGATATCAGTGACAAAGGAATTATACATTCGCTGTAACACCATTCACGGATTGTAGGATGAAAGTTGTTCTCCAACTTTCTACTTTCACTTGGGTAGCACTGATGTGTGACTAGGCACCGCTCTTTGCTTGTGAAGTCATAAGTGTTATGAACTTTCACTGCCAACGTGAAATGGACCTGCAGGGTCACACACATAGGATTTAACCTAGAAGAGGAGTTTTGTCCACAAGCAATGTTTAGATTGATTACTAAAGGAGTTTAGTAGTTCAATTAAACACTCAATCAGTCGATGACTCAATATCGTATGGTTCAAGGTGTTGGACGCATTGATTGCAGTATCAGATTGATTGAAATCATAATTGACTGATTTTGCCCAACCTGTGCTCCCAACCGATCGGTTCATGTGATGAACCGGTCGGCTGAGGTTGCTGAACCGGTCGGCTGGAGTGTCCAGGCCGATCGGATCATGCCCAGGTTGAAACGACCGGTTCAAGGGTTGAACCGATCGGCTCAACTGGTGCAACCGACCAGTTGGGAAAAGTCATGTCGGCAAGAATTTTCCTTTGGTTTCAAATTGCCCAATTCAATTGGGAATAATATTGGTATTCGATACCAATTGGGAAAGAAACAAGGAAAGTCTTTTTGAGCCGGATTAGGACCATGAACCGATCGGTTCAGGGCACCAACCGATCGGTTGGAGTGCCCCAAACGATCGGCTCAGGTCCAACCGATCGGCTCAATGGACGAACCGATCGGTTTAGTTGTGAACCGATCATTTCAAGTTGCGAACCGGTTGCTTTTTGTGGAAAATTCTCGAACCCTTCTACTCCTGCTTTAGTCCCACATTGCCCGGGATGGAGAACCCTGTCCCATGACTCTCCTATATATATAGGGGTATTGGGGGCTTCTCAAAGTACAGCTCAGTGCAACCAGTTGCTCTGCAAGTTGTCGTTCTCTCTGGTTTTGGTAACCGTGAGAGAGACCGAGCAAGTGCTTCCCGCAAAAGGGAGGTGCAGCAAGGGAAGGACAACTGCAGTTGCAACAGGAGGCAGGAGAGCGTGTTGGCGACTAGTACGTCAACAGGAGGGTGCGACTCCTTCCACTTCCTTGTGGGACAAGGAGAGTGGAGTTCCAGGTGGTCCGTGTGGACTACTACAGAGGCGGGAGGACACTGCCGCTTAGGAGGACAACTATCATCCGACAGTCCGGTTCGAGTAGGAGTTGTCAGTCCCGGTGCGACCAGGAGCTGCACAGACACCGTCGAAGTCCGGAGTTGAAGACCGTGCATTGCGCGAGGTATTGTCGCCGAGCAAGCCTCGGGACAAGGTATGATTCCACAAACCATCCTTTCCTATTATATAGACGTTGACGCATTTCCTCGGTATGGGTTGGGGAGAAAATTTTTGTTTCTGCTGCCTTCTCTGTCTCCCCTAAAACCCAACAGTGAAGCCTTCCACTTTTCCTCACTCTTATATTCTACAATTATTCTAGGATTTTAAATATTGGTTGAGGCTATAGCTTAATATTAGTATCTACAAATTCTCATCCTTCAAGTATTAGGGTTATCACATACAAAGATTTCATGTTCATGTGATTCGAAAGAGTCAATTAGGGTTATCAGATCCTAATATGGTTTGGTCTATGCTATTACAACGAAATATAGACATTGAAAGGTAGCCAAGAAAAGAAAAGGGACAAGGAATTTTGGGTATCCACCTAATCAATTAGGGGCCTAGAAGAATGGGAAATTAGCCTATGTGTCGGGAATCGAGTATGTTACAGTCTCCCAATCCCATCCATCTTCTTCATTCCAGAAATCTCTAACCAAGAACAGCTGCCTTCTATCACTAGCAAAGATGGCATGGTTAAAGAGTCTCTCATCACACCACCATGAGTCCCAGAAAGGGATATTACCTCTCCCAATCGACCATCTACAAAAAGGAAACATTCTAGGGAACATGTCCCATATCTTCTTCCAGAAAGGGGACAGACAACTGCTAATCTTTAAGTGATTAGGATAGTTTCCGGACCTACCTGTTGCATGGTTAGCATACTTATCTCTGCAAAAAGATGCCCACAAAGTCTCACTATTGAGAACTTCCCAACATGCCTTAGCAACAAAGGCATCATTGATCATCTTCAAGGAAGTGAGACCAAGACCCCCATCTATCATTGGTGTAGCAACTCTTTCCCATCCGACCCATGCTTTTCTCTGGTGATTCTCCCTGTCCGCCCATAGAAAGCTAAAAAATTTGCTCTCTATACGCTGGATGATACCTGCTGGAATTCCCACCACCGCTGTCGTGTAGACAATAATGGATGACAGCACATGAGCAACCAGTAACCTTCATCCTACAAAAGATAGCAATCTAGATTTCCATGCAGCCACTTTAGTGTTCACTTGTCTAACAAGAAACTCATAGTCAATTAATTTTGTCCTTCCTTTAGAAATCGGTATGCCCAGGTAAGTAAAAGATTGAGTCGCCTTATCTACTCCAAAGTCCTTTTCTATGTCATCTGCCTTTGCTTGATCATACCCCCCAATCACACAAATAGATTTTTGTCTATTGATTCTCTGACCAGTTGCCTTTTCATATAAATCGAATGCGCTTCTAACTGTATTGATTTTCCGCTAGTCCGCATTGAAGAACATCACAAGATCATCAGCATAGAGAAGCATTGGAGGCACCACCCCATATCCTCTTGTACATAAATTGGCAATGGACCGATCACTCACCAATCTACTCATCCTTCTGCAAAGAAGTTCCTCAAAGATAATGAACATGAATGGTGATATAGCATTACCTTGCTTTAAGCCTTTTCCAAACTGAAAAAACCCAGCTGTATCCCCACCAATAGTAATCGTAGCCCAGGTGTGTTTAAAGAAACTCATACATAGATCGATCACCTCGGGTAGAAACCCAAAAGCAGCAAGACATTTACACATCACCTGCCAATGCACTCTGTTATATGCTCTTGACATATCGAACTTAACCACAATATTAGGAAATTCCCGACCTTGATTGATATCATGCATCAACTCTCTAGCCAGCCTGACATGATGAGTAATATCATTTCCCTTCAAGAAAGCTCCCTGTGGATGGGATATCATCTGGGTCATCAATGGAGCCAACCTGTTACTAAGGATTCTAGCAAGGATTCTTAGGGTCAGATTCTCAATCGAGATAGGTCGGAAATCAGCGGATAACTTCTTGGGAGAGTCGATCTTCGGAATAAGGAGGATTCTACAGCAGAACAAACCTCTATGACACATCTGTCCTCTAAAGAAACCATCTGCCAGGGTGAGGAAATCGTCCCTAATAATATGCCACACAGCTGAAAAGAAAGGTAGGGTAAAACCATCCGGCCCAGGGGCTATATTTGGGTCCATTTCCTTCAATGTCTTCATAATCTCGTCCTCATGAGGGGTGGCCGTCAGTGAGCAGCTATCATCTGTCGAGATAGTCTCTGGGATGTCTTGTAGAAACTATTCTAAGGCGATGCTATCTATCTCAACTTCCTCATTGTATTGTTGCTGGTAATGTGTCGCCGCCATCTGAGCCATCTCAGCAGGGTTCATTATCACAGTACCATCAGGCAGTGTCAATGCATTTAGCCTTCCGTGTCTTCACCTAGCTTTGACTACCGAATGATAAAACCGAGTGTTGCGCTCACCATCTTGTAGCCAACTAATTCTAGCCTTCTCCCTCCAAATAGCCTCTTCCACATCTAGAAGCTACTCAAGCTCATTCTCTGCAGTCTTTAAGTTTGACTCATTGAATGGAGTGGGATTTTCATCAAACACAGCCTATGTAGTGAATACCACGTCCTCTAAATCTTTGATACGTTGATTATTGTCTCCAAACTTTGTCTTACTCCAGGCCTTGAGAGCACCTCTTATTTGCTTCAATTTATGATAGAAAACGAACGATGAATGTCCAAGGACTCTCTCTTCCCAGATCTTCTCAACAATCTTCAAACATTCAACCTCCCTTAGCCATGTCGACATGAATGAGAAGTGAGCTTTCCTATCAGTAAAAGCCTATGCACCCGGGATAGTTATAATAGGGCAGTGATCCGACACCCGAGATCTGGTAAGGTGTATAGACCGAGTCGTGGGTTTCTCTGCAAACCATGCTCCATTCATAAGAACCCTTTATAACCTCTCCCAAACAATAGGCGTGAGTATCTGTTTGTTAACCCAAGTAAACCGGCTTCCTTCAAAAGGCACCTCCTTCAAGAGAGCATCAACAATAAGAGCATTGAAACTAAACATTTCCTGATAAGTTGGAGCATTTCCCCCACGTTTCTCCTGAGCCTCTCGCACAACATTAAAATCACATGCTATGATCCATTTCATGTCACCTATTTCAGCAGACATGATGATAATCTCTTCCCATAAATCTCTCCTGTGGGTACAATCACAACTTGCATACACAGCCGTAACAAAGAAGGATGAACCATCTGAGGCCTCACATCTAACAATAATGTGTTGTCTATGTCTTCTAAAAATCACTGGCTATAGGTTCAGGTCCGTATACACCCATATCTTTCCTTCCTCTATATGGTTGTCAACCACCCAATCTAGGCATACCACATCTAACAACTCAGCAGCCTGTTCAGCATGTAAGAAAGGTTCAAAGAGGCAAACAATGCCCGATTTGAACTTACTACAAAGTCTCCTCAGCACCCTTCTAGTTGGGTTGTTAGCAGCCCCTCTAATATTCCAGAATATTGACTTACTATCCATAAGAAAATGAAACTACTCTTCTCATCTCAGTCACTATCAAGTCAGTGACTAAACCTCCATTCATCCTCATCGCTAAAATCAACGTAGGCAGCATGTCTCTCGTCCTCTGAGTGTCTCCTCCTAGAGCGATCACTCCTGTTATAAGCGCGTTCTTGGATAGTGTTGCGTCCCCGATCAGTAAACTCAACTCTCCTCGAGCTGGATCTGTATCTTCTTCTATCCGTTCTTCTACGTTCTCTGTCACGGGCATCCTCAAAGTGTATAAAGTCCTCCAACCTTCTATTCGAAAGGAATTTTCTGTTGCCTTCTCGATCAACTATAACTCTACTCGGAGATCTATCATGTCTTTAACGTTGTCTGTCCGGAGATGGTCCCCATGATCTAGGTCTCTCCACCGGAGACGGCGGTCTAGAATTCACTGTAACCTCAGAAACAGATCCTGGTCCATCCCTATTGTTTTTCACAACGAGAGCTTCTCTTGGTATTCCATATTCACCGCCAGCTTCAGTAAGGATATAGTCTTCTGCACCCATTTTTCCTCTAGCTACCATGATAAGATGAACTGAGGTCCTCCTCGATCCATTTGTAAGGGATACGAATTGTGGTACATCTTCACTAAAGGCCTCCACGAGCATGAGTATACCTGATAGAGTCATCTTCTCCCTTCTGCCAGTCTGATATATGTATTAGTTTACCAAACGGTTTGACAATGGCTGCAACAGATTCATCATCCCGACACACCATGGGAAGGTCTGCCACCTAAAACCAGAAGCCTTCTTTGCATAAATGTCGCTCCCCTCCAACCATGTGCCTCGTGTCAATCCTAGAACCTCTAAAGGTAGGTACCCCTTTTGCTGCAGTTTCCTTTGCTTCGTTGGGGCAAGAGAAAAAGGCAATCGCTTTTCTATCTGAAAAACGATATAAGTCCACTGCACATGGCCAACATTGCCTTAAGAATGGGCAGAGAGACGTCCATGATATTTCATTGGGCTAATAAATCTCCACCGCCCTCTCAAGAGCAGTGTTCTTGCTTCTTCTCATATCATCATCAGGGCCTATATCCACAGAAATCCTTTTTGGGATGTGATGTGGTGTACCCCTAGCTGGTCTTCCTGACGGCAGTGGAGGGAACACCGTTCTCGACTGTATATCCGGTACCCTTGCTTGAGAAACCATCTGATTGCATCTCGCTGCAAGGTGTCCAAGCCTACGACATTTGTAGCACACCTTGTTCCTCCTGCATTGTGATTGCCAATGCCCTCTGCCAAGACACCGGAAACATGCGTCATGAGGTATGTCATATAGCGGTTTCTTGGTCGATGGATGTCCATGCGTCTTGGAAGCTGACCCATTGTACTGTGCCGCCAGAGACAACATATAACCAGTCTGCATCGTTGATCTTGGTCGCTGAGCTGTTCTCTGGTTGGCTATAATTGTTTCTTCAATTGCATTCATCGCAGGGGACTGCTGAGGTATCCCATGGAGGGCCGTCGTATCTTCTTGGAGGGGTGACTCCATGGTATTCATCCCTTGTGGCTGCTCGAGCATCAGCTGAGGTGTATGGTTCACTTCTTGTGTCTGCTCGTTCATCGGTTGAGGCGTAGGGTTCTCTTGCGACGCTTGCCCTGCGTTCGTCTACGGAGGAGAAAAAGAGTTCGTCCTCGCCTCTGGACTTGGTGTCGGCATGCTGACCAAAGGGTGTGTATCCTCAGTCGTCGTTATATGCGTGGGTGATTGAAAAAAATTCCTGATGTGTGGGATCACTGCATCCGGCAGCGTGGATGCGGAGGCAAAAAATTCTCATCACTCAGCGACAACCCCTTATGCCTGTCTCACACTCTGTCGTGTAACCCTGTGGATCAGCGGTGAGGGTAGCATCAAGCCTTATCGTATCAGGATTCTCATAGTCGAGGACTGAATCGGTCTAACCCAGTAGCAGATTGTCACGGAAGTAGCACGATACGAGATCCCACACGATACGAGTGGGCGATATGCCTAACCCCGTATCGGTATGTTACCTTGGCAGGAAGGAAGCTGTAACGGGCTCCAGCTAACACGATACGAGAGCCTCAAAACCATATTGATGTGTCATTTCACCATGGTTCACCTTGTCCGGAAGGAAGCTATGAAGGGCAGCATGTGAGGAGAGCCTGACATGGATGGACAATAGATGAAAATGCTTCGGACGATGCAGCTACTAGCACGATATGATAGCAGCTTCCCCGATACGTGAAACTCACACCTGTGTCGGACTCCAATTACCACGATATGAGAGCAGACCTCACGATACTAGAGCTCCCCCCACACGATACGAGATCTCCGACCCCCTCATGCACGATATCTGCTAATCACAATTGCAGAGAGGGCAGCCGATGCAGCAACTAGCACATAGCAGCTTCGCCGATACGTGAATTCACACCAATCGAGATTAGCAGCTCCCCCGATATGTGAACTCACACATGTGCCGGACTCCACTAACACCATATGAGAGCAGCACTCATGATACTAGATCTCCCCCCACATGATACGAGAGCTCCCACCCCACACGATACGAGAGCTCCCACCAACCTTGAATATGATGATGCCATCTTAATATTATACTTGATCTAAATCTTGTGACATATCTTGATCTTTTGACCTAAATCTTGTGGCATATCATATACCAGTTACTTTGCCAAAACACATACTGAAGCAACATAAAACCTTGAGGCAATCAATCCAAAATCTCATATCATTCATAAAACCACTATGTACTAACTCCCAAGGACCTAAGAGTACAAACACGACACATAGGACTTCTATCTACAAGACAGGACAGACAACACACTCAACCTAAGTTGTTACTACTGTCCATCTTGTTGTTCTCCTCTCTCTACAGTACAGTCTCTACCTCCTCGTCTGCGTCCACCTAAAAATGTTGGGACCAACGGGGTGAGACAGTTGTCCCAAAGAGAGATATAACTCTCCGCCAACAATATCATTATCATAGGTAAACAATATAAAATTGAGTAGAGGATTTTTTTCATAAATAAGAATGTTTAATCATTGATTAATTGTATTGCAAAGCAATAACATTGTCTAAGCAATTCAACTATCTATGATAGAGCTATAGATCATCTATTTTCTTTATAATGAATATGAAGAACATGTATAACATCTATCAACTAAGATGTATAAAAGTAATGTAGCATCAACCAATGTTTTTGTATACATTTCTTAAGAAAATACGCTACACAGGTGATTACATGTTCACAATCACACTTATGCCCAGAGGAGATGAGGTATACCGCTCATGCTCCAACCGACCAAGGCTACATAAAACATCGGTACCAGACAAGGTCAATGGAAGAGCCGGCTGCCATGACCTCACCCGTCTCAGTCAGTAATGAAAAACACTAGAGGGTGGGTGAATAGGGTTTGATAATAATTTTTAAAATAATTCAACCAACAAACAACCACAAGGATGTTGAAGAAGGAGACAATGGTTTAGAGTGGTTCCACCCTTAGCAAAAACTAAGGGAGTCAGTCCACTACCCAATTGTTTCCAATAGGGATTTTGAAAGTATTTGAATTTTATTACCTTCTCAAGGATGTTACACAAAATTACAAATACCTTCCCAAACCCTTTGGACAACCTTCACCTGAAGTCGTCTCACCAACCTTGAAACAACTTTCACTTGAAGTAACTTCAAGCTCCCCCTTGAATTAGCCTTCCTCCTTGAAGTAGCTTCCCGTTGAGACCTTCTAGACGTAGTCCAAAGTCCTCCTTCTCCACCTAAGAAGATTTTACCCTCTCCACTCCACAACCTCCAACCTAGGAGTAGCAAGGAGAGTACAATGCATTAAGAAAGAACAAGAAAGGAAAAAAAAATTGCAATTACCACTTAAGCATAAGGCTTGTATCCTATACCAAGTGTTTTGATCTCCTATCAAATGTGTATGAAAGTGGAAGTATAGTGGGTAGGAGATTCTAGTCTATAGGACACGAAATGCCAGCAATGAAAATCATTAGCAAGTGTTGAAGTTGCTCAATTGCTCACAAGAATTGATTCTCAATTGCAAGTATGTGTACTCAAGTGAGTTTAGGTGTCCTAAGGCATGTCCTATTTATAGGAATGGCCTACTAGTACTTAGGGATGTTCTAGACACTTTCTAAGGGGTTCTTAGTGCTCAACTAGCCGTTAGATATCTATTAATTGCATTTGTAACGACTAGTTAATTAATTCTACAAAGTGCAAATAGAAACCTTCTCGGTCGAGAAGTTTGTTGACCGAGTGTCTCTCAGTCGAGGAATTTGTCAATCGAGGGTAAGTCTGGGGAAAGTGTATTGCCACATTCAACTCAACTCCCAACTAATTTTTCCCACTAAGTCTAACAACTATAGAACCTGCTCGAGACACAGACTCGGTCAAAGTATAGTTCAACCGAGCCTTTCTCAATGATGGATTTTAGCAGGTTATACAAAGGTGTTTGTGATTTAAACTTAGGAGTTTCTCAATCGAGAAAATGTTCAACCGAGAGTATCTCGGTCGAGAAGTGTGTCGACTGAGACAAACTCTGTTTCAAAACTTTAACTCATATGCTAAGTGTAAGAAATGAATGTGCAATTTTAATGCTCACTTAGGGATGACCTATTTAAGTGTTGTGTATGGATAGGGAAGATCTAAATGCTTGATTTACATGATATCTAAGTACTTGTACATTATATATTTGTACAAGTTTACATTTGATTACAATCATGAAAATAAAGCAATTTAAGCATGTAGATCTTCCAAAACTTTGTCATCCACCTTGTTCCTAAAATACTCAAGTTGCACGTTAGATCCACAAGAATGAAATGTTTGTCATTTTCAAAACAAAGGGATTTTGATGATGTCCATTTAGCCAACAATCTCCCCCTTTTTGAAGATGACAAACATTTCTAAATATAACTCAAATAAGCTTGAATAATATTGAGTTGAGTTTCATACCTGAAATTTACCTTGTGTATAACTTCTCTTGTTTATGGAATATGTGATTATTATTTCCAATGAGGTGCGGAACATAAAATCCAACTCTTTAGGGAATATAGCAACATTTGATGTGAATCCAAGAGAGTACGTATGAAACTCATTGATTGAGTATTTAAGATTTATATTATTTCTCCCCCTTTGTCATTTCAAAAAGATAACTGTTAAAAATATTTGTTAAGACTCCCCCTTAGTTGGTTCTCCTCTTTTAAAAAGATAACCATGAAAACATGCTAAAAGATGTCCATTTACAGCCAAAATGTAAGGATCGGAGAAACCAACCGATTTTAAAAAGCACAAATGTCAAAGAAAACATCTTCTAAGGGAGTGATAAGTAATTTCTTCCTTATGTTATTAAATTGATCTAATAGAAGTGGTTTTGTGAAAATATCAGCTAATTGATCTTACGTATCAACATGATGAAGGGATATATGTTTTTTAGAAATATGATCCCTTAGAAAATGATGATGGATTTCAATATGTTTGGCACGGCTGTGTAAGATAGGATCATGTGCCAAGTTTATAGTGCTTGTATTGTCACAAAAGATAGGCGTAGTTGAAAATATAAAACCATAATCATTTAAAACTTGTTGCATATAAAACACTTGATCACAACAAGAGTCATCTTCCATATATTCAACTTCAGTGGTAGAAAGGGAAACCGTGTTTTGTTTCTTGCTAAACCCTGATACTAAGACTCTTCTTAATAAGAAACAACTTCCGCTTATGCTTTTTTGGTCAAGTTGACAACCAGCGTAATCGACATCAGTATAAGCTTTCAAATCCAAAGATTGTCTTTTAGGATACCATAAACCATAGTTTGTGGTGCTGGCTAAGTATCTTAGAATCCTTTTGACAACTTGAAAATGAGTTTTCATGGGTTTTGATTGAAATCTAGAACAAAGTCCAACGGAAAACATGATATCCTGTCTAGAAGCGATTAAGTAAAGCAAACTACCAATCATGGCCCTATATAAGGAATCATTAATGGGTTGTCCATTTTCATCCTTGTCAATTTTAGTAGAGGTAGCCATTGGAGTGGTAGCATGTTTGCAATGTTCCATTCTGAAACATTTTAAAAGTTCATTTGTATACTTCTCTTGGCTTATAAAAATCCCAGCGGGCGTTTTCTTTATTTGAAAACCAAGAAGGAAAGTCAATTCTCCCATGAGACTCATTTCAAATTCCTTTTGTATAATATCACTAAATTGTTTACATAAAGATTCATTTGATGCACCAAAGATAATATCATCAACATAAATTTGAACAACTAGAAAGTCAGATTCATTTGTTTTGAAAAATAAAGTAGAATCTGAATTTCCAATTGAAAAATTGTTATCAAAGAGATAATTCTTTAACCTTTCATACAAATTTCTAGGTGCTTGTTTTAAACCATAAAGTGCTTTCTTAAGTTTGTAAACATGATAATCTTTACCAGGAATTTCAAAACTAGGTGGTTGGGCAACATATACTTCCTCTTGTATTATTCTATTTAGAAATGCACTTTTTACATCCATTTGGAATAGTTTGATGTTTTTGTGGGCAGCTATAGCTAGTAGCATTCTAATGGCTTCAAGTCTTGCCACCAGTGCAAAAGTTTCATCAAAGTCTATTCCTTCTTGTTGATTATACCCTTGTGCTACCAACCTAGCTTTATTTCTTACTACTTCCCCGACTTCATTTAACTTATTTCAAAAAACCCACTTAGTTCCAATAATGGTTTTATCTTGAGGTTTAGGAACTAAGTCCCATACATCATTCTTAGTGAATTGGTTTAATTCTTCTTGCATTGCCATTATCTAATAATAATCTTTTAGAGCTTTAGTTACTTTCTTTGGTTCAATTATAGATACAAATGCCATATTTGCAACATCTCTAAAAGATTATCGATATTTTACTTTATCTTTAGGATTTCCAATAATTAGTTCTTGAGGATGATCCTTAATGAGTCTAGGGATGGGTTGTTGTGTCTCAATTTGTTGATCATTTTAATCATTTTGATCATCTTTAGTTGATATGGTTAAATCTTCAATTTGATGAGTAATATCAACTATGTCATCACTTTGTTTTAGTCCTTCATGAAAAGTAATGTGAATGGATTCTTTAGCTTTTCTAGAGATGGTATTGTAAACTCTAAATTCTTTGCTAGAAGTTGAATATCCTAAGAAAAAGGCTTTTTTGTGTTTTAGAGTCAAACTTTTCTCTATCATCTTTTGTTTTTAAGATATAGCAACCCTTGGTTTCTTATTATAAATGAGTTCATATGGTGTTTTCTTCAAATAAGAGTATACGATTACTCTATTTAGCACATAGCAAGCTGTGTTTACTGCTTCACCCCAAAAAGTTTTAGATGTATTATGTTCAAGCATCATAGTCCTAGCCATTTCTTGTAAGGACCTATTCTTTCTTTCAAGTATGCCATTTTGTTGTGGAGTACGTGGAGCTGAAAAATTGTGAGTGTAGCCTTGAGATGTGCAGAATTCTTCAAATATATGATTCTCAAATTCTCCACCATGATCACTTCTAATTGTGCATATTTTATTTTGTAATTGATATTCAATATTTGAGCAAAATTGTATGAACACTTGCATGGTATCATCTTTATTTGCAAGGAAATGAACCCATGTATATCTATTGTAATCATCAACAATAACAAAGCAATATCGTTTTCCACCAATAGATTGTGTCCTCATAGGTCCAAATAAATCCATATGAATAAGTTCTAGTGATCTACTAGTGCTAAGCATGTTTTTGGGTTTAAAAGAAGTTTTAGTTTGTTTACCCAAAGTACATGGTTCAAAATTTTCAGATTGATCAAAAGATAGCTTAGGCGAACCACAAACAAGATCATATTTAACTAGCTTTTTGATAACATCTGAACTAGCATGACCTAATTTTCTATGCCATTATTGGAGAGAATTATCTTTTGCAAGTAAACATTTTCCAACTACATATTGCATAGAGTTAGGTCTAATAATATATAGATTTCCAATTCTTTTTCCTTCATACACAACATTTGTAGTGTTCTCTATTAGTAACTTGCAGCAATTTTTATTAAATAAAACATCATATCCAGTATCACATAGTGGACTGACACTTATTAAATTATGGTGCAAACCATCAACAAGTAAAACATTTTTTATTTTAAGGTTTGTACCAATGTTACCTATTCCAACAATTTTACCTTTGCCATTGTCTCCAAAAGTGACTATTCCATTTTTCTTTTCTTCAAAAGTTTGAAAAGCATCCTTATTGCCGGTCACATGTTTGGAGCATCCACTATCAACCACCCAATCCTGCAACAAAATATGGATTTTGGTACCCATGTGATGGTCCATTATGGTTAGGTACATTTAATAATAAACTGAACATGATTACATAATTTAAGATTATTAGAACTTCATTCGGTCGACAAATACTCCGACCGATCTTGTCTTGGTCGACAATTTCTCGACCGAGATTTTTACTGTTTTAACTGTAGATTTTACATTAGGTACATGAATTCCTTCGGTCAAATAATTTCTCGACCAAGAAATGTCTCGGTCGAACTATTTGTCGACCGAGGTTGTTTCTATTTATTTTTAGCAATCTTTTTATGTCAGTTTGGGCTTAAATCGTTGTAATATGCTAAGGTACCATTCTATTTAGTTGAGATGAGACATTAAGATATTCAAATGAAGTGTTAGGTCAAATATCAACTTAATAATATTAAATTTTCTAAGTTTGGGGTATTAGAACCCATACTAACTCAACATCCTTTTGATTGTAAGGACATGAGAAGGAATAATGTCCAAGACGCAAGCAATAGTGACAAACAATAGAATCAATTTCATTTATCTTTCTAGGATTTTGAGTTGTGTTCTTGGGTACAAATATGATCTTGGTCTTGGGTGCTTGAGTTCTCCTAGGTTTGGGTTGATAAGCATTTTCTTTTGGAACATATCCTAAACCTCTTCTTCCACTATAACTAGAAGAGTTCTTTAGGATCTTATGAAGAATACCATTATTTCTCAATATACTAACCTCTTTTTGTAACTTAGCAATCTCATCCATTTTCTTTTTGATATGTAACTTTGCTTGATCTAGATCAGATGACAAAGCATCTCTTTCTTTAACTACAACATCATAATCTAGATGAGTACATACGATAGGCCGAGTATGAAAATTATTTAGTTTTGCAAGCAATTCAACCTTTTCTTGAGAAAGAAGATCATAGTTTGTTTCTAAAGTAAGCAACTTCATATTGCAATCATTTAAATATGATTTCAAAGTAAGGTTTTTAGAAATAATTTTTTCCTTTTCAAAAGAAAGATTATTTAATTTAGCATATAAATCCTCATTCGTTCTAGTAACTTTCTTTAGTTTCTTTTTGCAATCAACATATTTGTCATGAGTATCTTGAAGACTAGCAATTAGATCTTCTTTTGACAAATCAAGAAGGCTTACCTCTTGAGAATCATCACTATCATCTTCTTTGGCCATGAGACACTCCACATTGTCTTCTCCACTCTCACTATCACTTGACTCATCCCATGCATCATTGTATGCTTTTTCTCCCTTCTTCTTGGATGAGCTTTTCTTCCCTTTCTTTGCTGTAGGACATTCATTCTTAAGATGTCCCTTCTTTCCACATTCATAACACCTAGGAGAGGAAGAAGAAGAAGAACTCGTAACTTTTTTAGATTTAAATCTTCTATATTTCTTACCATTTACAATTAGAACTTCTTCTCCCTCATGTCCATTACTTGTCTCATCAGTTTCTTGAGTGATGACCTTTGTAGCCTTGAAAGCCGTGTCCTTCTTTCTTCCTTGTTGAAGTTCACACTCTCGTCTTTCTTCCTCCTCCAAGGTTGCCTCATGTGCTTATAAGTTGCCAATGAGTTGCTCCATCCTTAGTCGGGTGAGGTCATTGGCTTCTTCAATTGCGGTCACCTTAGGCTTGTACTTAGGAGGAAGAGACCTAATAATTTTTGACACTTGATCTTCTTCACTAATGGATTTACCTAATGCATTCAAACCATTAACAATAGAAGAAAACTTTGCATACATTTCACTAATAGACTCATTTGGTTCCATATGAAACTGTTCAAAATTTTGTTTAAGCATGCCAATTTTGGAATTTTTTACTTGAGCAGTTCCTTCATAAGTAATAGAGAGTCTATGCCATATCTCATATGCAGTTTCACAATTTGAACTTCTATTGAACTCACCTACGGAAATTGAACAATAAAGGATACTTACAACTTTTGCATTTAATTGAGCTAATCTCACCGTGTTTGCATCCCATGTAGCATATTCAGTTTGAGGAAGATCATAGGCATTTGACACCATTCTCCAGAGATCCCAGCTGATTCCTTGAAAGTAGAATTGCATCCTCCATTTCCAATAGGTGTAGTTGGTGCCATCAAATGGTGGAGGCCGAGCCACAAGTGTTCCTTCCAAGTTGAGGTTGTTTAGTACCCCATCACCCATTTTCTTCAAGACTTTGTTAAAGTTCCTTGAAGCCTGCTCTGATACCAAATGAAAAACACTAGAGGGGGGGGTGACTAGGGTTTTATAACAATTTTTAAAATAATTCAACCAACAAACAACCACAAGGATGTTGAAGAAGGAGATAAGGGTTTAGAGTGGTTCCACCCTTAGCAAAAACTAAGGGAGTCAGTCCACTACCCAATTGTTTCCAATTGGGATTTTGAAAGTATTTGAATTTTATTACCTTCTCAAGGATGTTACACAAAATTACAAATACCTACTCAAACCCTTTGGACAACCTTCACCCGAAGTCGTCTCACCAACCTTGAAGCAGCCTTCACTTGAAGTAACTTCAAACTCCCCCTTGAAGTAGCCTTCCTCCATGAAGTAGCTTCCCGTTGAGACCTTCTAGAAGTAGTCCAAAGTCCTCCTTCTCCATCTGAGAAGATTTTACCCTCTCCATTCCGCAGCCTCCAACCTAGGAGTAGCAAGGAGAGTACAATGCAAGAACAAAGAATAAGAAAGGAAAAAAAGGAAATTCCAATTACCACTTAAGCACAAGACTTGAATCCTATATCAAGTGTTTTGATCTCATATCCAATGTGTATGAAAGTGGAAGTATAGTGGGTAGGAGATTATAGCCTATAGGACATGAAATGCCAACAATGGAAATGATTAGCAAGTGTTGAAGTTGCTTAATTGCTCACAGGAATTGATTCTCAATTGCAAGTATATGTACTCAAGTGAGTTTAAGTGTCCAAAGGCATGTCCTATTTATAGTAATGTCCTACTAGTACTTAGGGACGTTCTAGACACTTTCTAGGGGGTTCTTAGTGCTCAACTAGCCATTAGATATCCACTAATTGCATTTGTAATGGCTAGTTAATTAATTCTGAAAAGTGCAAATAGAAACCTTCTCAGTCGAGAAGTTTGTCGACCGAGTGTCTCTCATTCGAGGAATTTTTCGACCGAGGGTAAGTCTCGGGAAAGTGTATTGCCACGTTCAACTCAACTCCCAACTACTTTTTCCCACCAAGTCTAACGGATATAGAACCTGTTCGAGACATAGACTCAGTTGAAGTATAGTTCGACCGAGCCTTTCTCAGTGATGGATTTTAGCAAGTTATACAAAGGTGTTTGTGCTTTAAACTTGGAAGTTTCTCGGTCAAGAAAATGTTCAACCGAGAGTATCTTGGTCGAGAAGTGTGTCGACCGAGACAAACTCTGTTTCAAAACTTTAATTCATATGCTAAGTGTAAGAAATGAATGTGCAATTTTGATGCTCACTTAGGGATGACCTATTTAAGTGTTGTGTGTGGATAGGGAAGATCTAAATGCTTGATTTACATGATATCTAAGTACTTGTACATTATATATTTGTACAAGTTTATATTTGATTACAATCATGAAAATAAAGCAATTTAAGCATGTAGATCTTCCAAAACTTTGTCATCCACCTTGTTCCTGAAATACTCAAGTAGCACATTAGATCCACAAGAATGAAATGTTTGTTATTTTCAAAACAAAGGGATTTTGATGATGTCCATTTAGCCAACAATCTCCCCCTTTTTGAAGATGACAAACATTTCTAAATATAACTCAAATAAGCTTGAATAATATTGAGTTGAGTTTCATACCTAAAATTTACCTTGTGTATACCTTCTCTTGTTTATGGAATGTGTGCTTATTATTCCCAAAGAGGCGTGGAACATAAAATCCAACTCTTTAGGGAATATAGCAACATTTGATGTGAATCCAAGAGAGTACGTATGAAACTCATTGATTGAGTATTTAAGATTTATATTATTTCTCCCCTTTGTCATTTCAAAAAGATAACCGTTAAAAATATTTGTTAAGACTCCCCCTTAATTGGTTCTCCTCTTTTAAAACGATAAACATGAAAACATGCTAAAAGATGTCCATTTACAGCCAAAATGTAAGGATCGGAGAAACCAACTGATTTTAAGAAGCACAAATGTGAAAGAAAACATCTTATAAGGGAGTGATAAGTAATTTCTTCCTTATGTTATTAAATTGATAAAATGGAAGTGGTTTTGTGAAAATATCAACCAATTGATCTTCCATATCAACATGATGAAGGGATATATATATTTTAGAAATATGATCCCTTAGAAAATGATGACGGATTTCAATATGTTTGGCATGACTGTGTAAGATAGGATTATGTGCCAAGTTTATAACACTTGTATTATCACAAAGGATAGGCGTAGATGAAAATATAAAACCATAACCATTGAAAACTTGTTGCATATAAAGCACTTGAGCACAACAAGACCCGACTGCCATATATTTAACTTTAGTGGTAGAAAGGGCAACCGTGTTTTGTTTCTTGCTAAACCATGATACTAAGGATCTTCCTAATAAGAAACAACTTCCGCTTGTGCTTTTTTAGTCAAGTCGACAACCAGCGTAATCGACATCGGTATAAGCTTTCAAATCTAAAGATTGTCTTTTAGGATACCATAAACCATAGTTTGTGGTGCCGGCTAAGTATCTTAGAATCCTTTTGACAGCTTGAAAATGATTTTGTATGGTATTTGATTGAAATCTAGCACAAAGTCCAACGGAAAAAATGATATCCGGTCTAGAAGCCGTTAAGTAAAGCAAACTACCAATCATAGCCCTATATAAGGAATCATCAATGGTTCTCCATTTTCATCATTGTCAATTTTAGTAGAGGTAGCCATTGGAGTGGTAGCATGTTTGTAATGTTCCATTATGAAACATTTTAAAAGTTCATTTGTATACTTCTCTTGGCTTATAAAAATCCCAGTGGGCATTTTCTTTATTTGAAAACCAAGAAAGAAAGTCAATTCTCCCATGAGACTCATTTCAAATTCTTTTTGCATAATATCACTAAATTGTTTACATAAAGATTCATTTGATGCACCAAAGATAATATCATCAACATAAATTTGAACAACTAGAAAGTCGGATTCATATGTTTTGAAAA
The DNA here is from genome assembly GCA_963693085.1 of Alisma plantago-aquatica. NCBI lineage: Eukaryota > Viridiplantae > Streptophyta > Magnoliopsida > Alismatales > Alismataceae > Alisma > Alisma plantago-aquatica. Next base: position 762,510,595 of record OY856409.1, read on the forward strand.
ATAAATTAGAATATAAATTTCCAATTGAAAAACTGTTATCAAAGAGATAAATTTTGAGCCTTTCATACCAATTTCTAGGTGCTTGTTTTAAACCATAAACTACTTTCTTAAGTTTATAACCTGATCATCTTTACCAAGAATTTCAAAACTAGGTGGTTGGGCAACATATACTTCCTCTTGTATTATTCCATTTAGAAATGCACTTTTTACATCTATTTGGAATAGTTTGATGTTTTTGTGGGAAGCTATAGCTAGTAGCATTCTAATGGCTTCAAGTCTTGCCACTGGTGCATAAGTTTCATCAAAGTTTATTCCTTCTTGTTGATTATACCCTTGTGCTACCAACCTAGCTTTATTTCTTACTACTTCCCCAACTTCATTTAACTAATTTCGAAAAACCCACTTAGTTACAATAATGGTTTTATCTTGAGGTTTAGGAACTAAGTCCCATACATCATTCTTAGTGAATTGATTTAATTCTTCTTGCATTGCCATTATCCAATAATCATCTTTTAGAGCTTCAGTTACTTTCTTTGGTTCAATTATAGATACAAATGCCATATTTGCAACATCTCTACAAGATGATCGAGTTTTTATTTTATCTTTAGGATTTCCAATGATTAGTTCTTGAGGATGATCCTTAACGAGTCTAGGGATGGGTTGTTGTGTCTTAATTTGTTGATCATTTTCAACATTTTGATCATCTTTAGTTGATATGGTTAGATCTTCAATTTGATGAGTAATATCAACTCTGTCATCACTTTGTTTTAGTCCTTCATAAAAAGTAATGTGAATGGATTCTTCAACTTTTCTAGAGATGGTATTGTAAACTCTAAATGCTTTGCTAGAAGTTGAATATCCTAAGAAAAAGGCTTTTTGTGATTTAGAGTCAAACTTTTCTCTATCATCTTTTGTTTTTATGATATAGCAAGTTGAGCCAAAAGTATGAAAATAATCAACCCTTGGTTTCTTATTATAAATGAGTTCATATGGTGTTTTCTTCAAATAAGAGTGTATGGTTACTCTATTTAGCACATAGCAAGCTGTGTTTACTGCTTCAGTCCAAAACGTTTTAGATGTATTATGTTAAAGCATCATAGTCCTAGTCATTTCTTGTAATGAACCTATTCTTTCTTTCAACTATGCCATTTTGTTGTGGAGTACGTGGAGCTGAAAAATTGTGAGTGTAGCCTTGAGATGTGCAGAATTCTTCAAATATATAATTCTCAAATTCTCCACCATGATCACTTCTAATTGTACATATTTTATTTTGTAATTGATTTTCAATCTTTGAGCAAAATTGTATGAACACTTGCGTGGTATCATCTTTATTTGCCAGGAAATGAACCCATGTATATCTACTATAATCATCAACAATAACAAAGCAATATTTTTTCCACCAATAGATTGTGTCCTCATAGGTCCAAATAAATCCATATGAATAAGTTCTAGTGATCTACTAGTGCTAAGAATGTTTTTGGATTTAAAAGAAGTTTTAGTTTGTTTACCCAAAGTACATGGTTCACAATTTTCGGATGGATCAAAAGATAGCTTAGGCAAACCACGAACAAGATCATATTTAACTAGCTTTTTGATAATATGTGAACTAGCATGACCTAATTTTCTATGCCATAATTGGAGAGAATTATCTTTTGTAAGTAAACATTTTCCAACTACAGATTGCATAGAGTTAGGTCTAAGAATATATAGATTTTCAATTATTTTTCCTTCATACACAACATTTGTAGTGTTCTCTATTAGTAACTTGCAGCAATTTTTATTAATTAAAAGATCATATCCAGTATCACATAGTTGAATGACACTTATTAAATTATGGTGTAAACCATCAACAAGAAAAATATTTTTTATTTCAAGATTTGTACCAATATTACCTATTCCAACAATTTTACCTTTGCCATTGTCTCCAAAAGTGACTGTTCTATTTTTCTTTTCTTTAAAAGTTTGAAAAGCATCCTTATTGCCGGTCATATGTTTGGAGCATCCACTATCAACCACCCAATCCTGCAACAAAATATGGATTTTGGTACCCATGTGATGGTCCATTATGGTTAGATACATTTAATCTACTATTCTATCGTACTAAGCACCACCACCCGTTTCCGTCCTCTCTATTCCCAACAAATTCCGGACTCCTCACATCCCTAAACTTCTTCCATAAACTTTCTATATTTAACCCATGAGGACTCTTCACTTACGTAATTCCCCATCAGGACTCTTCACTTAGGTAATTCTTCTTCCGCCGAGAGCGAGTCTGGTACATTCATCTTTATGGACGGGCCATTCCCTAGCCCCAATCCTCCCATCGTTAATCTACTATTTATCATACGTGGTAGAGCGGCTTTGAAGGACAACATCGCAATGATCATGCCTACGAAAGATTCGCCGCCAAGAGAGTGAGGAACAGGGTTGGGCTTATTCCAAAAAAGTTGTTCCCTTCTACTCCTTGGCCCTGCTATTTGACAACGATCAATGGTTGTTGTTTCAGTTGCTTTACGGCCACCGACGCCATGCAAGTGGAGGGACAGACGGGCCGTGCGGAAAGGGTGACGAGAACGAGAACAAGTACACAGATTTTCCAATATTAGATTGCTTATCAGCACCGAACTTTTTTTTTTTTTGAAGGTGTCGTGCCATATTTCATTACGGTGGCCAATCGGCCCTAGCAAGGTTCAAGTACAAACTGAGAAAAGACGATACCAAATCAAAAGATTCGACTGACCCACGACGGGTATCATTAGCTATAGAATTAGCTAAATTATTACTACTCCGACTTCTAAAAGCTAAAGAGAAAGAACTAAAATTGCCTATGAGCAGCCTAATGTCCTCCAAGATGCCTCCCAAATAGTCAGTCCTCATGCCGGCTTTGTGAAATGCGTTGGCCACCACCTGCGAATCAGTCTCAACCTCAACGTTGCTCCATGCGTGCTTTTTCATCCATAGACAGGCTTCACGTAAGCTTAAGGCCTCCGCAATGTCTATATCCTTCCATCCCATCCATCGTTTGCTGCCAATGCCGAGGACGTTGCCATGGCTGTCCCTTAGAACCCATCCCGCCGCCGTGGTTCCATCATCTCCTACCGACGCATCAACGTTCAGCTTGACTTGATCTGCCGCTGGAGCTGTCCATCTTTCCCTTTGGGTTCTTGTGTTGTGCCGTTCACCATGGCTGTTCGGCGTTGCATTCATATTGCTGTGGTCACGCAGCAGCGCCAACAGACTGGTCTTAAGAGCTGCTCCGCTTTGGTTTTGTTTCTTGAAAATGCGGGCGTTTCGCAGCGTCCATGCCGCCCAAGTGATGGCAACCATCTCCTCCCGTATGTCTTTGTCAGCGGTGCTCATGATGGTTGTAATGGCCTCCATGACCGTGAGGTCTTTCACCCGATCCACACTGTCCCTGGCATAGTGCGACGCTTGTTCCCAGATTTCGACGGCGCTTGGACATTTGAATAGCATGTGTGGGATGGACTCCCTTTTCGAGTAGCACAGCAAATAAATACCATCTGTGTTGCAGTGTCTGTCATATAATCTGCCCATTGTTGCTAGTCCACCGGTTGCTGCTCGCCACATGAAGTGTGCCGCCTTTGGAGCAAGCCCGCTCCTCCATATCAACCGCCAAATGCTCTCCCCCGGCTCGGAAATATGTGCTATTGTATTCTGTCTCCCCATAGCTCCTAGCCAGTAAGCCGATCTGACCGAGAACTCACCGTTCTTTGATGGCCACTAGTACCTGACGTCGGGAGCTCGCTCTATCCTGAGAGGTATAGTCATAATATCCCTTGCTATGCTGTCCGGAAAGATGGCGTGAATAACGTCACTGTTCCACTCCATCCTCTCATCATGAATGAGCTCTCTCACATATATGGGCTGCTCACCCTCCACGTCTATATTCTCCCAGCCTGTTTCCCCTCTTCGGCACCCACCTGTCCTCCCATATATTTATATTCGCACCACTCCCAATCCTCCATTCCACCCCTTCCACAGCAAGAGCCTTCGCCGCCCATATACTACGCTAGGTGTAGCTCGGGTTATGACCTCTCCTCGCCTCCCAAATATCAGATGAAGGGAAATATCTTGCTTTGAGAACTTTGGCCACCATCGTATTAGGCTTAGAATGTACTCTCCACACCTGCTTAGCCAACAACGCTTGGTTGAAGACATGCAAGTCCCTGAACCCCATCCCGCCTTGCTTCTTTGGTTTACACATCCTATCCCAACTCATCTAGGCTAACTTCCTCTCATTACCCTTGGCCCCCCACCACCATCTTGCCACCATACTGTGCATTTCATCCACCATCCCTGCCGGTAACTGGAAAATACTCATGACGTACATCGGAATAGCTTGTGCCACCGCCTTTATCAGCACCTCTTTGCCCGGTTTGGATAACAACTTCTCCGCCCATCCTTGCAGTTTCCGCCACACCCTCTCCTTTATATAGCCGAAAATCTGTTTTTTGGACCGCCCTATAGCTGTAGGTAGACCCAGGTATCGGGCATGCCTGTCCACCTCTTTAACCTGCAACATCTCTTTGATCTCTTCTCTCTTAGATAGACACATTCCTTTGCTGAAAACAACCTCCGTCTTCGAGTAATTAAGTTTTTGCCCGGATGCCTGTTCATACTGGCTGATAATTTCAGCAATTTTCAAGCATTCCGTGGTGGTTGCTCTTGCAAAGAGAATACTGTCATTTGCAAAAAAAAGATGTGAGATACTCGGTGCAGCTCTACTAACTTTAATCCCATGAATGAGATTATTGTTAGCAGCTCTGCGAAGTAAGGTAGAAAAAACATCCGCACATAGAATAAAGAGATAGGGTGAGAGAGGGTCTCCCTGTCTAAGTCCTCGGGTAGGCTTGATCTGTCCGGTCTGGTTTCCGTTAAACGCAAAGGCATGATTAACAGTAGATATGCAATCATAGATCCGATCCCTCAGCTTGTCACCAAAACCCAAACACCCCATAACGTGCATAAGGAAATCCCATTCAACTCTATCATAGGCTTTGGACATGTCGAGCTTGAGCGCTAGATTACCCCTTCCATCCTTTCTTTTCTTCTTCATAGTGTGAAAAATTTCATAGACAATGAGAGCGTTATCCGTAATCAATCTCCCCGGGATAAAGGCACTTTGGTTTTCAGAGATAATGCTGTCCATATGCGGCTTCATGCGATTTGTAATCACTTTTGAGGCAATCTTATAGATGACATTACACAAACTGATAGGTCTGAATTCGCCCATATCCGTAGGCTTATCCACCTTTGGAATTAGGACAACCAAAGTGTTATTAACCTCCTCCATGCTCCTCTGTCCACGCCACCACCCCTTTATGTAACTAGCCACGTCTTTTCCAACAATGTGCCAATATTTTTGAAAGAAAAGGGCCTTCATACCATCCGGTCCCGGAGCCTTGTTAGGATGCATTTTCTTGAGGGCGTGTAGAATTTCCTCATCAGTAATATCTTCCTCCAGCTGTCTAGAGAGCTCGCTGCCCACCTTTCTGTCCATACCCATGGTTGCTGCCCCAAAGTCCATGGGATTCGAAGTTTTGAAAAGCTCTTCAAAGAAATCGGTGACCACCTTCTGAATATCCACGTCCTCCGTCTTCCATATTCCCATGTTGTCTTTCAGCCCTTCAATAAAATTTCTCCTTCTTCTATTGGACGCCTTGTGATGGAAATAGGCCGTATTCCTGTCACCTTCCCGCATCTCATTGGCCCTCGCTCTAGTATGCCAATATGACTCCTCGTGTCTCAGCCAATACTGGAGCTCTCCTGCTAGTTCTTTCGCTCTTTGCAGCATCCGTACATCCGGCAGTTGATTTTGCACTTCCAGAAGTTCCTTTTCAAGTTCCCGAATTTTTTTCTTTCTGAACTTGAATTTCTTTTCAGCCCACTCCTTCAAATTGGCTCCACATCTGTGAATTTTTCCAACCAATCCCTCCGTCCTGCTTTGTGTCCATGTCTTAGCAATATTGACTTGACATTCCTCCTCCGCTGTCCAAGCCGACTCGAAGGCAAAGAACTCCTGTTTCTTTTTCTTCCTGTCCACCTGTCTTCTATCTATCGTGATGATGATAGGGGCATGGTCCGATTCGTATATAGGTAGGTGAATCACTTTGTAGTATGTATATTTACCTCTCCATTCAAGATCCGCCAACGCTCTATCTAATCTCTCCTGAATCAGCGTCTCCATGGTCAGCCCCCTTCTCCATGTATAAATACTGCCTGTGAAGCCCAAATCGACTAGAGCACAGTCATCAATAGCATCTCTGAAGCCCTGCATGATTCTTTCCTCCTTGGGTGGCCCTCCCAATTTTTCTGAGTTAGATACTATTTCATTGAAGTCGCCGAAGAAGATAACTGGAAAATCTGACTCCCTTTTAATTTTACGCATCATCTCCCATGTCTTGAATTTATTAGGTTGGTCCGCCCACCCGTAGATGCCAATAGCCTTCCATTTCCCAAACCTTCCCTCATCCACCAAGCATTCCACATGTCTTTACGAGTAGCCCTTGATTTCTACCTTAGCGTCCTTCCACCAACAGCCCAGACCTCCCGATCTTCCCAAACTGGAAATACAGATGCCGTCAATGAAACCACAACTTCTCTTCACTTCTTCTAACTTTGTGTCTGCAATCATAGTTTCCATGATGAAAACTATGTTTGGGCTCTCTCTCCAGCACCATGACCGCAGTGCCGTCGCCTTGTCGGGGTCGCCCATCCCCCGACAATTCCAACTAATGATTTTCATTGTCCTTCGCGGTGTTGGTCATCACCAAACACCACTACTTGGGTTTCTTCGACCCTATCATCTGCTAGGCCCATGTCCTCCTGTTGCCTTGCTCTTTTCCCCGTATCAAGTTGTTGTACCTGCTCATCTAGGTCCATGTCAGCACTGTCATTTTCTCTTCCTCTCTTTCCCGTACTTGAGTCCCATGCAACCTCGCTTTCTGGAATGCCCAATCTAGCGCCTCTACTCATTTTATATACCCAGGGAGTGTGTTTCTTTTTAACTCTGGCGTCCTTTTTGTTGCTTTGTGTTTTGTTGCGCCCCACTTTATAAATTCTGCCCTGTGCTCTTGTGATTACTGGATCTTCCCTGCATGGACCCTGTGCTAGCCTGTCTTCCTTCCCGCTTTTAACCTTCATAGTTTGACGGCCTCCACCCAGCGGCGATGTATCGGACCTTTCTTCCTCCGCCGGTGGCGCTTCCTCCAGTATGGCAGCCTTGTTCCTGAGAGCAAACATCTCCTCTAAGGAGAATCGGACTCTCCCATCTGAGCCTCGTGTCCCGTCCTTCAGGAGATCATCCAGGCTTCTCAAGCTTCCCCCACCCTCTTCACTGACATTCACCCCCGATCCCCCGTCACTTCCAGTTGAGATGCTTGCTTCTACTCTTCCAACACCAACGTACCCCCCGCCATCCTTTCTTTTCCACCCCCACTGTGACGATTTTCCTCCTGGTCATCCCGCCGCCCTTCCACCCCATCCCCGTCCCGCCTTCTTCCCCCCCCCCCCCCAGCCAAACCCTCGTCTTCAACCCTCAGATCCTTCCCCACCGCCGTTACCGGCGCTACAGGATGCCGGTTGAATTTGAGCGGCTTCCTCGCAGCACCAGTCCCGTATACTTCCTCGTAAACGCTTTGGCGTGGCTTTCTTGGGGACGCCTTCAGCCATGGCCCCCATTGTCCGCCCTCCTTCTCATCTTCCCCTACCTCCCCGCAGTCCTTCTCTCCATGCCCTAGTCGCCCACAGGCGTAACAGATCAGGGACAACCTCTCATACTTCACGGCTATGGAAGCCACACCGCCTCCCTTGGTTCGTATCCGTAGCGTTCACATGAGCGGTCTGGAGGTGTCGATCAGTACTCGCACGCGAGACGACTTCTCCCACCCGAGCTCATCTCGATCCACTGAAAGGACCTCGCCTATCCGCCCTGCAATTTCCCTGATAGCCTTCTCACCTCTGTAGCCCAGTGGGAGGCCGTATAGTCTTACCCAAAACGGACTCATAGTCAATTTCAGCATGGCCGGCTGTTCCTCCGGTGATATCTCCTTGAGCAATAGAAGTCTGTCATCGAAGTTCCAAGGGGATCCATCGACGACCTTCCGTTTATCTCTCCAGTCGAAGAATTGGACTATGAATATATCAGCCTCGACCTTCTTGAATAAAACCTTGTCCTTCAGTCCCCACGATTCGTTAGGGTTCTCTGCATTGCCCCAAAGTTGTAGCTTCTCTCTGTTAACAGTCTCGCGACCATCGCCAGTTTTGTGTGCTCGGTTCCTTCATCCGCGTCGTCTGCTTGGACATCGATCGGTGCTTCTGCTTCCTCGGTCAGCGTCATCTTTGCATACCTTTCCTCTAAATCCATGCCTTCTACCGGAAACTAGACCAGACGATCAACTTCCCCTTGGACCTGCAAGAGAGAGACACCCTGACGGGTAGGAAAGACCCCTGACGGGTAGCGGTGGACGTCCACGGGCGCCAAGCCCTAATTGCCAGAGACGAAGGACTTGCACGGGAGACGGGGACAAGCTCTCATCAGCACCGAACTTCATACATGAAGGTTACACCCTACTCATTCACCCGCTTCTTGACGGCCGCCATCTATTAATGTTTCAATTACTTCACGATAATCCACGCTGTTGTTTCAGTTGCTTGGCCTTCCTTGACGTTGTTGTTTCTATTAAACTGTTGGCATCAAGTCAATTAATCTGGTGAATCTGTATCCTCGTAACCGATACAAGAAGCAAGTGGGGAATTAACATGATGAAGGTTGACCCACCGTTGGTCTCCATGTACATTGCCAACAAGTGAACACATATATACAGCTGTTAAATGTTGCTGCGATGGAAGCGCCGTTGTCACATCATGGACTATAATGTATATTAGCCTAGCGCCTATACTGTCTGAATAAGCAACAAAATATTTCAGATCGCAATCCATGAACTACGTGTGACTGCAACAGAAATAACTGACTTGTCATCTATGTTTAAGACGTCGGATGAAGCACCTTGCATGGCTCTTAGCTAGCTTATTGTGCAACCCAAACATGTCAACGATGATTTCGACTCCTATTTAATCCTATTTTATTTTCTACAGGAAGTGGATATTATCGATGTCCGTCCTTCTGGCCTCCATCCATGAACATCTATAGCCAGGCCCTTCTTTCTGCCATGGAGAGATGAACATTGGAGGAGCCTCTTACGACCTTGTTGGTCACCATTGCGATATGGGCAAAATGTTTATTCATAAATAGATTAAAAGCATTGACAATTCAATACGATGTCAGGGCGTCAAGTAGTGCGTAGCTACAACATATTCTGAAGACGAGTAGCTGCATGCAACATGCACCAACAACGAGAGTATCTATCCAACAATACATTTGCTATCTATGTGATGCTGAATGCATAACTAAAGGATGCCAGTGACACCTGCTTCCACCTTTCCGGCGGTAAAAGCACCTTCTTTGCTATGGTATGAATTCCATGGAAGCAATATGTACTAGAGAAAAGAATGCATGCTAATATCTTCTCCGATGTCCTAATACAAGTCATTCTGATTGGTTAATTGATATCTTCATAAATAAGTTTGAAACTCGAATGTTTTTGACCATTTTTTTGAAATTGAATGTTTTGACCATTTTATATTTTTACAAGATAATTTATATTCCATTTGGTTGATTGTACTTCATGGAAACTTGATGATTTTCTTTGGTTTAGTGTGCTACATGACAACCCCTCGCAAACACAATGCATAACATATGATCTTACTGCCTAGAAACAAATGGGGGTACTGACAACCAAAATTCTGATGCTCTATATATGATGTGAGGTTTTGTCTTAAACTTTTTATTTTCTTTAGGGAGTATTTCTACAAAAGGGAGAATGAGCTCTTATATACCTCATTGTATCCTGCCACTAGAATCGTAGGGATTGTAAATTTTTAATAATATTATAGGGACACATATATACAACTTTTTCATAATATATTTCAACTACCAATAATAATCTTTCTCAGTTCACAACTCATATTAACTTGTCGATTCCTATATGGCTTTTGGAGACTCTCATTCATGCATAGTGCCACCTATATATGTAGAAGTGAAATGTTGCTGTTAGAAAAGATTTGGGAGGCTCTACATTTTTAACATAGGTATTTATTAGGCGTAATTTTTAGATATTATCTTGAATTATATTTATCCTAATAGATATTTTAGAATACCATCTTTCTTTTCATGTTAGTACTAAAGAAACCATTTGATATCATGAAGATTCTTATAACCACACACCTATTGGTTTTGATTGAATTAGTGTTTGGAAATTTCTTCTAGACCAATGAACTCTAGGTGAACTGTCTTTTTGGAGGTACTCTGCAAAGATGGAAATATGTAGTTCTTTGCTACATATATATACATGTAAAAAAATATTTACTTCCATGGTGGATATTTGACGCTTCTTTTGTTTTTTAGCATGTACGGGTTTGTACAAGTCAATCAAATCTAATAAGGTGGAGGCTGATATCATTCCAAGTTGAGCATCAAAATTGACATGATGAGTCATGACCTAGAGAATATGTTCATAAAAATGTTGCAAAATATATACCAGGAGTACTTTTTTAAGTCAATAACAATTAGCAATCAACATACAAAAATAAGGAAATGACGTCCTTCATTTTAAAAGATTCTAATCAATATATTGAATTTTAAGTTATTTATAGTTGTGTTTATTAGATTTTAGAATTTTAGAAGTTACAATTACAACAATTCTACTTTCTTTTTGTTTCTATAAACATATGGATAAATATATTTTTTGAAAATGGGAGAGATTGAACCACTCAATTACTTGGGGTTAACAAGGAACAATGTCTAAGGTATGTCATACACTTAGTACTTCATTATGTAACATTTATTCAAAGAAAAAAACATTTTAGTAAAGTGTTTTTTAAACTAAAAGATGTCAGTTGTGAACTAATGTTTTCCAAAACCAAGCTTTGTGTTTATAAGTGAATATCATATTTAATAATTAGTATGAACTGACTATATATTTTTGTAATGTGTCATAACTTTAACACATATATTTATAGTATAAAAATGTTGCGTAAATTTATCTCCAAATTATGAAAATATTTCCATTTCAAAGTCATGAAACCCATGTATGTTAGAAAGATTTCACAATTGTGTATTCTTCAATTGAGGATTTATTTATGTTGATAAACAATAGCCCCTATTAATAAAGTAATGAAAAATATATTATTTGGTTGTGATTCAATATGCAAATTGGATTTAGATGTATATGTTATGGCGATAAAAATGTAGCCTTTACAAAAATGAATTGACGATATAAAAATTTATTAATTAAGTTCCATTTTGCAACAAAAACCAATTTTTAGGGTATAATATTCTACCAATAAGAAGATACTATTTTCTAAATAATGTGGTATAAATCATATCAGTCCCTCTATCAGCAGGGCAAAGAAGTAGGATCCCAAAGATATCACATTAAAAAATCCTAGTCCTAACATGTGACCCACATAACCTATCAGACCATCATACTCAATTCAAAAACATCAAGGAAAAAATCTAAAGAAAAAGAGGGAAAAATGAATTCATTATGAGAAATTATCTATCAATAGAAGGTAATAGAGAAGTATAGAGTTTTCAAAGAAAAATGGAGAGTGAAATCATAGCTTTATGTTGCAAAATTGAAGATACAAAACACTAAGCATTTTTTAACACCAATCTATTCAATTTAATATAACGTCTACATTTAATATTGTAGCGCCTTTATCATAATATTTTTTATTCCCTTAAATGTAATGAAGTAATTCTATAAATCGTGATGATTTTGTGAGATAGATGGTTGAATATCACTCGAAATTTGCTGCAACATATAAGAAACGTATATAAATGTTTGAATTGCATTTTTAATAGGATTCATGTAAGAAAATCTTAATTGACACTCATCATATACATAGTTAGTCTTTGAATTAAAAGGGAAAGATTGTTTAAGATTCTATTCTCCCACAAAGCAAAGAAGTATACAAAAGTTAGTTATCCTTGTGATTCCATTTTTATTCCTTTGTTATACGACTTGTTAATTTTACATTATCCCTTAAAATAGCATAATGAAAAATGTAAAATTATTATCTCAAATGTGATAATATTGATTAATGAAGTTATAAATTAGGAAACATATAATCATCATTTGATGTCCTTAGAGTCATGCATATGACAAAATAATATTAGTATAATCAATTTTATATTCTTTTAAATATGTATAAAAATATAAGTACAGTTTCTTTTATAATTGTCTATTTAAAGTTCAATTGTAAAGTTATAGATGTTAACAACGAATGAATTCTACTTATAATTATTTCAATGTTAAGAGAAAATCAATATAGAAAATAATTAGCTTATATATGAACATTTTTAAAGAAGTTTAGAATTACATATTACTATGGTGATAAGTGAAATTGCTAAGGCCACATCCTTTGTTTAAATATGCTTCATTTTTTCATTTTATCTATTAGGATAAGTATTGTGCATTAATAATGATTAAAAACCTAAAGGAAATTATAATAGTTTTTTCTTAATGGTGAGTAGTTAAAAACCATAAAATATGAATTAATGGTACTCATAATATAAGGACCATTTCATCAAAAGGGAATTATTATAGATTTGGCTTTATGGTGACTACTAAAAGATAGAATTTATGATATTTTTAATTTTTGCAATAAATAAAAAATCTATTATTATTATCATTAAATTTAGGATGGAATTATATTTCAATAAATTTTTCGGTATTTAAAATTATGCACTCACGAAAGGTATAATTTTAGACTTGATTAGAGAAAGAAGAATTTATATTATGTTTGATTGTCAAATGTTCAACACTATCATAAGGAAGACATCCATGATGTTATCAAAGACAATTATCTTCAAATCATACAAGATCAAGAAATATCCCACAGAATTAAGTGTTAAACTAAGTCACATGTCCACAACATATCCTTATTTGTTGCAAAGTAAAGAACAAAAATGTAGTATCATAATCAACCAAATAGAGAATGTATTGTTCATTTTGGCATGCAAGCTGGTCTGTACATGTTTTCTATGTATCATATTTAAATGTTCTTCCTACAAAATTCATTAAAAATATTGGGGTCATGTCGTATTGATTCTATATCTTAAAATTAACAATAATAGTGAAGGAATTGAGAACATCTGGACAAGTGAGGACGAAAAATAATAATATCAAATTTTAAAAATCAGTGGCATCACAAAACTTTTATATTTTGATTGTATTGTAGTCATTATGTAGTTTCATATGAACAATGCTATATTAGATGAATGTGGATTTTCTACACCCATTTTTGTAGGGAGCAGGCTACTCCTTACTCAATGTAGTTACACATATCCAAGCAGATTAAGATTACCGGCTGAGATCAAATTCATCAGACACGTGACACTATTCCTAGCAGGGTGCAACCTGCTTCACGTAGAAGAAGGAGTAGCAAATCTCTTGACGTATCAGATAGGTTATACATAGAAGACTCGTGCAAAGCACGTGCATTTACTAGTAATAAACTAAACATGATTACATAATTTAAGCTTATCCGAACTTCATTCAGTCGACAAATACTTCAACCGATCTTGTCTCGGTTGACAATTTCTCGACCGGGATTGTTACTGTTTTAACTACAAATTTCAGATTTGGTACAAGAATTCCTTCGGTCGAATAACTTCTCGACCGAGAAATGTCTCGGTCAAACTATTTGTCGACCGAGGTTGTTTCTGTTTGTTTTCAGCAATCTATTTATGTCAGTTTGGGCTTAAATCGTTGTAATATGCTAAGGTACCATTCTATTTAGTTGAGATGAGACATTAAGATATTCAAATGAAGTGTTAGGTCAAATCTCAACTTAATCATATTAAATTTGCTAAGTTTGGGGTCTTGGAACCCATACTAACTCAACATCCTTTTTCTTGTAAGGACATGAGAAGGAATAATGTCCAAGATGCAAGCATTAGTGAAAACAAATAGAATCAATTTCATTTCTCTTTCTAGGATTTTGAGTTGTGTTCTTGGGTACAAACATGATCTTGGTCTTGGATGCTTCATTTCTCCTAGGTTTGGTTTGATAAGAGTTTTCTTTTGGAACATATCCTAAACCTCTTCTTCCACTATAACTAGAAGAGTTCTTTAGGATCTTATCAAGAATACCATTATTTCTCAAGCTACTAACCTCTTTTTGCAACTTAGCAATCACATCCATTTTCTTTTTGATATCTAACTTTGCTTGATCTAGATCAGATGATAAAGCACCTCTTTCTTTAACAACAACATCATAATCTAGATGAGTACATAGGATAGGTTGAGTCTGAACATTATTTAATTTTGCAAGCAATTCAACCTTTTCTTGAGAAAGAAGATCATAGTTTGTTTCTAATGTAAGCAACTTCATATTGCAATCATTTAAAGATGATTTCAAAGTAAAGTTTTTAGAAATAACACATCTATCCCCATCTGGACATAAGGATATGTTCGTCCATCACCCCCACATATTCAAAAATATGCTCTCCGAGTTAAACTCATTTCACCATTCAACAAATCCTGACACTTAATGGATCTATGGCCTGGGCACTACATGATAATATTCCACTTGATTAATAAGGCGTATTACAATATCTTTTAGCATCAAACAAGTTAAAAGCATGAATTATAATAGATGCTACAAAGAAAGGAGTAATACATTTATCAAATAATTTTCATTATCTTTAGAACACATTGAATGTGTAACACTCAGGATCTCAGTCCCTTATCACATTACTGGGAATTCTCATCCCTTAACAGTATCATCATCATGATTTCTAGATTTGGGTATTCAAACCGTTAGTTCATCACTGAACATTGTCACCTTTTATCAGGTAACTATTACCTCTAGGTCCTCAGACTAGGTATACATTATACTTATTGCACAAGTATTTCACATGGCTCACAAGGCCCATTTAATTTGTATCATACGAAACATCATAGATCATATCTGGCTATGCTCATCATCTTATAATACCTGCATGGTTAGTATTTCATGATAGAAGAAATATCAAGTACATATCATTACCATGCAACATAAGAGAAATACAACCTTTCCACTATTAGGGTAAGGGTTTCCCTTTTCACCGATTAGGGTTAGGGTTTCCCTCTTTAACAAATTAGGGCTTCAAGTTCATATTATCATGAATCAAAATCCTAATTCATATTATCAAGAATCAAACCCTGATTCATAGCTCTACACATATAGTGGCATCAATGTATGCTCATTGAATGATTAACACACAAAGTATGAGTTTCTCTCTCATCCTTACTAGGATAATGATTACATCATACTTTATTAAGTTGGCTCAATACTTCTCTCAAGGTACATTGGCCTACATTTATCAAAATGGATTGAACTCTATACATCTTAATGTATCATTTGACATAACACACTTCATGTGTTACTCAATCAAGTATATTGGATTGAGGTGCTTCCATCACATCAGGCATGAGGTGTGTGTGTGCTTCACACCATATCGGTCAAATAGGTGTGTGTATGCTTCACACCATATCGGGCAAAGAGGTGTGTGTATGCTTCACATCATGTTAGGCAAAGAGGTCTGTGTGTGCTTCACACCATGTCGGGCAAAGAGGTGTGTGTGTTCTTCACACCATGTCAGGAAAAGAGGTGTGTGTGTACTTCACACCATATAGGGAAAAGAGGTGTGTGTGTGTGTGTTTCACATCATGTCAGACAAAGAGGTGTGTGTGTGCTTCACACCATGTCGGGAAAAGAGGTGTGTGTGTGTGCATTACACCATATCAGGAAAAGAGGTGTGTGTGCTTCACACCATATCGAGCAAAGAGGTGTGTGTGCACTTCAAACCATATCGGGCAAAGAGGTGTGTGTGTGCTTTACACCATATCGGGCAAAGAGGTGTGTGTCTGTGCTTCACACCATATCAGGCAAGGAGGTGTGTGTGTGTTTCACACCATATCGGGCAAAGAGGTATTTCAACCTGATATCGGGTTGATCCATGATGATATCATCATCATCATCATCAAACTCTAGACTTCGTTCCTTACTGTTCTACTTCATGGACAACAATCCTATGTCACTAATAGAACTCATGGATTCATCAATTATACAAGAAAACTTGAAATTGAAAGTAGATCATCAACTATAGCAAGATTGATGGTGAATAATAACATGATTGGGTTCAAGTTATATAACTTGCCTCAATAACAACTTCAAATCTCCAAAGCTTCACGCTACCAAGGTTGAAGATGAGCTTATCACAGATCCAAGAATCATTCACATCTTTGCATGCAAGGAATCACCACATATAAGAATTTGGTGAAGAAGAAAAGAAAGGAAGAATCACAACCCAAGATCATGATTTATCCAAGGTTGAAGATGATCATGGATTCACCTTAATCTTAATGGCTCAATCTCCTTCTTTCTCCTTACTTCCTTGCATGATATCTAAGAGAAATGGAGTGATAGGGTTCGAAAAATTCACTAGTAGGTGAAAGTAGTGATATATATATAAGATGAGGTTCATGAGAGAGGGTGTATAAGAGGTGTCATCATTTTACACTACTAGGTGCCATGTGTCCATGCATGAATATTTATCTTGACATGAAAAACTCTTAAGGATAATCTAGGGATTAGATTCCGGCCCTTAGTTATCTTGTTGAACAAAATATTTCAACTCAACATCACTTTTTTCACAAACCGATACACTTTTTCTAAGGAAAGTTGCAAGCCGGTATCCATCACCTCCTTGAGTTGATTAAACCATCATGGCAAAGGCCAAGAGTTGAAAAACTGATATGGGACCTTCTCTATGGCTCCTTGGCCGATAGGCATCCCCATATAAGCTCTACAACTCGATACAACTCAAATAAAGGCTTCAACTATACAACTCTTCTTGGTCTTTTCTTCACCAAGAATGCTACCACTAAAAGATGATTCAAACATGGTGCCTATTTCTTTATATCTCATATAGATAATACCAAGAGATAGTAGGGACACTCTAGAGGTGGTATTTTGCATATCAACCCTATATTTTGAGTAAATTACAAATTGCACCAAAACTAGTACACAAGGCACAAGCATTATCCAAACAAGCTCTAACTTGGAATTCAAGCTTTCCACAACCCACTCCTTAGCATAATTCTCTCTCTTATGATGATATGACACTCGAGGCACATTCAAAATTAGATATATTGCAATATAACCCCCATCTTGGTTAAATTGCAATTTTCACCCAAACTATCATATAATGTACAAACAATTTACAAATAAGCTCAAACTTGAAAATTAAACTCAAGGAGAGTCTTAATTACTTTTCAAAAGATTAAAACAAGTTTATTAATAATTTACTTAAGAAAAACTTCTAGGTTATGGCATAACCCAGGTCAGGAATGTTACAATTATCAACCCCTAAAAGGGATTTTGTCCCCGAAATCTCAAGAGAAAAGAGAAGGGTACTTCCTCCTCATTTCTTCCTCCAGCTCCCATGTGGCTTATTCAATGCCACAGTGATGCCAGAGAACTTTCACAAGAAATATGTCTTTCTTTTTCAACTTCTTGATTCTTTTGTCAAGAATCATCATTGGACCTTCCACATAGGATATATCTTCATTCAATTCTACCTCTATAGGTTGCAACACCAACTCTGTATTAGGATGACACTTTCTCAGCATAGATATATGAAACACTAGATGTAGTCTATGTAGCTCAGGTGGCAACTCCAACCTATAGGCTACCTTTCCAATCCGTGCTGTCACTAGGTAAGGTCCCATAAATCTAGGAGCTAACTTACCCTTTTTCCCAAATCTGAGGACACCTTTCCAAGGAGAGACCTTGAGATACACTCTATCTCCAACTTGGAACTCTAAATGTCTACTTTGATGACCCAACATAAAATCAAGCCATCACCAGTAATAACTGTGGAATAACCATAAACAACAGATTAACAAAAACACTAAAAATTAAAATCATTTTGCAAGGAGATCCTCTTCCAAGAAAATCTTATTGAAAGAACCAAAACTTTATACATTTCATGGTTCACATTGTACATACACAATATCATCTCATCTCGAGGACAACATATAATGGTTGCTTTGCCAAAAACTATACATAAGCAACATAAAACCTCGAGGCATACAAGACAAAATTTCAGATCGTTCATAAAACCATTACGTACTGACTCCAAGGACCTGAGAGTACATAGACGACACATAGGACTTTTATCTACAAGACACGATAGATAGTACACTCAACCTGAGCTGTTACTGCTACCCAACTGTTGTTCTTCCTCTACAGAATGGTCTCTACCTACTCGTGCATGTCTACCTATATTTTTTTTGGATCCCACAAGGTGAGAGAATTATCCCAGTGAGAGATATAACTCCTCGCCAACAATATTATTATCACATGTAAGCAGTATGAAACTGACCAGAGGTTCCTTTATATTAACAAGCAGGAGTAATTACTGTTATAAGCAGAACAGAGTAATCTCTTCTCTTAAAATAATGCATCTAGCTATCGTAGAGAAATAAATCATCTATTCACTTTACAAGGAATATAAAGAAACATGTATAACATCTATCAACTAATATGTATAAAAGAAGTGTACATCAACCGATGTCTTCCGTATTCGATCCTTAAGCAAATACGCTACACGGCTGATTACATATTGTAATCACACTTATGCCCTGAGGAGATGAAGTATACCATTCATGCTCCAACCGACCACGACTATGTTAAGCATTGGTACCATACAAGGTCAATGGCAGAGCCGGATGCCATGACCTCACTCGTCTCGGTCAGTACGAGATAACTTTGTAGGACATCTTGTGTCAATTGCTGGTAGGACATCTTGTGTCAACAACAATTAGCATGCTGGGGTATATCGACATCTTTTCTATCGAGTTACAGTCGCAACATGTACTCTCTTCGGGAGAAGAACACTTAGCTTTCCCGGATTATAAAATTATTGATTCATGGCATATAGCCATACTCTGAGCCACATGCCAGTTCACCATGCTCATTACTGAGTCTACGACCGCAGTCACACTTGAGCCAGGATATGACACATAGCAAATTCCCAAGATTGTGGATGTAAGGGGATCGGTCAACATATGGCCGTCCAAGCTCAAGCCCCGACATTTAAAAAAATATGTGCTCCAGGTAATCTCGTGGGCAATACCTATTTCACCATTTTGGCAAATTCTGACGCTGAATGGATCTATGGTCAGGGAAACTACATGATGAGATTCCACTTAATTAATTAGATGCATTACAATATATTTTAGCATCAACCAAGTTTCAAACATGAATTATAACATATGCTATAAGGAAAGGTGTAGTACTTTTATAATCTTTGGAACATTTTGAATATATAACACTTGGGATCTCAGTCCCTTATCAAAATACTGGGAATTCTCATCCCTTCACATCATCATCATCATGATTACTGGATCTAGGTATTCAAATCCTTAGATCATCACTGAACATTGTTACCTCTGTAATAGGTAACTGTTACCTCTAGGTCCTCAGACCAAGGTATTCATCACACTTGTTGTACAAGTATTTCACAAAACTCACATGGTTCACTAAATATCTTGTCACCTCTCACTAGGCAACAACTATCTTTTAAGATATCAGACTGTATAAACAGTATACTTGTTGTACATATATTTAACATGGCTCACAAGGCTCATTTAAATTTGTACCATATAAAAAACCATAGCTCATACCTGACTATGCTCATCATTGCATGATTCATGAATAGTTTGTACTTCATGATAAAAACACTAACAATATATGACATCATTATGCAATTTCAAGAGAAATACATCCTTACCATTATTATGGTTAGGATTGCCTATTTTAACCGAATATGGTTTCAAATTCACATAAACACTATGTGATATAAGAGAAATACATCCTTCCCATGATTAGGGTTAGGGTTTCTCAATCTAATCGTTTAGGGTTTTAAGTGCATACCATCACCCTTCATTAAGGTTAGGGTTTTCCCCTTATTTAAGATTTACCTTTATTAACCACTCAGATTTTCGAGATCACATCATAAAATATTAAACCCTAATTCATACTCCATTCATACTAAGAATATCAACATATACTCATTGCATGATTGTTATTCAAATATAAGTTTCTCCTTCATCCTTACTAGGATGTTGATTTCACCATACTTTTGGATCTATTCTCCTCTTTAAGGTACATTAGATCACCATTATCAAAGTACACTAAACTCATTATCTTTTAATGTCGCATTTAACACAACACACAACATAGGTCACTCAATCAAGTATATATGATTGAAGTTTTCCCATGATATTGGGTATCAAGATGTGTGTATGCTACCATATTGTGCTTGAGATACAACCTTATCATCATGTCATGTATTTGTATTGGGCATATGGTGTTGCCATATCATCATATCATGTTTAGGGTGTACCCCTTATTACTATAATTTGTACCTATACCGGGTTGGCTATCACTTAGAGTCTATCATCTCAAGTTTAGAGATGCTTGACCTCATATTATTGATAAGATGAAAGCTTAACCTCATATCGGGTATAAAGGTATACTTGCTGCCATATCATGCACAAGGTGTGCACCATATTGGGCTTAGGGTATATGCCTCATCATTGTATCATTTTAGTGGTATATACACAATACCATATCATTTTCCCATGTTGGATTATCATATCGGGTTTCCTTGTTGGGTAACATATCAGATATATCATTATGCTCATATCCTTTCATTCCTTCTAAGGATCATTCCCATCATATATTTGAACGAAAAGCTAGATATCTAATTGAACTCTTTCATAGAGAACCCTTTACACAAAAGGGTAAGGGTATGGGTTTAAAAGCAAGTTCGGTTTCACTTCCTCATCTAAGGTTTCAACACCATATCGGTTTAGAATGTACAATATCATGCATGAGGTATGAACTTGACCTTATGTCATGTATAAGGTGCATGTAGGTAGCACTTCTATCATCCATGAGATATTACTAATATCATTCATGTGGTATCACTCACCACAATATCGAGTTACCTATTATCTTGGGTTTCATACCCCCTTCTCGGGTTTCAACCCATATCGGGTTAGGATACAAACCTAACACCATATCATGTATAAGGTGAATACATTACCCCATATCATATTCAAGGGTTGCATATGTCTTACTCATATCGCCCATGGGGTATACACTCCTCACCATATCATGTTTATGGTATGTTCATATCAACATGTTGGGTTATTTATTCTCTAGGGTTTACTGTACCGGGTTGGAATATATGCTTGACTCCATGTCATGCATAGAGTGTATACTTGACCTTCTATCATGCACATAGTGTATGCTTAACATAATATCATGCAAAAGGTGTGCACTTCATCATCATAATGTGCAAGAGATACATACTCATTACCATATTGGGTTAATGATGTGTTCACTCCATCATATCCAGTTAGAGGAGCTTCATCCCAATATCGGGTTGAACCTTGATGATGTCATCATCATCAACCTCTATATTCTTTTTCTCATAGTTCTAGTTCATATACAACAGTTCTAAGTTACTAATAGAACTCATGGATTCTTCAATATGCAAGAAAATTTGTAATTGGTAGTAGATCAACACGTATAACAAAATTGAAGGTGAATAATAACATAGTTGGGTTCAAGTTATATAACCTGCCTAAAAAACAATTTCAAAGTTCCAGGATCCAAAGCTTCACATTCCTAAGGTTGAATATGAGCTTATCCAAGGTCCAAGGTGTGTTTACCACTCCTCCATATACAAGGAATCACCATAGTTAAGAACTTGGTGAGGAAGAAGGAAAGGAATAGCTATAACTCGAGAATCATGCTTCAACCAAGGTTGAAGATGACCATGGCCTTACCTTATGCTTGGTGCTCGAGCTACCCTTGCTCCTTGATCTACTATTCAGGATATATAAGAGGGTATGCACGATATATCAAAGAAAGAGAGTTGTGGGGTTCATAAACTTTCATTAGTAGGTGAGAGGAGAGGTATATATACTTATGGGTTCATGAGAGAGAGTGTATAAGATGTGTCATCACCACATACTACTAGGTGGGACGTGGCCATGCATGGTTGACACATGTCTATGCATGAAAACATATATATATTGACATGTGAAAGTCTATAGGATAATCTAGAGATGATATTTCGTCCATCCTTTATCTTGTTGGATAAGATATCTCATCTTTATCTCACAAATTATGCAAACCGATACACTTTTTGCAAGGAGCATCTAAGTCATCATGGATCACCTCCTTGAGGTGCTTAGGCCATCATGGCCTTTACTAAGAGTTTACAAATTGATATGGGATCCCCTATATGGATTCTTGGTTGATAGGCACTCCCATATCAAGTCTACAATCTCGACATAACTCATGCAAGGGTTTCAACTATACATCATCTCTTTGTTCTTTCCATCACCAAGTTTATCATCATTCAAATATGATTCAAACATTGTGTCTTCTTCTTTCTCTCTCCTCCAAATGATACATAGAGGGAGTAGGGACACTCTATAGGTGGTAATTTGCATAAAAACCCTACATTTTGGGTAAATAACAAGTTGTACAAAAATTGGTACACAAGGCACTAGCATTATTCAAACAAGCTCAAACTTTGAATTTAGGCTTTCCATGAGCCACCACTTAGCATCATTCTCTCACTTATGATACTAAACACATAAGGTACATTCAACATGTAACATTTTGCAATATAAACCCTTATCTTGGGTAAATTGCACTTCACACTCAGACTATCATATACTGCACAAATAGTTTCCAATTAAGCTCACACTTGAAAATAAACTTCACAAAGACTCTTAATTACTTATTAAAAGATTAGAACAAGTTTGTAAATAAATTTCTTAAGAAAAACTTTTAGGGTTAAGCCATAACCCAGGTCAGGGATGTTACATCTACGACGTTTATCGGCATATGACTTCTGTCTATCTTGTGCAACCTTCAAATGTTGTTGTATTACTTTAATCTTTTCAGTTGTTTGTTGCACTAATTTAGGACCCAAAAGTTGGTATTCTCCTATCTCATACCAGCATAATGGAGATCTACAACATCTAAAATATAATGCTTCATATGGTTCCATATCAATACTAGTCTGATAGCTATTGTTGTAGGCAAACTCTATTAAGCTCAAGTGTAAGTCCCAACTTCCTACAAATTGAAGAGCACATGCCCTAAGAAAGTCTTCCAAAGTTTGTATAGTCCTTTTCGATTTTCCATCTGTCTGAGGGTGAAAAGATGTGCTAAGGATTTATTTAGTCATTCCCAAAAATGACTTGCAAACTGGGGACCTCTATCAGATACAATTATAGCTGGAACTCTCTGTAACCACACTATCTCATCTATATAGATATGTGCAAGTTTTTCAGTAGTATATGTTGTTTTAACAGGAAGAAAATGTGATGTCTTTGTCAACCTATCAACTATCACCCAAATGGAATCATGACTTTTGGCTGTTCTGAGCACACTAACCACAAAGTCCATTATCATGTGATCCCATTTCCAGTATGGTATAGGTATGGGTTGCAATGTTCCGGCAAGTTTATGGTGTTCTGCTTTAACTTGCTGACATACTGGACACTGCATAACAAACTCAGCTACATCTTTATTCAAACTAGGCCACCAATACATATCTTTTAAGTTATGATACATTTTAGTACTCCCTTGATGCATTGCATACATGGATGAATGAGCTTCCTCCATAACTATTTTTATTAAGTCATTGGCATCAGGTACTACCATCCTACCACTGTAACAGACTACCTCATCCTCTGACTCATGGAAACCATCCCGTTTCTCCCTACCATACTCTGACCTGATCTACTGAATCACAATATCAACTTGTTGTGCCTCTTTAATTTGTTGTCTTAGAGTAGGTTTCACATGCATCTTGGCCAACAATCTGGCTAACAAAGATACTTCTAAATGTACATTCATTTGTTTCAAAGAGACAAACATGTCCCATTTAAAGCATATTAATGAGTTCAATTGTGCTTTATCTGTGGGTGGAGATAAAGATTTTCTACTCACTGCATCTGCCACTACATTAGCTTTCCCTGGATGATAATCAATTGTACAATCGTAGTCCTTGATTAATTCCATCCAACATCATTGTCTCATATTCAACTCATGCTGTGAGAAGATGTACTTTAAGTTTTTATGATGTGTGAAAATTTGACATGTTTCTTTATACAAATAATGTCTCCAAATCTCCAATGTGTGGACCACTACAACTAATTCTAGATCATGTGTTAGATAGTTCTCCTTGTATTTCTTAAGCTGTCGAGAAGCAAAAGAAACTACATGATCACTGTGCATCAGCACATATCCTAGACCATTCTTAGAGGCGTCACAGAAAATAATGTATCCCTTTTCCTACTCAGGTAAAACCAACACATGTGTACTAATCAACCTTTCTTTCAACAACTGGAAAGAACGCTGGCACTTGTCATTCCAGACAAAAGGAACCCCCTTCCTGGTCAACCTAGTTAGGGGTAATGCTACAGAATTGAAGTCTTTAATAAAACTTCTATAGTAACCTAACAAACATAGGAAACTGTGAATCTCAGTTGGTGTCTTGGGATGTTCCCACTCTACAACAGACTCCACTTTCTTAGGATCAACATGAATACCTGAAGCAGATATAACGTGTCCTAGGAAAGACACTTCTGACAACCAGAACTCACACTTACTATACTTAGCATATAGATGGTGTTGTCTCAACAAAGTCAAGGCTTAACGAAGGTGTTGTTCATGTTGTTGACCATCTCTACTGTATATCAGGATGTCGTCTATGAAGACTACTATGAACTGATCCAGGAATGGACGGAAGATTCTATTCATCAGCTCCATGAATGCAGCTGGTGCATTAGTTAGTCCAAACGACATAACTACGAACTCATAATGACCATACCTTATCCTAAAGGTTGTCTTATGTATGTCATCCTCCTTGATACATAACTGATGATATCCTGACCTTAGATCTATCTTAGAGAACACTGTTGCACCACACAACTGGTCAAATCGATCATCTATACTTGACATAGGATATATGTTCTTTATAGTCACCTTGTTAAGATGTCTATAGTCTATGCATAATCTAATAGACCCATCCTTCTTTTTAACAAAAAGAACTCGAGCACCCCATGCCAAAGTACTCAGTCGAATGAAACCTTTCTCAAGCAACTTTTGTAATTGTTTCTTGAGTTCTGCCATCTCAGCAAGAACCATCCTATAAGGTGTTTGTACTATTGGTTGCGTACCCAGAATTAGATTAATCTTGAAATCAATCTCTTGAGGTTGAAGAATATCTAGAAATTCTTAAGGAAACACATCCTTGAATTCCCTGACAATAAGAATTTCAGAAAGACTAGGACTCTCTACTTTGGTGTCTACCACATGTGCCAAGAATACTTCACATCCTTGTCGCATCAGTCTCTGAGCTACCATTGCTGACACTAGACATGTTGGAAGAATCTTTTTGTCCCCCCTGAAAGACCCATGTCTTATCACTGTCTGTGAACATAGCTTACTTGGAACCACAATCCAAGACAACCTTATATTTTTCTAAGGTATCCATCCCAATAATTACATCAAACCCGTGCATCTCAAGTGGTATAAGATCCACCTGAATGCTGTGTTCTAAAAAGGAAAGAACATAGGGAGAACATACCTCCTGCAACACTATAGATCCGACTAATGAAGTTTCTAATAGCAGATTATCTATTTAATGACTGACAGTCATATTGCAGTCATGAATCACTTCTCAAGTAATAAAGGAATGAGTAGCACCCGAATCAATCAAAACATACATGAAGCAAGATGAAGACATATCAGAATGAAAAAATCCATCTGACTTGTCACGACTCATGGATTGACTACTGCCTCCGACTGATTCATAGAATAGAATCTCATCATTGCCTGTTGTCGACTCTGTGCTCTATTGTTTGGTGCAGATGAACCTGCTTGAGATGCATGTCCACGTATTCATGTGCCACTGCTAAACTGTTGGCTCTAAGATCCTTGTTGACTCTAACTCGGTGGTTGTTTTACCTCCCTATCTCTTACTGGACGACCCTTTATCAGATGATAGTCTGCCCACACTTGAAGCAGTCTCTATTCTCCCATTGCGGCCTAGATGGTCCTTTCACTGACATTGATGTTGTGCTATGGGCTCTACTTGGCAGAAAACTACGGCCTCTACCCTTGCTTGATGTCCACTGCATCTGAGCACTGCAACTCTATGGTGCTACTGGTGTGGGAAACCTCAATTTCTTGAAACTTCCAGACCTCTATCCCTGGAATTGGGTAGGTACTTTCCTACTATTTGCCTCACATTTCTCAATCACGAACCTCTCTATCCACCTAACTGACTCCACAAAGGTGGCAAACGTCTCTCTATTATCTAGAGCAGATACATGTGTGGTTAACTCAGCATTCAAACCCTTCTCAAAACACCAAATCCTCTCCTCATCCGTAGTAGCCATGTGTGGACAAAACGACAGAAGCTCCATAAACTTAGCTTCATACTCACTAATCTACATCGGTCCTTGTCTGATCTTCACAAACTATGAGATTTTCTCATCGAGATAAGTCTTATGAAAGTATCTACTAACAAACTCACATCAGATTCCTACCATCCAAACTCAACACCAGGTCTTTTGTCTTCTTCAATGGCTCACCAACGATCAGTACTTCCTTTTAAAAGGTATACAACATGCCTAACTTTATCGGTTTCTAGAATGCTAAGGATTCTGAAGGCTTTCTCCAGCTCAGTGATCCATGAATCCACGTTTGCTGGGTCAACTATACTAGCATATTCAGTGGCTCCTACCCAGTGTAACCACTCAAAGGTCTTACCAGATCCATGTCCTTCATTAGGAATTGGTGCCCTAGGTGCTAGTGCTGCCATCCGATCTGCCATATGCATCATTGTGGTCATGAACTACCTGAAAAGAGCATGAAAGGTTGGGTTTTCTAGCATGGCTTGATCAAGATGAAGATTCTCAGGCACTGATTCCTCTCTATCCTGATCCCTTACACCTCCTCCTGGTGTACCAACACTACTCTTAGAAGCATGTTCTTCGTGTGCTCCAACCATCTTTGAGCTTTACTTATTCTCCTATATGAATAGAAATCACTATAAGATAAATTGGAGGACACTAAAACTGACTCAACAACTATAATCCCATGTCTCTGTAGACTCAGTGAACCTTAAGCTCTGATACCAAAACAATATGATGACCCGAAAGCCAAATCGCCACTGGTAATTATGCAGAATAACCATTAGCAGTGGATTAATGAAAATCACTAAAATTAAAATCATTTTGTAAAGAGATCCATTTTCAAGAAAACTGTAACATCCCTGACCTGGGTTTAGGGCTAACCCTATTTGTTTGGCTTAAATAAGTTGCTTATAACTTTAATATAATTCTCTAAAAATGTTTTATTATCAAGTGACAAACTTATGTTTCAAGTTTGGTCATGTTTGAATGATGTTTGAGCAATATTCTCTTATTTTGGACCAAAATGAAATTTACCCAAGATGAGGGATTATATTATAGTATGTCACATTTCGAATGTTCCTTAAGTGTTTTAGCATCATAAGAGAAAGAATGATGCAAAGTGGTGGCTTGTGGAAAGCCTAAAAAGATAAGCTAGAACTTGTTTGAATAATACTAGTACCTTGAGTACCAATTTTGGTAAAAATTGTAATTTACCAAAAATGTAGGGTTGATATGCAAATTACCACCTCTAGAGTATCTCTACTCCCTCTATGTATCATTTAAAGGAGGGAGAAAGAAGTATACACCATATTTGAATCATATTTGAGTGATGGTACTCTTGACGATGAAAAGATCAAGAAAGGGTTGAATATGAAACCCTAATTTGAGTTGTGTCGGGTTGTAGACTTGATATGGGAGTGCCTATCGGCTAAGGAGACATAGAGGGGATCCCATATCAGTTTTTGGACTCTTAGAAAAGGCCATGACAGCCTAAGTACCTCAAGTAGGTGAAGTGTATCGATTTACAAATTTCCTTGGAAAAGTTGTATCGGGTTGTGAATAAAGTGGTGATTGAGTTGATATATCTTATCCAAAGTGATAAGTGATGGCCGAGATATTATCTCTAGATTATCCTCAAGTGTTTTGCATGTCAAGATAAATGTGAGTGCATGCATGTACATGTGTCAACCATGCATGGACACGTGGCACCTAGTAGCTTAAAATGATGACACCTCATATATACTCTTTTTCATGAACCTCAACTATATATACCACTCCTTTCACCTATTAGTGAATATTTTCGAATCATACCACCTGCTTTCTCTTAGATATCATGCATAGAGTCTTGGTATCATGCATATGTGAAGGGGTATCATTCATAGAGCCTTGATATCGGCCATAGCAAGGTGATATCGTCCAAGTGAAGTGATATCGACCACAAGTGAAGTGATATCGGCCATAAGTGAAGGGATATTGGCCACAAGTGATGGGATATCATGTATGAGTGGTGACGTATAGTGCATGGTGCTAAGGAGAAATAAGGATCTCAAATAGTAAACCTAAGGTGTGTCCATGATCATCTTCAACCTTGGATTAAAGCATGGATCTAGGGTTGAGATCTTCCTTTCTTTTCTTCTTCACCAAATACTTATCCATGGTGATTCTTTGCCTATAGAGGAGTTGTGAATCTCATATTCAACCTTAGGAACGTGAATCTTTGCATCTTGGAGCTTTGAAGTTGTTCTTGAGGTGGGTTATATAACTTGAACCCAATTATGTTATTATTCACCTTTAATTCTATTATACTTGTTGATCTACTTCCAATTTCAAATTCTATTGAATAATTGATGATCTTATGAGTTCTAAAAGTTGTTTAGGACTATTGTCCTTTAGAATAGTAAGAGAAAGAGTTTAGAGGTTGATCATGATGACATCATCATGGCCCAACCAGATATCAGGTTGAAGCACCTCTAAACCTGAGATGATTAGAAACCCTAGATTAGGAGCAGCCCGATATAGGTGATCCAGGTATCCACCTCAAACACGATATGGTGATGAGTTATACCTCATGGACGATATGAGTGACACATACACTCATCTTGTACACGATATGAGGTCAAGCACTCACCCTATACATGATATGGTTCTAAGTACCTCTAACTTGAGATGACAAATCCTAAATTATGAGTAACCCGATATGAGTGATCTAAGTGCCCACCTCAAACATGATATAGTGATGAGTTTATACTTCATGTGTGATATGAGTAATACATACATACATACACCTTGAGCACAATATGGGGTCAAGCTCTCACCTTATACACGATATAGTGTCAAGTATATACCCTAACCCGATATGGTGTTGAAACCCAACATGGTAATGTGAAACCCGATATACATTGGAACCCCAAACCCTTATTGGTTTGTACACTTGTGTTGGTTTAGACTAACTTGATATTTATCCTATCACTTAACCTATGGTGAAGGGTAAACTAATACCATGAAGGTTTGATGGGATATAAGCATAAGGGTCTAACCTGATATGCAAACTAATACCATATCAATACAAGTCTGATAACTATTGTTGTAGGCAAATTCTATCAAGCTCAAGTGTAAATCCCAACTTCCTACAAATTGAAGGACGCATGCTATAAGTAAGTTTTCTAAGTTCTGTATAGTCCTTTCAGATTGCCCATCTGTCTGAGGGTGAAAAGCTTTGCTCAACTTTAACTGTGTACCCAAGGCTTTATGTAGTCATTCCCAAAAACAACTTTTAAATTGGGGACCTCTATCAGACACAATCGTATATGGAACTTTGTACAACCACACTATCTGATCTATGTAGATCTGTGTAAGTTTTTCAGCTGTATAGGTTGTTTTAACAGGAAGAAAATGTGCTATCTTAGTCAACCTATCAACTATCACCCAAATGGAATCATGACTTTTGGCTGTCTTGGGTAGACCAACCAAAAAGTCCATTGTCACATATTCCCATTTCCACTGAGGTATAGGTAAAGGTTGCAATGTTCTTGCAGGCTTCTTGTGTTCTTCTTTAACTTGCTGACACACCGAACACTGCATAACAAACTTAGCTACATCTTTCTTTAAACCCGGCCACCAATACATATCTTTTAAGTTATGATACATTTTAGTACTTCCTGGATGCATTGTATACATGGATGAGTAAGCATATTCCATCACTATCTTTCTTAAGTTATTGACATTAGATACTACCATCCTACCATGGTAACAAACTACCTCATCCTCTGACTCATGGAAACGGTCCCGTTTCTCACTACCATACTCTGACCTGATCTACTAAATCACAGTATCAGCCGGTTGTGCCTCTTTGATCTGTCCTTTCAGATTAGGTTTCACATGCATCTCAGCTAACAATCCAGCTAACAAAGATACTTCTAGATGTACATTCATTTGTCTCAAAGAGACAAACATGTCCCGTTTACAACATACTAAATAATTCAATCGTGCG
The DNA here is from genome assembly GCA_963693085.1 of Alisma plantago-aquatica. Taxonomy (NCBI): domain Eukaryota; kingdom Viridiplantae; phylum Streptophyta; class Magnoliopsida; order Alismatales; family Alismataceae; genus Alisma; species Alisma plantago-aquatica. Next base: position 762,541,243 of record OY856409.1, read on the forward strand.
TTACTTGAGGGTGGAGATGAAGATTTTTTACTCAACGCATCTGCCACTACATTAGCTTTTCCTGGATGATAATCAATTGTAAAATCCTAGTCCTTGATTAATTCCATCCAGCGGCGTTGTCTCATATTCAGCTCATGCTGTGAGAAAATGTATTTTAAGTTTTTATGGTATGTAAAAATCTGACACGTTTCTCCATAGAGATAATGCCTCCAGATCATCAACGCGTGGACCACTGCAGCTAATTCTAAATCATGCGTCAGATAATTCTCCTCGTGTTTCTTGAGCGGTCGGGAAGCAAAAGAAACTACATGATCACTCTACATCAGCACACATCCTAGACCATTTTTAGAAGTGTCACATAAAATAATGTATCCCCTTCCCTACTCAGGTAAAACCAACACAACTGCACTAGTCAACCTTTCTTTCAAGAATTGGAAAGAATGCTAACACTTATCATTCTAGACAAAATGAACTTCCTTCCTGGTCAACCTAGTTAGGGGTAATGCTATAGAACTGAAGTCTTTAATAAATCTTCTGTAGTACCCTTCCAAACCTAGGAAACTACGAATCTTAGTTGGTGTCTTGGTCTATTCCCATTCCATAAAAGACTCCACTTTCTTAGGATCAACAGGAATACCTAAAGCAAATATAATGTGTCCAACAAAAGATACTTCTGACAACCAGAATTTGCACTTGCTAAATTTAGCATATAACTTATGATGTCTCAACAATGTCAAGGTTTGACAAAGATGTTGTTCATGTTTTTGACAATCTCTACTATAAATTAGAATGTCATCTATGAAGACCACTATGCACTAATCAAGGAATGGTCAGAAAATTTTATTCATCAGCTCTGTGAATGCAGCTGGTGCATTAGTTAGTCCAAACGAAATAACTAGAAACTCAGAATGACCTAACCTCATCCTAAAGTATGACTTTGGTATGTCACTCTCCTTGATACGTAACTGATGATATCCTGACCTTAGATCTATCTTAGAGAACACTGTTGCACCACACAACTGGTCAAACAGATCATCTATCCTTGGTAGAGGATATTTGTTCTTTATAGTCACCTTGTTAAGCTGTCTATAGTCTATGCATAGTCTCATAGACCCATCTTTCTTTTTAACAAAAAGAACTGGAGCACCCCATGGTGAAGTACTCAGTCGAATAAAACCTTTCTCAAGCAATTCCTATAACTATTTCTTGAGTTCTGCCATCTCAGTTGGCACCATCCTATAAGGTGTTTGGGCTATAGGTTGCGTACTCGGAATCAAATTGATCTCAAAATCAATCTCTCGAGGTGGAGGAATATCTGGAAATTCTTCAAGAAACACATCCTCAAATTCCCTGACGATAGGAACTTCATAAAGACTAGGACTCTCTGCTTTGGTGTCTACCACATGTGCCAAGAATGCAAAGCATCCTTGTCACATCAACTTCTCTACTACCATTACTATCACTAGACAAGTTGGAAGAATATTTCTATTCCCCTGAAAGACCTATGTCTTATCACTGTTTGTGAACATAGCTTGCTTGGAACCACAATCAAAGATAACCTTATACTTTTCTAGGGTATCCATCCCAAGAATTGCATCAAACCCATGCATCTCAAGTGGTATAAGATCCACCTAAATGTTGTGTTCTAAAACAGAAAGAATACAGGGAGAGCATACCTCCCGCAAAACTACAGATTTGACTATCATAGTTTATAATAATAGATTATTAACTCTATGACTAACAGTCATATTTTAGTCATGAATCACTTCTCGAGTGATAAAGGAATGCATAGCACCCAGATCAATAAAAATAGATACGAAGTAGGATGAAGACATATCAGAATGAAACAATTCCACCTGACATTTCATGACCCATGGATTAACCACTGCCTCTGGATGATTCGTAGCATAGAATCTCACGATTTCCTGTTACCTCCCCCATGCTCGGTTGTCTGGTGCAGATGATCCTCGTGTGCCACTACTAAACTATTGTATCTAAGAGACTTGTTGACTCTGCCTCGGTGGTTGGGTTACCTCCCCATCTCTGTTTGGACAATCTTTTATCATATGTCCTATCTACCTACACCTATAGAAGACTTTGTCCTCCCATTTCGGCCTAGATGGTCCTGTCACTGACATTGATGCTGAACTATGGGATCCACTTGGCTGAAAACTATGGCCTCTACCCTTACTTGACGTTCACTGCATTTGAGCATTGAACCTCTATGGTTCTACTAGTGCAGTAAACCTTGGTTTCTTAAAACTTCCAAACCTCTGTTCCTAGAACTGTGCAGGTACTTTTCTACTGCTCGCCTCTCGTTTCTCAACCACAAACCTCTCTATCTGCCTTACTGATTCCACAAAGGTGGCAAACCACTCTCTATTCTCTAGAGAAGATACATGTGTGTTAACTCAACGTTCAGACCTTTCTCAAAATGCCAAATTCTCTACTCATCTGTAGTATCCATGTGTGGACAAAACCATAGAAGCTCCATAAACTTATCTTCATACTCGCTAATCATCATCAGTCCTTGTCTAATTCATTCAAACTACGAGATCTTATCATCCAGATAAGTCTTGGGAAAGTATCTACTATCAAACTCTCGTTGGAATTCCTGCCATTCGACCTCAACACCAGGTCTTTTCTCTTCTTCAATTTCCCACCAATGGTCATCGCTTCCTTTCAAGAGGTACACAACATGCTTAACTTTATCAGCCTCTGGAATGTTAAGGATCCCAAAGGCTTTCTCTAGCTCATTAAGCCATGAATCTGCGTCTCCTGGGTCAGTTGTACCAACATATTCAGTGGCTCCTACCCAACATAACCGCTCGAAGGTCTTACTAGATCCATGTCCCTCATTCGGAACTGGTGTCCTAGGTGCTGTTGCTGGTATTCGATCGGTAATATGCATCATTGTGGTCATGATCTGCCCAAAAAGAGCATGAAAGGCTGGGTTTTCTATCATAGCTTGGTCAAAATGGGGATTCTCAGGCACTGGTTCCTCTCTATCTTGTTCCCTTGCACCTCCTCCTAGTGCAACAACACTGCTCTCAGCAGCATGTTCTTCGTGCACTCCAACCATCTTTTAGTTTTACTTCTTCTCCTATATGAGGAGAAATCACTATAAGATAATTTGGAGGACACTAGAACATACTCAACAATCTTAATCCTATGTCTCTATAGACTCAGCAAACCTTAGGCTCTGATACAAAAACTTTATGACGACCTGACAACAAATCAAGCCATCACCAGTGATAATCGTGGAATAACCATAATCAGCAGATTTAACAAAATCACCAAAAATTAAAACTATTTTGCAAAGAAATCCTTTTCTAAGAAACTATTAAAGAAAGAACCAAAACTTTATATACAACATCATACATATTGTACATACATTGTACCTTCTCATCTTGAGGATAACATATACTAGTTGCCTTACTTTAACATATACATAAGCAACATAAAACCTCAAGGCATTCAAGCCAAAATCTCAAGTCGTTCATAAAACTACTATGTACTATCTCCCAAGGACCTGAGATTATAGAGACGACACATAGGACTTCTATGTACAAGACATGACAGACAATACACTCAACTTGAGATGTTACTATTGTCCCTACTGATATTGTCCTCCCTCTATAGTTCGGTCTCTACCTCCTCATCCACACCCACCTAAAAATTGTGGATCCCATGGGGTGAGACTATTGTCCCAACGAGATATATAACTCTCTGCCAACAATATTATTATCACAGGAAATAGTATAAAACTGAACAAAGGATACTTTATGCAAGAAATATAGGTGTATGTGCAGTGCAAAGTAATAATATTGACAAGATAATTCAACTATTCATAGCAGAGTTTATAAATCATCTATTTGCTTTATAAGGAATATGAAGAACATGTATAACATCAATCAACTTAGAAGTAAAAAAATATCGAAGCATCAACCAATGTTTTCTGTATTTAATCCTTAAGAAAATATGCTACATAGTTGATTACATGTTCACATTCATACTTATGCCCAGAGGAGATGAGGTATACCGCTCATGCACCAACCAACCATGGCTACGTTAAGCATCGGTACCATACAAGGTCAATGGCAGAGCCAGTTGTAAAGACCTCACCTGTCTTGGTCAGTACGAGACAACTGGTAGGACATCTTGTGTCTACTGCAATTAGCTTACCAGGGTATACTGGTATATTCACTATAGAGTTACAACCACAACATGTACTCTCTCCGGGAAGTCCATCGAGCATTCCCAGATTATTTTTCATCAGGAAGTCCACTGAGCGATCTTGGTTTAGTTGGGGAGCCCACTGAGCAACCTAAGTACAAAGAGAATTACATATTCAACAATATGTATATGGAGTTAAACTCGTTTCACCATTCAACAAATCCTGACACTGAATGGATCTATGGTCTGGGCAACTACATGATAAAATCCCACTTGATTAATTAAGTATATTACAGTGTCTTTTAGCATCAATCAAGTTGTAAGAAAGAATTATATCAGATGCTACAAAAAAAGGTGTAATACGTTTATCAAGTACTTTCATGGTCTTTGGAACACATATAACATTTAGGATCTCAATCTCTTATCATCATCATGATTGCTAGACCTGGGTATTCAAACCCTTAGTTCATCACTGAATACTGTTACCACTTATCAGGTAACCAATACCTCTAGGTCATCAGACCAAGGTATATATTATACTTGTTGCACAAGTATTTCACATAGCTCACAAATCCCATTTAATATGTATCATATAAAACATCATAGCTCATACCTAGCTATGCTCATCATCTGTTGATACCTACATGGTTAGTATTCTTTGATAACAACAATATCAAATACATATCACCACCATGAAATTCAAGAGAAATACATCCTTCCTATTATTTAGGGTTAGGATTTCCCTTTATTAACTGATTAGGGTTTCAAGATCACATCATAAAAGATCAAGCCCTAATTCATACTCCATTCATACTAGGAATATCAATATATGCTCATTACATGATTAACATTCAAGTATAAGTTTCTTTCTCATCCTCACTAGGATGTTGATTGCATAATTCTTTTATTAAGTGGCTCAATTCACCTCTTAAGTTACATTAGCTTACAATTACCAAATTTCATTAAACTCTTTACATCTTAGTGTAGCATTTGACACAATACACAACATGTATCACTCAATCAAATACATTGGATTGAGGTATTCCCCCCCATATCAGGTAACAAGGTGTGTGTATTCTACCATATTGAGTTTGGGATGCACCTTATCATCATATCGTGCATCTATATCGAGCATATGGTGTAGCTTCATGACAATATAATGTTTGGGGTGTATCCCCTATTACCATAATGTGCACCCATATCAGGTTGCCTAACATTTAAAGTTTATCATCTCAAGTTAGAGATTCTTAGATTCATATCATGTATGAGGTGAATCCTTGACCTCATATTGTGTATAAGGGGTATAGTTGATACCATATCATGTACAACATGTGCACTTCATCCCCATGTCATGTATAGGATATGTGCTTCATAATGGTATCAGGTTAGTGGTATATACACAATACCATATCGGGTTTAGCATATCGGGATAGCATATTGGGTAAACCATTATGCTCATATATTTTCATATCTTCAAGGATTAGTCCTATCATATATTTGAGTGACAAGCTGGATATCTGGTTGAACTCTTCACAAACAACCTTTTATGCAAAACGATAGGGGAGTGGGGTTCACAAGTATGTCGGGTTTCATTCATCATCTAGGTTTTCAACACCATATCAGTTAGAGTGTATAATTGACACTATGTCTTGCATGAGGTATGGACTTGACCTCATATCGTGCACAAGGTGTATGTAGGTATCACTCATATTGTCCATAAGGAATAACTCATCACTATATCGAGTTACCCCTCATCTAGGTTTTGTCATATCGGGTTTTGAGGTACTTCAACCCTATATCGAGTTGTACAATGATGATGTCACCATCATCAAACTCTAGACTAATGTTCTTACTATTCCAGTTCATGGACAACAGTCCTAAAAAACTTTTGGAACTCATAGGAACATCAATTTAATCAAAAGAATTCGAAATTTAAAGTAGATCAACAAGTTCAACAATATTGAAGGTGAATAATAACATAGTTGGGTTCAAGTTATATAACCCACCTCAAGAACAACTTTCAAAGATCCAAGCTCCAAATATTCATGTTCCCAAGGTTGAATATGAGCTTATCAAAGGTCCAAGACTTCATTTCCTCATCACTATGCACAATATCTCACCACTTGTGGCCGATATCCCTCACTTGGTGTCGTTATCACCTTGCTAGGCTGATATCACCTTGCTAGGTCGATAGCTCTTCTCTATGGACGATACCTAGGCTCGATACTTGACACTCCTTCACTTATGCATGATACTAAGATGGTATGCACTATATCTAAGGGAAAGATGGTGGTAAGATTTGAAAATTTTACTAATAGGTGAAAGGAAGGGTTTATATAGTTGTGGTTCATGAAAAAGAATGAATATGAGGTGTCATCTCCTTAAACTACTAGGTTCCACATGGTCATGCATGGTTGATACATGTACATGCATGAATTATATTTATCTTGACATGAAAAATACTTGGACATAATCTATGGATAATATCTCGACCCTTAGTTATCTTGTTGAGCAAGGTATTCCATCTCAACAACACTTTTTATTACAAATCGATACACTTTTCTAAGGAAAGGTGCAAACCGATACCTATGACTTCCTTGAGGTGTCTAGCCCATCATGGACATTTCAAAGAGTCAAAAAACTGATAGGAGACTCCATCTATGGCTCGTTGTCCGATAGGCATTCTCATATCAAGTCTTCAGCTCGATATAGCTCATGCATAGATTTGAACTATACATCTTCCTTGGTCTTTCATCACCAAGGATACCATCCTTCAAAGATGATTAAAACATGGTGTCTACTTCTTTCTCTCTATTCTATATTATATTAGGAAGGATTAGGGACACTCTAGAAGTGGTAATTTGCACATCAATCCTACATTTTGGATAATTTTCAATTTGTACCAACATTGGTGCACAAAGCACTATCATTATTCAAACAAGTTCTATCTTGGAATTTAGGCTTTCCACAAGCCATCACTTAGCATCATTCTCTCTCTTATGATGTTAAAATACTTAAGGTACATTCAATATGTGACATTTTGCAATATAACCCCTCATCTTGGGTAAATTGCACTTTACACCCAGACTACCATATAATACACTAACAGTTTGAAAATAAGCTCAAACTTGAAAATTAAACTCACAAAGAGTCTTAATTACTTTTCAAAAGATTAAAACCAGTTTTTAAATAACTTTATTAAGCAAAACTTCAAGGGTTAGGCCATAACCCAGGTCATGGATGTTACAGCTACGACCTCTACCTTTACTTGGTGACCAGTGTGTCTGCACACTGAACCTCTACAATGCTGTAGGTGCAGAAAACCTCAACTTCTTAAAGCCTCTAGACGTCTATCTTAGAGACTATGCATGCCTCTTTCTGGAACTTGCCTCTCACTTCTCTATCACAAATATCTCTATCCTCTATACAAACTCCATGAACGTGGCAAACCATTTTTGATTCTCCAAATCATCCACTGGGTAGACAACTCAGCATCCAACCCCTTCTCAAAATGTAGAATACTCTCATCAGCAGTAGTATCCAAGTGAGGACATAACCAAAGAGGCTCCATAAACTTAGCCTCGTACTCATTGATTGACATGGGTCCCTGCTAGATCTGCTCAAACTGACTGATCTTCTCATTCACATAGGTCTGTAGGAAGTACCGATTGACTAACTCACAACGGAAATCCTCTCGTCCAACAACCACTCCAAGCCTCTTCTCTTCTATGGCCCACCAGTGCCCATTCAGAAGGTACCCTACATTCTTCACCTTATCATCCACTGGGATGCTAAGGTTCTTGAAGGCTTTCTCAAGCTCAGTTAGTCATAGATTTTCATCCACTAGATTAGCCGTCCCAGCATACTCCACTGCCCCAACATGGAGGAGCTGATCAAAAATCTTCCCAATACCCAAAGATTCCACATTGGGAACCAGTGCCCTAGGCTGAGGTGTGTGCATCTTGTCCACCGTATGCGTCATAGTAGCCACGAACTTCCCAAAAAGGAATTGGAAGGCATGATTCTCAATCATGGATGGGTCAAACTGGGGGACCTCAGGAACCCGATCTTCTGGTTCCTGTATCCTTACACCACCACCTGGTGTAACAACACTGCTCTCAGCAGCATGTTCTTCATGTTCTCTAGACATCTTTAAGATTTGCTACTTATTCTACATAAATAGAAATCACCATGAGACAGACCAAAGGACACAAGAACAGACACCAACCCTAGTCCAGAGTCCCTGTAGACTCGGCAAACCTAAAGCTCTAATACCAACCAAACTGTGATGCCCCCTGCCACAAACTAATGACATAACTCCAAACTAAACGCGGAAACAGAACTAAAGTAGTGGATTACCCAAAAAAGATGAAAATTAAAACCATTTTCATTAAACACCAAAGAAGCAAAAACCTTCACATATAGGTCCTCACATGACACATGTATCAGATATCATAGATCACAAGGTGCTTACATCAACATGTCCATATTACATATGTCATCGACCTGCTACAAGAGAAACCTATTCCAAACATATACATATCTGCTATATCTTTACATCGAAAAGAGCACTCCAGCCAAAACTATGTATCAAAAGTGCGTCTACAAAACACACCCAAAAAACAATCCCAAAGACCGGAGTGTACAAGGATGACTATAGGACTCTAATCCAAAAGAATAACAACACTCCCAACCTCATCATCTACTATCCTTCTTACTACTGCTCTACTTCAACTGCATGATCTCTACTTCCTTGTCCACATCCACCTAAAAGATGTGGTAAACCCACAGGGTGAGATTCCAAATCTGAGCGGGAGATATAGCTCTCCACCAACACTAATATTAACAATGATAAAGTGATTTAAATAATAGAAGTAAGGATACAACTATGATGAGCAAATCTAGCTAAATGATATGCCTGAAGATGATAGTCATTACTAAAGAGTGTAAGAAGTTACAATTGGATTGGGGAACATCTTATCATATTAAAAAGGAATATGAATAACATGTGTATTTGCTACAAAATATATTATACAAAAGCAAGCAAGGCCTCATCCAATGTTTGCATATTTGGTCCTAAGCAAGTATACTACACATCTGATTACATATTTTATTATTCCTTAAGGATTTGAGTTGTACCACCCAAATGAAACCAACGACTACTAAGTCAAAATCAGTACCATACAAGGTCTATTGAAGAGCTGGAATCCACGACCTCCCCAAACCTTATGGTTAGTACATGATTACTTAGCAGAGACACTAGTCAACTACAACCTGTGACATATAGTCAAATAGTGAAAGTCCTATACCACCTTGGTACATGTCACGACACTATTGAAATTGAGATACAACCCACAGTCACACTCCTACCAGGATATGGCCCGCAGTCAATCCTATGAACCTCATAAGGAACATATCACTGAGCTATGGCCCACAGCCTCACTCCTTCCAGGGTATGGCCCACAAACAATCCTATGAATGCATACACTCAACAACATATGATTCCAAGATTTCACTAAGGAAAGCCTGTTTCACCATCTAACAAATGCTGACACTGAGAAGAATCTATGGAATAGGGAAAAACTACATGATTAGGTTCCACTTGATTAATTAAGTCAATTAAACATCTTTTATCATCAATCAAGTTACAACATATAAAGTCATAACAAACTATACAAATATAAGGTCATAGCACACCTCCAGAAGATATAACATATAGGGTGTGAACTTGTCACACTATCACCATATGATGCTTGCATTATTGTCATTCACCACATTATCAATACCAAAGTCACGTGCTTTGGGATACCAATCCGTCAACTTGTCATTTCCTGTATCACAAGTGTTTCAACATGCCTCTTGAAGGGTCATATGACTTTTATTATGTCTAATCACCATAGCATACACTAGCCATGATTATCAAGATCATAACACCATCTTGGTTAGAAGTTCATAAACAAGAGAGATAACCACATAACTTCATAACCATTCCATGATAGAGAAACAAGCAAGTATCATTGCACATTATTAGGGTTAGGGTTTCCTCTTAGCCAATTAGAGTTTATAAGACTAGGTTCAAATATCATCCCTAGAACCATCACCCTTAATCATCTTGGAGTGTGTATGGATTAGGAAATGACATTAGAGTTGATTAGATAACATTCTAAATAAAATTATATATATGGATTATGTATCATTCATATATGAATATCATTAAGTATTCACATGTGTTTCTCATCCACCTACCATCACCCTATGTTGACCACATAACCACATAGGTCGTGACCACCCATCATGGTCCAACCCATGTCACAACTGCGACATTCATGTATCTCAACCATCTGCCAACATGTCTCAACCTCCACCCTCTAAGTAATGTTGCGCCCATGACACTAAGGGTTAGGGTTTCACAAACCATCATGGTCAAAGGTGTCTCGACCTTAACATGTCTCGACCAAACCTGTCTCTGTCTCAAGGGTGTCTCAACCTCCACCCATGTCATGACCCAAGACCATCATTGTAGTGACCCTACAGTCTATGGTGAGTCTCAATACAAGCATGGCAGGAACAAGACACCAAGACTAGGGGTGACTAGACCAGTTAACACCAAAAGCCTTGACCTAAGACCACCAGGTCAAACCCAACCACAAGGAAGCATCTTGACCAAAGCTATCCACGTCGTGACCACCAAGAGGGAAGTGTCATGACCAGACCAAGATGCACCATCTATGTCTCTAAAATAGAACTGAAACCAAGGGAAGAACCATGGACGCCATGAAGGAAAACTCAAGCAACTCATCACCAAACCCTAAAGCATAGGTCAAGAAACCACCAAGAAAGAACCTCCTCCAAAGAAGGGGAAAACAATTCTCAAGGTAACCAAGGACAAACCTAACATCTATCCAACTTTTAGGTATATGAAAACCATGCATGGGAGCAACATCATTGAAAAAACTTAGAGAAGAACCTCAACAAATCATCATCTACTAAATTGGGTACACATAGATTAGGGTTTCATATTTCTAGCAAACTGAGCAAGATGTCTCTACCAAACAAACTCTAGAGATTACCAATAAGTACAAGCATGATGAGGAAGCAACCTAGAGAGGGAAGACAGTAATAAAAAGCATAAAGAAGTGCAATAATAGAGTATGTTTAGTGTTATATAACCCATCTTAAGATGATCACCACAAAGAGCTCCTAACTCCAAGATTAAGAGCTCCAAGCACACAATCCAAGGGTTGAAGAAGCTTCACTAAAAGATCCACACATAGCCACAAGAGCAACTCATGAAGGAGAAGACACCAAGGTCAAAGCTAGCCCAAGAAAAGAAGCAAAGAAGCTCTTGGACGAACTAAAAGAGAAAGGAAGAAAAAGAGGAGAAATCCTCTTCACACTTGGGTCTACCTTGTCAAAACTTGGTCTATGACCCTTGTGATGAGGAATTTCTCTCCCAACATGACCCCCATGGAAGAACCATGGTCTAGGGACGAGAAAAGAGAGGAAGATGAAGGTAAGGGATCAAAAGAAACATCAACTTAGAAGACAAATACTTACCAAGGATGGAAGATGAGCTTGAATCACCACCACCACCACATGTAAGAGGAGATTGATCGCTTAAGCTCCAAGGGCAAACCTCCTTGATCCATCAAGATCCAAGAATCAACAAGAAAGGAGGAAGAAGATAGATGGCTGAAAAAGGGTTGCAAGCAAAAAGAGATAAGGGGTTATATAGATGGAAGATGAGAGAGAGTAAGAGGTGAGGAGTCAACATACTAAGGGACCCAAGGGACACTTATCCACTTAAAAGACCAACATGCACCCACATGAAACCACCTAATCATGACATGAAAGTCATGGTGATACATTCTAGGTAGTGTCTCAAGCAACATGTTAACCCACATGGTCACGGTTGCGACCCTCCTATGGTGCACCTCCTATGGTCGCGATACTTGAGGCCGAGACAAGGTCCCACTACCATCCCTAGGTCGAGACAACCGATGCTAGGGAAACCTTTTCGACCCAACACCACACTAGACTACCTAGGTAACAACCCACAACACCTAGAGGATGTGTCTCGACTGTGACACCCACCAAAGTCAGCCTAGGTCACGGCCCTAGGTCGAGACAAAACATCAAACACACATGGTCAAGGCACTAAACACTCAAATGAACCCTAATTACCACCTGGGGTGATTATCCTCAACCAAGGCTCAAACAAAGTGCCCTCCTCTTTTTGTTTCCTCTAGATGATGTCAAGAAAGAGAGTGAACACTCTAGAGGTGATAAATTGCACATCAACCCCCTCCTTTAGATAAATTGCAATTTGTACCAAAACTTTCACATAAAGCACAACCATCATCCAAACAAGCCCAAACTTGAAACTTAAGCTCTTCACAAGACCTAATTACATCTAAAAAGATTAGAGCAAGACTATAATCACATGAATAAGCCAAAGCAAATAGGATTACCCCAAAACTCAGGTCAGGGCTCTTACAAGCTATAAACCCCTAACAAGGATCAACTTCTTCACTCTTCTGTCAAGGATCAACACATGACCTTCAACATAAAACATCTCCATATCAAGCTCTACCTATACTGGCTGCAAAACTAACTATGTATAATGATGATACTTTCTCAACATACTTACATGAAACACTAGATGCAGCCTGTGCTCAGGTGGAAGCTCTGACATGTAGGCCACCTTCCCAACACGTGCTACTACATGGTAAGGTCCTATAAACCTGGGAGCCAACTTACCCTTCTTCCCAAATCTCAAACCACCTTTCCAAGGAGATACCTTGAGGTACACTCTATCTCCCACTTGGAAATCCAAGTGTCTACATCAATTATCTGCATGTGACTTGCACCTATCATGTACTACCTTCAAATGTTGTTGAATCACTTTAATGTTTTTTGCCGTCTGCTATACAAGTTCAGGACGAAGAAGCTGGTACTCACCTATCTGATACCAGCACAACAGAGACCCACAACTCATCCCATACATTTCCTTGTATAGTGCCATGTCAATGCCACTATGGTAACTTTTATTCTAGAAAAACTCTATCAAACTGAGGTGTATGTCCCAACTTCCCAAAAACTGGAGAACGTAGGCACTCAACATATCCTTCAAGGTCTAAATAGTCCTTTTAGTTTGACATCTGTCTATGGGTGGATGGAAGTTCTAAACCTCAACTACGTACCCAAAGTTGTGTGTAGTCACTCTGAAAAGTGACTCATGAACTGGGGACCTCTGTCAGACACAATGGTAGCTAGAAATCCGTGCAAATACATTATCTCTTCAACATAAATCTAGACAAGCTTCTCAGGTGATACGTCGTCTTCATAGGAAGGAAATGCACTGATTTGATCAAACTACCAACAATCACCTAGATGGAATCATGACCCTTGGCTATCTTAGGTAGACCAACCACAAAGTCAATAGTCACATGATACTATTTCCACTTTGGTATATGTAATAGTTGCAACGTCCCTGTGGGCTTTTGATGTTCGTCTTTAACCTACTGACATACGACACATCTTGCAACAAACTTTGCTACATCTTGCTTCAAGATAGGACACCAATACATACATTCCCTTCAGGTTATGATATATCTTGGTGCTACCTAGGTCATAGCATACATAAATGAGTGAGCCTCTTCCATCACCATCTTCCCTAGATCATCAACATCAGGAACCACTACTCTGCATTGTAACATATTGTCCCATCATCTAACTCATGGAATCCATCACACTTCTCGCTGGAAAACTTTGATCTCATCTATTGCATCACAATACTAACATGTTGTACCTCTCTGATATGCTGTCTCAGTGTGGGCTTCACCTACAACTGTTCCAACAAACCTGCTAAGAATGACACCTCCAACTGTACATTTATGTGACGCAAGGAGGCCAACATGTCTCACTTGTGCCACACCAAAGAAATCAATTGATCTCTATCCTTAGGAAAAGACAAAGACTTCCTACTCAACACATTTGCTACATCATTAGCTTTCCCTCGATGGTAATCAATCATACAGTCATAGTCCTTTATTAACTCCATCCAATGCCACCATCTCATTTTCAGTTCCTATTGTGAGAAGATGTACTTCCGGTTCTTGTGATCTGTGAAGGTCTAACACTTCTCTTTATAAAGGTAGTGCCTCCAGATTTTCAAAGAAAGAATCACAACATATAACTCTAGCTCATGGGTTGGGTAATTCTCCTCACATTTCTTAAGCTGTCGAGAAGCAAAAGAAACTACATTCTTATCTTGCATCAACACACAACCCAAACCATTCCTGGACATAACACAGAAGACAATGTATCCTTTTCTTTGCTCAAGAAAGACCGGAACCAGTGCACTTGTCCACATTTCCTTTAATGTTTGAAAAGCACACTGACATTTGTCATCCTAGAAAAATGACACATCCTTCCTTGTCAACTTAGTTAGCGGTAGAGCTATAACACTAAAGTTCTTAATGAACCTCCTATAATAGCTTGTGAAACCTAGAAAGTTGCACACTTCCATTGGTATCTTTGGCTATTCCCACTCTATCAAAGACTCAACCTTCTTGGGATCCACAAGAACACCCTCAGTAGAGATTACATGCCCTAGAAAAGCTACCTCTTTCAGCCAGAATTCGCACTTGCTGAACTTGGCATAAAGTTAATGTTGTCCTAACAAGGTCAATGCCTGACGAAGATGTTTTGCATGCTACTGACTATCACGAATACATATCAGGATGTCATCTATGGATACCACCACAAACTAATCAACAAATAGATAGAACATTCTATTCATCAAGTCCATGAATGCTACTAGTGCATTGGTTAGCCCAAATGGAACAACCACAAACTCATAGTGACCATACCTCATCTTGAAAGCTGACTTAGGTATGTCATCCTCCTTGATCCTCAGTTGGTGATATCCTAACCTCTGGTCTATCTTTGAGAACACTATCACATCATGCAACTGGTCAAACAAGTCGTCTATCCTTAGTAAGTGATACTTGTTCTTTATCATCACCTTATTTAACTATTTGTAGTCTATACATAGCCTCATAGACCCATCCTTCTTCTTCACAAACAACACTGAAGCACCCCACAGTGGCATACTTGGCCTAATGAAACCTTTGTCAAGAACCTCTTGCAACTGTCAATATTATGCAAGGTTACATAGAAAAAAGATGGATTCGACTGTAAAAGTCAGTACTACTAATGGCTATCGCGGTAGTGCTGACAACATCACAAGTAATTTATGCAAATATTGGCAACATAACTTGGTACTACCGACCCCAAATTTGGTAGCACCAAGTTTCTGTAAAGAAAAGGGATGAGTCACTAATAAGGACTCAGTACTATTGACACATCATCAGTAGTACCAACAAAAAGTGTGTTCGGGGTTTCAAACATCGAGTTCCCGCTCAGAAGCACCGACGACAAAATTTGAATGAGTCGGTACTACCGATAGAATGTCGATACTATCGACACCTAATGTCAGCAATATGAGGGAGCGCCATCAAGCAATCGAGATCTTCTGCATGTAACGATCAGTAATATCAATCCGTGGGCATGTCGATCCTACTGACGACGGGTCAGTACTACCGACACCAGACGATCTGCATAGAAAAAATCAAGAAATCAAGAACGTCGGTACCACCGATCATGCAGATTTGTGACGAAAAGTCAGTACTATCGACACATCATCAGTAGTATCGATGCAGTGATAGAGAGGTAGGCACAACTATAGTAGGAAGGATTTGTGAATCATTTCTCTTCACACCTTCTCTAATCCTCTTCCAAGAAAGTGTGTAGAAGAATCTCCGAGAATTCAAATTCTACACCGATCTCTCTTTTCTTAACCTCTTTCTTGTTCTAGAGATGGCTTCAAGGTGTGAGGCATCTTCATTGGTGGGGTTTCCAAACTTGGTTCCTAGTCCAAGCCAGATAGATCGCCCTAACACTGACATTAATAAGATCTATGAGGAACTACAAAAGAGGGAGATCCATGCAACACAGTATGGAGACCGTAAGTTCATTACCTTCATTGTCTTTGCCGACAACATACACACAGTCTGCGAGCGTCAAGGGCTAGTAGGCGACCATCCCTTCTTTAGTGACTGGCTTACATACTTGAATATCATCTGTGGGTTCCTAGAATCACTAGAGGTCTGCATCATCCCTGAACATGGGGATGGATGGAGGGGTGGCCGCATCAGTTTTCATTTCTACAACACGGACTACACCCTAACGCTGCAACAATTCAAAGTCATATATGGATGGCCATCTGAAGGAGACTGCTACTACCCCAACAAGTTCAACTTCAAGGCGGCATGGGAGTTATTATCAGAGCTTCCAGAGGGCCAACTCATCATTTGGCATACAAACTCCGTCAATGACATCGAGCTTCCCTTTGCTCACATTCTCCATCGTCTCATCACCAAAACTCTTTTTGCGGAGTCCATTCAAGGATAGGGGAAAACCTAATAGGTTGACCTCTAATTTCTTTACAAGCTGTCGGAGATAGGAAACAGAAGTTTGGACTATGATGCCTTCTTTCTTCAACACATAATGGGAGTCAAGCACCAGGTGGGGAGGAAACCTTCAATTCATTTTGGAGGGTTGATTACACTGATAGCCCTCCATCTCAATCTCGATCTCTCCACCATGAAACCATTGAAGGCCACCCCAAAGCTTGATGTCAAGCACTTCAAGAAGTCCGACCTCGTCAACACACACCTTACTATTGTATACGCATGTTGTATAGTAAGAGACCAGTACAAGGAAAGGGCATTCCCAGATGTCATATTCGACCTGTAGGGAATCCACCTCATGTAGTGGCCTATGGATAGTTTTTCATATGAGGAGGAAGAAGAAGAAGTTGTAGCAGAAGTCCAACAATAGGAGCAATAGGAAGAAGAAGAAGAGGAGGACCAACTAACCATCCCAATCACAAGGAGGCTAGTTCTGCACAAGCGACCATGACTTTATGGAGCGTCCACTTCTTCTGCACCACTGCCATCACACGAGGAGGATACATACTCTATGGAAAGAATGTATGGGATGTTGCAGGAAATATAACAAGGACAACAACAACAATTAGAAACATTGGCATGCATCCACAACGTGTAGGGACAAATGTACCAAAACCAACAAGCAATATTTGAGAATGAGAAACTTCTCTTAGGAAACAAAGAGAACATGCATCTGTGCCTGCAAAGGATGGAGGGATACCAACAGTCATTCTTTGATCACTATTGGAACCAGGGATACTTTGGTGGATATCCATAACCTCCACTACCACCACAATAGTCACCAAGTTTGCAAGGGACGTTCTACCCCTTTGATCCCACCATGCCACATCCTCCACCACCACCCATGTGATCCGGTACCACTGTTCCACCTCTTAAGTTCCACTTTTGACTATGTGGACATAGTTGAGTTCAAGCTTAGGGGGGTAGTTGGAATAGTTTCTATCCTTATTTTTATTTTCATTTGTTTTTATTTGCTTTTTAGTTTTATTTTTTAAATTTGTAGGGTCCATAGCTCTCTAGTGTAAAAGTTGAATTTAAATTCATGGTTCATGTCAATGTCACATGCTCTCAGTTGTGTGCAATGAAATGAAAAAAAATAAAATAAAAAATGTGTTGGCTTAGTTGTAAATTTGTTGAGTTACATGACTTAGAGGAAGTGTAAGGGCAAGTCAGCTTAAGGACATTTAATATGAATGGACATATTGATTATTCATGAAATGTGGATGAAGATGGGGTTTGATCTTAAATTGATCAAATAGTTAACATGACTTTAAATTGAAATTTAAGAAAGAAATCCTAAGGTTACCCTGTTGGTAGGTCATTAGAGAGGGACATATCATATTTTCATGAAAGGATTTGCCTATTTATTAAGTGATTCCACCCATCCTCCATTCATTATTGAATCACCACATTAAGATGAATAAGTACTCCGGTCTTTTCCTCTTGTTGCATAGCATGACATAATAGGTGACATGATAGTTAGTTTTCTTTTATTGCATTCTAAAAAAAACACACATGTATGCATCAATAATTTTTGTGCATACCATTTTAGTTGCATAAGTAATTTCATGTAGATTACATGCGTTCCATATCATTCATTTCTTTTTCAGGTGGATATCATTATCCTTAGAAATTTGAGTGTAGGGATACGATCCATACCTGTAGAAAAATAGAAATTAAAAAATTGAATGATATGTAGTAAAGCCCAAGCATATCGTCCATCATGCTCGATTAATGGGCCAAGAAAAAAGGAAAAAAGAAAATTTATTAATGTTTTAAAGTTAAGAGGGATAAAGGATGCCCTTAACTCTTATTAAAGATATGGAGATATTCACATGATGCATTCTTTTAGTTGCTTACTTCATTCTCATTTAGTTGACGAGATCATTTGATTGATTCATCATTTCACTCAGAGTATTAGGCATCAGGATTCATGCATTTTTCATTTTTTCCACCATATAGGTGAATCATGTTTTATTCTACATAAATGATTCATATGTACTTGTGATTATTCAATTGCCATCCATTCCATACCATCCATTTCTCTTATTGGTAGGCCACCTATATGATTTTTCTCATTAATTTTTATATGGAGAACTGCTTCTAAGTAGATTGGTAGTTAGGGAAGAGCAATGTAGAATATGGAATCACATAATCCCCCAAGTAAATTCCTGATTGATTATGATGTTAACTACTCTCTTGATAGTGTTCATTGATCTAAGGGTGGATATTTTTTATGAATGTTTTTGATCACTATAGAGCAGTTATTGTTTAGTGATTAATGAAGGTCAGTTTGGGACCGACAAGTGGGGATAGTGGAGAAATGATATTTATATTATTATGTCCTTTTGATGACTTGTCTCAAATAGATCCAAGAGTGTGTCGCTCGAGGATGAGCAACATTTAATCTAAGGAGAGTTTGATTCACTTTTTATTTTTTATTTTCACAGGCGACTTTATATTAATTTGTGTGCAATTTTTGGTTAATTCTTATATGAATTGTGCATGATTTATTTTTATTATCCTATGATACTCATTTGCATCAAATAAATAGAACTTGAATGTTTCGAAATGATTTAGTACATTTCCAAAGCTTATGTTCATATTTTATGCATTTTTGGTGAATGTACAAGAGTCTACACAACTCCGTACTACCAACTTTGGAGTCGGTGGTACCGATACATGCTCAGTTTGGATAAGAAAGGATCGAGAAGACTCGGTAGTACTAACATGCAAGTTGATAATATCGACAATGTTATAGCATTTTGCTCAAGAATTATAGAATCAACTCGGTACTATCGACAACCATGTTGGTAGAATCGACAATATGACAAGTGGCCATGTAATTAGAGGAGTTGGTAGTACTGACATGTCAGGATCAGGCAGATCTGAAGGCTTTGCTTCATCTGACGGTTGAGGTTTTAACTTGCCCTAAGTCATGCTTATGACTTAGGGGAAGTGCGTCCAGACCTAATCATCTTGTCTTTTTTCCATTGTATGATGACTGGGAGCAAGAGAAGGAGATAGTGAAGGAGAAAGCCACTTCTCGAACGATCCAGGCACTTCTAATGGATGGAATCACAGTTGAAAGGTAGCAAAGCAGCATGTACATGAGAAGGGATCATTTGAACCAACTTTATGTTCTCCACTTTTTTCCCTTTCTCCTAAATGTTTTTGACTATGGAAACAATGAGGGGCTAATCCCCACATTCCTTAGGACCCAAGAGTATCCCAGTTGTGCATTCTAATTGACTATTATGCATTAATTCATTAGTTTTTCTTACTTTCTGGATTTATTTCTATGAGAATGAATGGACTATTCATGCTTGATCACCATAGGTAGTAAATGGACCTTTAATTGCTCTGGGAAAAGGCAAATTAATCGTCAAAACTTCATAATAATAAATATTTTATAAATCCCTTTGAGCAAGGTGGCTCATGAACATCAGGATACCTAGAGGAATAGATAAAGAACCTATCTAATAACACAATCAATATGAGAGTGGGGTTGGTATTTGGTTAGGTCGTGAATACACTGTGAGAGTGGGTAATTCTCTCTATAAGCTCTTAATCCAGGGTTAGGAGAGATTTTTATTAATGTATTGAGATTAAATTGCAATGTTAACAATGGTGAAACCAATATCCTATGGAATTTTCTAAGATTGAGAACAACAACCAATAATTTAGATTTATTTTCTATTTTATTCAATTAAACCAATCAACCTAGTTTCTTCGGCCTAAGTTGATCGTATTACAATTAGTAATAGTTTTTGAAGTCACATTTCCCTATGCTCAAAATCTGGGTCTTATTGGCCTATATTACTACTATAGTGTACACTTGTGTTTTGAGCTTATAGAAAATACTTATCAACGACTGCCTACAAAGATGATTTCCAAAATCCTTTAAACATATATGATAGATTCTCCATAAAAGAACCTTAGTAAGAGAAATAATTACTTATGTTGAACGCATACCAAATAGTACCCAAGTCCATTTTATACTAGGTACCCAAACCCCATACATGTGGTTAGGAATCATTGATCAGGAACAAAAAAAATTATCCATCGATTGTTTATCTCAAAATCGAGTACTAGAAAATACAGGTTTTGGATTAAAAGCAAATTTCATAGAACTATCATCATGAATCAAACCCTAAATCATGACAATACTTTTTATCATGTTAAGATCACTTTTAGGGATAGAAACAACCACAAACGAGCATAATTATAGTGCCTAAATAGAAGAGGGGAAAGTTATATCCCGCCTTATGTGGAGACCCAAGATCCAAGATAAAAAAACTCCAAGAGAGAAGAAGGTACTCCAACTTGATGAACACTTCAGCCAAAAAATCACCTCACAAAAGAATAACAACATGATTAAGAGATATCTCAGGGTAGAGGACAAGAAACCAATGGGCAGTACCAAAGAAGAAAGGTGAAAGAGATGGAATCATCCTTCCACTCGGGTTCAACATGTCAGAACATAGTCTATGACCCCTTATGATGAGGAGTTCCACTCAAATGAACACCATGGATGGTCCACAATCCATGAACAAGGAAGAAGAAGAAGATGATGGAGGTTTTAGAAGAGGGAAAACATTATTAGGGTTTAGGATCACTTACCAAGAAGAAATCTCCAAGAACCACCACCACAAGAGTTGATCTAGCACAAATCCTTCCTCAAGCAAGGTTGATCGACCACCATAGCTTTAGGATCGATCTCCTTTTCTCCCAAAGCTCCAAGGTTGGTTACAATGGAGAGGGGAGAGATTAAGGCCCAAAAAGTTGCTCACAAGTGAAGAGAAGAGGTTATATACCCAAAGGAGGTGGGAAGTAGGGTATATGTGAGGTGTCAACATATTAGTATACCAATGGGACAATTGTCCTTAAAGGAAACCAACATGCAACTAGTATAGGCATGCATGCAACCTATGGAAATACAACCAATGTTGTGTGTTGACTCTTTAGGTCCCCAACACATTGGTTTTGGTTGAGACACATCAAGGGGTTGAAACAAGCATCATAACACAGGTCTTGGTCAAAACAAAAGGTTCACCAACACACTAGGTCGAGACACAACACAAGAAGAAAACGGTCTCGACCCAAAACTCATCCAAGACCCTCAAGGTCAAGAAAACGACATCAAGGTAGGGTGTCTTGCTTGAAACACTCCCAAAACACACCATAAGGCGAGTCAAGGGTCACTACATTAAAGCAACACAACAAGGTCGACACCAACAAAATCCTAGAAACCCTAGCATTACCATATGATGCCACCTCATCAACCAAGGTCCAATAAGGAGCCCCAAAGAATCATTCTCCCTATTATGATGCTAAGTCACTAAAGGTATATTCAACATGTGACAAATTGCAAGATAACCCCTCAACTTGGGTAAATTGCACTTGTTCCAAAACAAGCAAGCACAGATCAAATAACATTCAAACATGACCAAACTTCAAACATAAGCATGTCACATGATAAAAAAACACCTCAAAGGATTAGATTAGAGTTCTAAGCATCTTATTAAGAAAGATAAGAACAAATTAGCATTAAGCTAGGCCAGGGGCCTCACAACCATAAAATCCTAATAAGGATTTCACCCTCGAAATCCCAAGTGAAGAGAGATGGATATTTCCCATGCATCATGCCGTCAAACTCCCACGTGACTTCCTATATAACACAATGATTCCATAAAACTTTAACTGACATGATGTCTTATTTTTCCATGATTAACACATGATGTTCCACATAGGTCATATCCTCAACTAACTTCACTTATACTGGATGTAGAGTCGGTTCCTTATCAAGGTGACACTTCCTCATACTAGAAACACTGGATGCAACATGGTTAACTTAAGTAGTACTCCACTTATAGGCTATTTTCAACTGTATGTGAATGAAAGTGATATACTGAATCTCAACATAATATACCAATGAGTGAACTTACTATAGAACTAAAGTCTCCAGATCATCAACACTTAGTACAACTACTCTATCATGAGAACACATTGTTCCACTCTCTAACTCATGGAACTCATCCTGCTTCCACTACGCTACTCTGATCTACTAACTCAACACCATCTTTACTTGTAATTGTTCTAACAAGCGTGTCAATGTAGATGTCTCCATCTATATATCCATCTATTGTAAGGAGACCACATGTCTCTCTTGTGGTTAAATAAAGAGTATAATTGTGCCCACTCAGCAAAAATGATGAAGAAGAAGACTACCTACTCAAGATGTATGTAATCCAAACCATTCCTTGATGCATCATAGGGTATTATATAACCCTTTTCTTCCCAACTATGTTAAGGGTAACATTGATGTACTAAAGTTATCAATAAACCTCTAGTAGATGTCGTAAGTTGTTCCCACTAAAAGATGTCACATGTCCAAAGGAAAACTACCTCGAGAATAGATCAAGATGTTATACATAATTATCACCACAACTAATCTAGTTGGGACTTGAAAACTTGTTCATCTATCTATAACCAATGCATAATCCTCATGGATACCTTCTTATTTACAAACCTAATAGAAGCACCCAAAAGGGATGTACTCAGTCTGATGAACTTTTCCCAAGTAGATCTTGCAACTGTCTCTTCAATTCTTGCATCTTCACCGACATCATCCTTTAGGTGCATAAACCCCTTAAAAATTATATTTTTATCATAGTTTGGGTACCAGTAACTAGATTGAAATCAAAGTCAATCATTCTAGGACTCAAAACACTTGATGTCTTATCAAGAGACATATCCTCTTACATACCACTGACACCTCTTGGATACTAGGATTCCTCACCTTGGTATCCATCACATGTGCTAAAAACGCATCACATCCTTATCCTATCAACTTCTCAACTATTGTCAGCGATACCAAATACATTGGAAGAATTTTCCTATCATCTTGGAATATTCACGAAACATCGTCATGCACAATATGACTATCTTGGATCTAAAGTATAAGATCACATGATACTTTCCTAAGTATCCATCTCAAGGATACATCAAAACCATGCATATCAAGTGATATGAGGCTCACTTGAATGCTGCATCTTAGAAAAGAAGGAACACAAAGGGAACATACTTCCCTAGATACCATAACACTTCCTTAGATTCCTATTCTTCCCTCTCCCTCTCTTTTTCTATTACTTTCTCCCTACATGTATTCGATTCTTCACTGATGACCAACTCCATGATCGATGGTCGCTATAATGGGGAGGCCCTCTTTTGATTGTAGCTATGATAATGATGCATCGCTCAAGCTAGGGTTACATCTTCAGTCTGGCTCCTGCTCCATCATGAGTAGCTCGCCATGGAATCTATTCCTCCTACCATCACGGGCCAAACAATGGCATGCATGCAACAAAAAGTTAGGTCAATCCTTCCTCATTTATATTCTTTATCACCCTATGTTATGAGCCAAGGTCTTATCATGCCAAGGATTGCAAGCAAGAGAAACCCTAGTCAACGTAAGGGGTCTGTGATGACCTTTTAATTGGTTGATTTGTTCATTCATATATCCACACTCTAGTTGCCTATCCTCCCCCGTATATTCACAGAAGCACAAGGAAATAATCCAATTTGTTCTAAGCTATGCACTTTTCTAAAGAGGTAAGTATCTTTACATTATTTGTGTTGTCTCACTTTTAGATTCACATCGTCCGTCAATAATAGTAACCACTCTTCTTTTTTTCTTATTTACTTATTCATCCATTTTGATTCAACTGTGGTTGGTAGTCACTATGGATTTAATGGTGGTTCTTCACTCCTCTTTGGATCTTCCCTCATGTTTAGGTATTTCTTCACTTTGAAAGCATCTTTCCTTTATATTTACCCCTAATTAACACTTTCTTAGGTTTGTTGTCTATGGTTGTGGTTTAAAAATAGTAGTGTTGTTTGTTAAACAATAATCTTATGTGGATTTCATTATGACCATTATACCGGGAAAAACTTTATGTGCATTTGACACACAAATTGGATGTTAGAATAATCTATCGTGCCGATCTTTGATGTAGCTATGTATGACTATATGAGTACGTTTCATGTCATGGTTGTATGACTTTTTCCTGACTTACCTAAATTTATATGTGTTTCATTCTGTTACCATTAATTTAATTATGATGACTGGTTTGATGTAAGTCTCAATTGCATTTTTCTAATTAAATTTCATTGACCATAGTTTGAACTAGAAGTTCATCATGATGACCTTGTACTTTTTCCCATTCTTGGACCTAGATCATTGTTTAATTGGCATTTGCCATGGACTCCATTTTAGATAGATATGAGTTTACAATGAAATTCATTTGGATTTTCAAGTGTTGTCAGGCTCCATTTTTATCTTTGCTTCAGATTTCCTCATTTGTTGTTCAAGTAGCAGTGATAGGAGTTCAGTTAACATTTGCCATGGAATCTGTGTTAGCCAGATATCTATTGTATTAATAAAATTTGTTAATTATAGGAGATAGGAGATGAAACATCCATCCAAAATAAGAAAATTCAAAATTTCAATATAAAAGATCTAATAAGCAAGAACATGATGCAATAAGGAAGAAACATAACCTAGAAATCATACTAATAAGACAACGAGAGAGATACTAAGAAATAGGATATGATGATGATAGGAGATGAAACATCAATAAAAAATAAGGACATTCATAATTTAAATATTAAAGATCTAAGTCACAAGAAAATGATGCATTAAGGAAGAAATATTACATAGAAATAATACTGATAAAATGATGAGAGAGATGCACGACTAAATGTTACAATATTTTTCCACATCTTTTCTAAATTTGGAGTCAAAATTCTAAAAGGAGGGGAGAATTTGTGATAATTCGAGTTCAACACAGACATCTAATGAGATTTTGTTTGAATGATTGCACTTAACTAGATTGATCCTTGTTAAATGTTAACTGATTATGGTAGCTTGTTATAATATTTTTTATGTTGAGGAGAGACTTTATACATCTTTTTATTTAATAGTTAGGATTTGATAAATAAAATGCCTAGTGGTATAAATCGAGGATTTCTATGGTATATGAATCAATAATTGATAATTATAGTAGTTTAGTAATTTTTTTTATTTTATCTATAGAGATATTTACTTGATATTTTGAACCAACTTGAATAACTATATTATTATTTCTGAATACATGCCAAATTTATGGTTCTTTGCTTGATTTCTTTGTCGGTTGAGTTTCCACAAAACAAACTCAAGTGACCATTCTATATAGACTACAACATAGTTATTAGGTATTGAATTTTTATTTTTACTAGTAAATTAAAATGCCTTGAAATTTTAGTTGTAGCTTGGAAACTCTATTTCATACAATATATTAAATTTTCATAATTTTAATGATATTTGAGTGATCATGGAGTGTTATTTTGAACGAGTTTCTTATCAGTAAGTCGACCATCCAACTATTATGAATAAATAAATAAAAAGACTAAAAATAGATTTTGGCCTTGTTTGTAATTGTTACAAAAGGCTGAATTGATCTATATCTAACATAAAATCATAGTAACACTCATGATATGGCATTCATCCTAGAGAAATAAATAATAGAGAGAGAGAGGAGAATTTATGATTTTGAATAAGAGAAGAGTGAAAAATATTAATTTTGTAACATACTGAAATCTAGAACCTAATCCTTTTCCAAGGGTAAGAGGATAGAAACCTAGAAATTTGGGCTTAGCCAAACAAGGATAAAAGAAACACATAATAGAATCTAAGTGAAACCCTAACATGCTAATACATGAATAAATCATCCCAACATGTAGACATATAAAGTAATGCTCTTATGTTAATAATAAGTTCAATAAAGGGTACATAAAAGTGTCATATAATCTTTTGATTGGAATATGGTGGTATTTGAAGAATGAAAATAATAATAATGGAATAATATGCAACTAAAATAACAATGGGTCACAAATGTTAATTATGTAAAACTCATAAAAGGAAGATTAACTAAATAAGAATAACTTCATATTCATTTACTTTGAATTTAAGTTTACTTGAATGACAAGTTTCAAAAATTTTAGGATAATAATAATCACAACTATTTTATTTAGAAAATAAATGGTGATTTTCCTTCAAAATATGAAATAAATTACTTAATGATTCCAAAAGTGGAAAATAATCTTATATTCATAATATACACATGCCTTTGGTGAAGTTTCACTCAATTTGGAGAATATTTGCTTTAGAGATGAAATTAGGAGATAAAAAGTATGTAATTGCCCAAAATATTACATAATGTGATAAATAATCCCAAAGGATAAAATTAATGCCCAAATTGCATTCCATATGTTTAGATTACTTGTGGGTGAAGTTTCACCAAAATTGGGCAATTCAAGAAGACTCTAATGCATTAAGAAAAAGAAAATAAGGTTTACTTTAAAATAATTAAATAAAATAACTAAAGTCTTCAAAAGTGAAAACTAAGGCCATATTTGGATTCTACATGTTCAATTGTAAAAGAGAAATAATTTACTGCACACTTTATTTGATTTTGTTTAGGAATCAAATCTAATGTGTCACGCCGTAGTGGATGAGCTAGATTGTTTGTGGACCCATGTCCACTGGATCAGATAACACTGGACCCATCTCCTACCTCAGGTAGGAGGGGCACATGAGTACACAACTGTCACACTGGTGTTTTGAAATTTGTAAGCCAATTCTATATATTTTCTCGTGATTTTTCTTACTTTGGATTTGTGAGATAATTCCGCACAAGATGACCCCTTACTCGTTCAGTTTTGTCATGAATTAGGGAAACAACCAAAGTTGGTCTCAAAGCTCTCTCACAGCCACCTAGGATGAACCCTAAAACAACACCCTAACTATAAATAATGGTACACCCTACGTCCTCGACTATTATGCAATCATTTGCTCATGCCAATTTGCTCATGGTCTTCTCGCATTGCCACCATGATCGTGTTCTTCACTCTGATCTTTTGGTAGTGGGTTCTCTCTCTCTCTTTTCCATCTTCAATCGATTGCTCCTAATGGTGAGTTTGTCGACCCATCTTCTTTCTTTTCTCGGTCTAGGTTTCACGGATCATCGCTCCGTTAAGAACTGTCCAAATCCATCGCACATTGCTACTTGCAGTAGGCTATAATGGCGGGCAAGGAGTTGGAGAAGATTCACCTTTGGGAAATGTCTCTTCTACCCTCTGATTTCCCTTCTTTGCTTTTTCTTGCAAGGGGTATAATGGTCATTTGGCTGTGTTTTCTTTGTTTTGGGTGAGGTCAAGCTAACCTTTGACTGAGCGACATGGCCGCACGCTATTCAGCCAAGTCAATCAGGTCAGCCCCATCCCTCTCCCTCTCTCACAATTTATCTGGTGATTATTTGGCATTTCTTGATTTTGTGATTGGTCTAAATTGCAAACTTTTGATCGGAATGTCCAAAAAATAAGTAAAAATATGTTTTGGAATAAGAAAAATGTGATCTTTCTCATAAAATAGTTTCAAAGCCTGATTTCCATGTTTTCAATGATGGATTTTTATGGATCTAATTAATTGATATAAAAAACCCTAAAATTGGCAACTAAGTCATCTTAATGTTAAATAAAATAAATAAATGTGTTTTTTGGAATAGAAATACATAAGGAATCATTTGGTCTAGGTTTTGAGTCCAAAATATGTGTTTTGCTAAAAAGGTTTAGAATTAGGGTTTCATTATCTTATATGAATCTCAAACCCTAATACATGTGAATAATTTGAATTTAGGCATAGGTGATCTTGGAAACAACTAGATTGGTGAAGAGTGTTTTCTAGGACCCTGGTTTAAGGTATGTTTAGCATCCTCGATTCTTCTATATTGATCAATAACCTTTCTTTATCTTTCTCTTGAACACCAAAATTTAGGCATTTATGCTAAGCAATTATTTATGGTTTGGTGTCATTATAGGCTTAATATGCCCAAAATAACCCTAGATTCTTATCTTTTAGTAATTTATACCTTTTCATATATAAAGTTGCTCAACTAGCTAATTTCGGGACATGTAGGCACTGGACCTAAAAAGACATCTATTCTCCAAGATTTCTCCCCAACACATGGTTTTTACAGCAACTACATTTCCATCCATGGTGACTATGACACCTGACATGACCAAGATACCCAGTACGACCGTGTCAAGGTAAAGGGTCAGCTGTACCTGCCTCGACCATGGCACATGTCTCATCCGTGACACCTACCTCAACCGCGGCACCTGTCGTGACTGTGGTGCCTACATCAACCGTGACGTATGCATCTACCAAGATACCTATTGCTACTAATATGCTCGAGATGGCTGTGTTGAGGAAAAGGGTAAGTTGCACCTTCCTCGACCACGACACCTGCCTCAACTATGACATCTGCCTCGACCGCGATGTCTGCATCGACCGCGATGTCTTCCCTGACCACTACAAACATCTTGACCTTCGACCACAACCCCTGGCATGGTTGTGCCGAGACAAGTGTTACGACCGCGACAGGTGTCACGACCACTTATTATATACACTCCACCTTCACCTATAAATACCCACCCCTCGCAACCTGGAGGGGGTTTATGAGATTGGGAGGTCCACGATTTGGATATTTTTCTAGTTCCAATTTGTGGTTCCACACATTCTTCATTACCAAAGCCCTATGGGAGAGTTCATAGGTCTGAAAAGGCTAAAGTGTTCATGCTACATCCATCCCTCCAGTTTGCTTCCATCCACTGTCATTTTCCACCACTATTAACTCATATCCTACCATTCCCAACCATCTTCAACCTCTATACACCCACTAAGCTATAGTTTGGGGTGGAATCAAAGAGAAAGAAGTCCAAGGAGTCCAGAAGACCAAGGAGGACGACCCAAAGATGAGATCCGACCTATAGGGAGGATAAAGACCGAAAGCCACCACTCCTCTATGGGCTAAATCTCTTTTTCTTCTCCTTTCTTTAACTGTTCTCCTTTGTTCCTATAGAAATGATGTTCTTTCATCTTTGTTCAGTGCCAACTATGCTTGTCCATGGCTAGTTAATCTCCATCTTGTCTATGTAGCCCATTTTGGACATGTTTATGTACTTTACCTTAAGCAAGTAGTTTTATTCCAGATCTAGTATGTTTTTTGTTCTATCTTCTCTTTCTGGTTATGATTGCTAGTTTGGTTGATCTCTATCTTGCTTGAACTTCTATTTCTACCTATATTGAGAGATTCATTGTAGAAATGGATAAGATAAGGTAGTTTGGATCAAAATCTTAAAGGAGGACGGTTCAAGGTGATCGATGTCAAACCATAGACTTGGGCATGACCAGGACCACCCCGACATGGTCGGGCCCACTACCTGGTTCTACCCAGATCACACCTGTTCCTAGCATCTCATAATATTCTAGACCTGAGAGGGTATCTAGAATATTCTAGGGTGTTGATTTTTCATCCTTGCGAGATGTTTCATGCCATTGATGGGTTTTAGTCACACTACGTGAAAGAGAGTGGGATGATCCCAGAGGAACATATACCGCAATATACCCAATGTTTGGATGTAGGTTTCTTGTTGAGGTGTTCGAGGATTGTCTATGCTCGCGAATGGGTGCATAGACTACCCAACTTATGGTTACATAGACATGAACTTATTCTATCTATTTTGTTATATTTTCTCTATTTTTTGTATTTTCTCTATTTTGTTTTTATTTTGTGACAACCTGCTAGACTAGTTCTAGCTCCATATTTTTATCCACTATCAGTTTGGGTTAACTGACTTAAGAGTGGGGCCTTAAGCATCCTAAACATCCCCTAGTCCTTGTGTTTGACCACATATATCTACTTTGATCCCACAATAAAGTTGTGGGGGTCCTTGAAGGTTTCAAGTTATAAATTCAAAGTTCGATTCCTTCTGATTCTGCCTCCTTTCAGACACGCAATTTAGGCCATATCAACTTTTTGGCACTGTTGCTGAGGATGTGGTTTTCCTCATTTACACGCCTAAAGATTTTGTTTTGTCACCCTTAAGCTTGTATATATATGTATAGTTGTTTTTTTTTATTTTACACATACTTGTTCATGCATACTGAATAGATCTCCTTTTTCTTATACTTTTTTCAGTTGTAGATCTTGCTTTCGTAAGACAAGTTATCTTATCCACCTATCCTCCTAAGTTTTTCTACAGTTTTGACTGCTGGCAAATAATTTAAAGTCATTCTCTACAACTAGTCAATCTATACTTGCCTCCACCATTGTCATATGTTGAAATTCCAATAAAGGAGATGACCGATCAGCCCTCGACTTCCACGTTATCATGGGATCAACAATTGATCAGAGTAGTGGAGCTAACTACAAAAAGTGTCAATGCGCTAATCTCCTCCTCAACTCCTCATCTCCAAGAACACATTGACCAGCTTCAACAACTACTAGAAAAGCAAGATCATCAACTCCAAGTAGCCACTGAGATCACATACTACAGTAGAAGTATACTTCAAACTATTGAATAAGGATTCGTCCAAGTGCATCAGTTTGATACATCAGATTCCAAATAGAAGTGTATGGTAGAATTGACAGATCTTGAAACCATTGCTACTCAAGTACAACAACTTCATGATAAGGATGTTGAACAAGGAAGGATACTTCAAGAGCTCATTGATTTAGTTACCACACGATTGCAAGTGCTATCGCACGACGTTGAAGATTACAATCATCATAACCATTCCATTGGGCCTTAAGTGGATTATACACCACCATCCTATTCAGACCATCAACTGGATTCACCATAATATTTCTGTGAAGAACCACCAACTTGGGGGAACCCTTCATTTTATCCAGATGATTCAATTGATCAACCAATGGAATCTACAAGACATGTGCATGAATGATTTTATGATGATGATGACAATGATGATGACTTTTATCCTCCTCAGGGTAGCCAAGAGACATCACAACTTGAGGATCAATTTGAGGAACCTGAATGAGACATTGATCCACATCAGAGTGGTACCTCTCACATTTAGGCTTATCACTTCACTTTGAGCAGTAAGCCAATAATGGTTTAGAACAATTTGCTCGATGAGGATGATGATGACAACTGCTCAAATTGGAGCAGTGAGTATGCTAATGACGACGAGCTAGAGAAGCATGAGTTGACATGTGATACCATTCCCTTACAAGGCTTGGTAGACATCAATAGAGTAGGATGGACAATCCACTACAACATGGTTGCTAAGCATGTAGATACCCCAAACCCCATAGAAGGTGACAAGCTTGGGGTTGTAGAGCTGCAAGCAAATTGAACTGGGGAACATCTTGTTCAGAAGATGATTGGATGACTCAGATTGTATATAAAAATTTATGTGAGCATCCAACCTCAAGTCAGAGGTGGAGAGAGAAGAGAGGTGTCCTCTAGAAAACTTTCAACCTCTCACCTCCATCTTGTCATGTGTCGACATCCTAGTGATTTTGTTATCATGGATATTAAAGAAGACTTGAGGTATCCGATCATTTTCGGCAGGCCTTTCCTAGCTACTACCAGAGCACTAATCGACGTCGAAGTTGGAACCATCATTCTTAGGCTCGGAAAAGAAGCAATTCAATTCCGCGTCCTTGATAGTATGAAAGGCCCTAGCATCCAAGAAGAAGTTTTCCTTTTGGATGCAATTCAACAAATGTCGCAATTAGAAATCTCTGAGCCAATAGACGAACTTGAGAATGCTCTTATCAATCCGGAAGTTGAATTTTCTGCAAATGAACTAGTCCAGCAATGCCTCCAATACTTAGAAAAGATAGAAGAAGTGCCAAAGGCTACTTTTGAAGAGCTTAAAGCCATCACTACCATTGAAGCAGCAGAACCACCAAAAACCCCTGAATTGAAGACTTTACCCTCATGGCTCAAATATGTTTTCCTAGATGAGGAAGAACTATGCCCGGTTATTATCAGCTCCACCCTTACCGAAGACCAAGAAGTCAAACTTCTGGATAAACTGAGGAAGCATAAAAAGATCATTGGATATAAAATAACCGACCTCACAGGCATAAACCCGGCTCTGTGTATGCACAAGCTCCCTATGGTTGAAGAATTTAAACCCTCTCGTGAACATCAAAGAAAATTAAACCCAAACTTGAAAGAGGTAGTTCGTCTGGAAGTCCTCAAACTATTCAAAGCCAGCATGATCTATCCTATCTCTAACTCTCAGTGGGTCAGTCCAGTTCAGGTTGTTCCAAAGAAAGGGGGCACTACTGTAGTAATCAACGATAAAAATGAGCTAGTACCTACTAGGACTGTAACGGGGTGGCGAATGTGCATTGATTATAGGAAGTTGAATAAAGCTACAAGGAAAGACCACTACCCTCTGCCTTTCCTTGATGAAGTCCTAGAACGCCTGGCCCACCAAAAGTATTTCTGTTATCTCGATGGTTACTCAGGGTTTTACCAAATACCCATACACCCGGAGGACCAAGAAAAAACCACCTTCACTTGTCCCTTTGGGACATATTCTTTTAGAAGAATGCCATTCGGGCTATGTAACGCTCCTGCCACTTTCCAACGCTGCATGTCTGCTATCTTCACCGGGTTAACTGAATCTGTTATGGAAGTCTTATGGATGATTTCTCTTTCTACGGAGACTCCTTCGACAACTGTCTAAACAATCTTGAACGAGTTCTGCAACGCTGCGAGGAAACGAACCTTATCTTGAACTGGGAAAAATGCCATTTCATGGTAACAGAAGGTGTCATCCTCGGACATAGGGTAAGTGATAGGG
This sequence comes from Alisma plantago-aquatica, assembly GCA_963693085.1. Classification (NCBI taxonomy): domain Eukaryota; kingdom Viridiplantae; phylum Streptophyta; class Magnoliopsida; order Alismatales; family Alismataceae; genus Alisma; species Alisma plantago-aquatica. The sequence continues at coordinate 762,574,681 of OY856409.1, forward strand.
GAATCGAGGTTGACAAAGCAAAGATCGATGTTATCTCAAAGCTGTCACCTCCGAAGGACATAAGGGGAGTCCGAGCTTTCCTTGGTCATGTAGGGTTTTACAGAAGATTCATCAAAGACTTCTCGAAAATAGCTGAACCCATGACCCAACTCCTAACCAAAGATGTCGATTTCATTTTCGACCAAGAATGTATGCGGAGTTTCTCCACCCTCAAAGAGGCATTAATCTCCGCACCTATTCTAAGGGCTCTAGACTGGTCGCAACCCTTTGAAATCATGTGCGACGCAAGTGATTATGCCATAGGGGCTGTTTTAGGACAACGAATCTATAAGAAACCCTATGTCATCTACTACGCATCCAAAACGCTAGACGAAGCACAAAAAAACTACACCACCACGGAAAAAGAGTTTCTAGCTATCATCCGCGTTCGAAAAATTCCGTTCCTACCTGATTGGCTCTAAAGTCATCGTCTACACTGACCATTCTGCTATCCGATACCTAATCCAGAAACAGGACGCCAAACCCAGGCTTATTCGCTGGGTATTGATGCTCCAAGAATTCGACCTGGAAATCAAAGATAAAAGTGGTGTGGAGAATGTTGTGTCCGATCATCTCAGCAGGATCGAAGTTGAAGAAAAAGATAAAACCCCTATCAGGGATTCTCTCCCTGATGATCAACTTATGAAGGCCACTCATAGTTTTCCTTAGTATGCTGATATCGTTAATTACCTGGCCACAGGGATTATCCACCCGTCTGCTTCATATCAGGATAAAAGGAAGTTCCTTCACGACATAAAACGTTATCATTGGGACGAACCCTACTTATTCCACCTCTGTGCCGACAGACTTTTTCGTCGGTGCCTGCCAGAAGAAGAAATAACCCCGGTCTTAGAACACTGCCATTCCGGACCCACGGGGGGGGCATATGAGCGCCAAGAAAACCACCATAAAAATTTTACAATTTGGTTTCTTCTGGCCCACCATATCAAAAGACTCGTATGATTTCGTGAAAGCCTGCGACAAATGTCAATTTTCGGGCAACATATCAAAAAGGGATGAAATGCCCCTCACTATGTGGCAGGAAATTGAGCTGTTTGATGTATGGGGGGTAGACTACATGGGACCTTTCCCTTCATCATATGGCTTCTCTTACATTCTGGTCGTAGTAGATTACATCTCAAAGTGGGTCGAAGCTGTACCCACCGTATCCAGCGACTCCAAACCGGTTATCAAATTGTTCAAAGATACTATTTTTCCGAGATTTGGAGTTCCAAGAACGGTCATATCGGATGGCGGGACCCATTTCCTGGAACGATGTTTCGAAACGTTACTGAGAAAATATGGAGTCCATCACAAAGTTGCCACGCCTTACCACCCACAAACTAGTGGCCAGGTAGAAGTATCCAATAGATAGTTAAAGGCGATTCTTGAAAAAACAGTGAATAAAAACCGCACTGATTGGTCCACCAAACTTCCTGATGCCCTCTGGGCATACCGAACTGCTTACAAAACACCAATTGGGACAACTCCGTTCCGTTTGGTATACGGGAAGTCATGTCATCTTCCAGTCGAGCTAGAACATAAAGCCTGGTGGGCCATCAAGCAACTAAACTTCGACCTTAAAAGTGCAGGGGAGAATAGACAACTCCAGCTACAAGAGTTAGAAGAACTCCGAATGACAGCATATCACAGTGCCAGAATCTATAAAGAGCAAACAAAAATGTGGCACGATGGAAATCTTAAGAGAAAAGATATCGCCGTTGGCGACAAAGTGCTCCTATTCAATTCCAAGCTCAAATTATTCCCCAGAAAACTTAGAACAAAATGGTCCGGACCCTTCACTATAAAACATATCTACCCAACTGGAGCTGCCATTATTATCGACAACAACGTAGGAGAACGAACGGTCAACGGGCACCGTTTAAAAAGATATTACACTCAGGAAGACAAAATGCATCGACAAACCATTGACATCAGAGATGCTACGCCAACAGCATAACAACCTTACAGCTTCGTCGAGTCAGCGACGTTAAACCAAGGCGCTACTTGGGAGGCAACCCATGACTCCATGACTTAGTTTAGCCGCAGCCCTTATCCTAATTTCCTCTCACTCTATCACTTTGACACTCTGAGGACAGAGTGAGTGATAAGTTAGGGGGGGGGTACATTAGACAAGGGAAAGGTATCCCCTTTTTCTTCCCTTTTTGAATAAAGTCACCTCAATTAACTCTAGAATCATTTTAGTCCCTACAAGTAAATAGCACTTAGACATTTAATGGCGATTTATCAATTTCCACCTACTAGTGATTTCATATTTTTGCTTCAATTCTTCATCCGACTCTCCACAGGTCAAAATCAAGGCAGAAATAAGCCAAGATCTCTAGGATGAGAGGGAAATCAGGCAACTTCCAAATCAAAAAGTTCTGCAAGTGGACCACAAACCAAATAAGTGCACGTTGAAAAACTTTAAGAACATCTTTCCTCTCTTCAAAATAAAAGAGGCTTGGCCGCCCAAAATAAATTCTCAAAAATCCCAAAACCCAAGCCTGTGAGTTATTGAATAAAAGCTAGAGAGACGAATAAAATTATGAGAGTTGTGCCATGCATAAGGATCTATACGAAGAACTGACGAAGGTCTCACCCGGCCGACACATTCCGCTGCCCTCACAAAGGCAGATGTGTCGTGCCCGGTAGTGAAACCCTAAAATTTCCAAGTATATGAAAGGCCCATAAAGGACTCGCCCAGCCGGTACATTCAGCTGCCCTCATAAAGGCAGGTGTGTCGTGCCCGGTAGTGAGATTCTAAAAAGCATAGACAGCCCCTCCCCCACTTGAAGGGGGAGCTACACTTCAAAGCCTTTAGCCAACCCTCATACCCTCTCTAGCTTCCAGTAGGTTTTTTAGAGAGGTATAAAGCTGATTAGAGTCAACAACATGCACAAAATAAGGTGGTCCCAATGCAAACTTTGAGATACAGAAAGAACCTGAGATCCAAGCAACTCTCGAAATCCGAAAGAATCAAGGCATGCAATAAGACTTGATATGACCCCAGGGGAACTCAGGTCAAGAATTGAAGCAATAGTATGGAAATCCTAAATAAAATCGCCTCGCCACTACATGTCTCAGCTCTATCTAACTTGAGGACAAGCTAGACTCTAAGTTAGGGGGGGTGATAACCTCCTATTTTAGTCATTTATCTTAGTCTTTTTCCTTAGTTTTCCATACTCTTTTTAAGTTTAAACTATACATAATCGTAATTTTACCCCTTTTTGTAAATACACCATCAGACTAACTTTTTCCTTTTATATATGCAGAAAAAGCACAAAAAAAATCATAAAAGAATAACCCAGCCTCAAGACCGAGTGGATTCAAACGGTCCCAAGACCGCATGAACCCAACCGGTCCCGAGACTGCATGGAGTTCAAACGGTCTCAAGACCGCATGAAGCCAACCGGTCCTGAGACCGCATGGAGTTCAAACGGTCTCAAGACCGCATGAAGCCAACCGGTCCCGAGACCGCATGGAGTTCAAACGGTCTCAAGACCGCATGAAGCCAACCGGTCCCGAGACCGCATGGAGTTCAAACGGTCTCAAGACCGCATGAAGCCAACCGGTCCCGAGACCACATGGAGTCAAACGGTCCCAAGACCGCATGAAGCCAATCGGTCCCGAGACCGCATGGAGTTCAAACGGTCCCGAGACCGCATGAAGCCAACCGGTCCCGAGACCGCATGGAGTTCAAACGGTCTCAAGACCGCATGAAGCCAAACGGTCCCGAGACCGCATGGAGTTCATACGGTCTCAAGACCGTTTGAAGCCAAACAGTCTCACAGTCCAAATGGTCTTGAGGCCCCAAACGGTCTTGAGGTCCAAATGGTCTCCAAACCGTTTGGACTTCACTCAAAGCCTATAAATAAGACCCCAAGGGTCCTCCAAAAAGGGGGGAGGGAAGATCTCAGACGTCCAAAGGCTGCCCCAATCGTTCCAGAGCTCTTGCCACTTCCATCCTCCGCCCTGGGGCTGTCGGTCTGAGGTCCATACTCGATCCTGAAGCTGCTTTCTCCTTCTTCGTCAAGAAGGTGGGAAGGGGAGACCTCCTCATCGTGCAACCTACAAAGACTGGTGGATCGTTGCTCTCTCTCTCCAAGGGGTTGACCTTCTTCCATCCTTGTGGGGATGATGCTCTCTCTCTCTCTTCTCGCCTCCTTCTTGGTCTTAGTCATGAGGGAGTAGTCTTCTTCACTAGGGTGCGGGGAGTAGCCCCGCTACCCATACTTTCATATCATGTAAAATGTAATCCTTAGGTTGTAATGTAGAGTTCTTATCTTTGTCGGTTCAACATCAAACGATTAATGAATACTTGTTTCTTGATCTCCAACTTGTGTTATCTTTTATCTTTTAGTATGAATTGCCTACGTTTGTACTATTAGATTCGAAACTCGTTTGCATGTTGGTTCTTGATGCATGTATCCACCATGTATCTGTTTCGGTATCTAGAAGTGTATCTCAAGAAGTGGAGTAAACTCACTATCATCCGTTGCACTTTCATACTATGAAATGGAATCAGTTGACGTATGGAAGTGCAACCTTGGTAAGTCGAGGAACACACTTTGCGAGGGGAATGATGTAAAGTAATGTGACCATTTGATCGGGAATGGCTGGCGTTGCAACATTCCCACACTTCTCATAGCTAGGTTATCCGAAAGGAGACTAGGTCTACAAGGATACTAACTGACCGAACTCTTTTTGCAGGTTAAGTTTTGCTTTACATGTGTTGATCGATGTGTAGTGGCGGTGAAAAACCGATCACACCCTAGTGATCTTTATCATAGTTTAACTCTTAGATTTACTTGCCTTCTTTACTTTCCATGTTCTTAGTTTAAAACCATCAAAATCCAACTTTTCGATATAAGTGCCAACTAGTGAGTAGCTAAGTGAAGTTCTATACGTTTTTCATCTTGTTGCTTGCAACAAGACTGTTGTCTTTTGGGTTCGATCCTAAATCTGTACTATGATAAGGCTTCCATACTCTTATGGGGTTGGAGTTGTTATCTAAGCACCAGTTCTAGGTAAACCTAGAGAGAACATCAACTCCCTAGGGTTTTTGGTGCATCTTTGGGACTCCCATTGGAAGAGTGATCTTTTAGTGTAAGTCCCAGCTCCATCATGTAGTTACCCGAGGTGAAATACTCGTGGAGTGGGTGGTTCTGCGGTGGAGGTGGTTGAGCATCCGCATGAGGGTTGTTTTCTACCATCTCGGCTTCTCAGTGCTGGTTGCGGTGACTTTGGCATCTCCTTCTACCTATCTTGGGGTCATACAACACCAAGTCAGAACAAGTGGAATGCATGTGGTGCATGCACAGCTGTCACCTGTACAATACACAAACAAGCAACAAGAAACCAAGTTAGAATGGAAATATGAAAAAGTGAACAAAGAATAAAGAATAGCAATGATGAGGGCAAAAGGAAAGGCTAAGCTACACTAACTAGCTAGGCCGAGCGCCTCTACCCCCGACAACGACGCCAAAAAGCTTGGTGCATCAAGCCATAGGTGTACACACTAGCCAACTAAGGGTGTCTAGATGCACTCAACGGGACTCAAACACACGGGAGGGAACTTTTGAAATTTGTATTGGCGCTAACCAAGTTGATCACAAAACCAAACAGGTCACCCGCAAGTGCACGAGGTTCTATTGTAGTATAGGTGATTGGCAAGAATAGGGGTCGGTCCTCAGGGATAGAGGGGGCACTAGAGCTAGGATAGTGTTTTCTATGTTCCTAATGCGGAGTCTAGGGTTTAAGGGTTTTAAAAGGGGTTTGGTTGTGATTACACTAAGCAAACAAACAAGAAAAGGAAAGATGGAAACTAAGTTAACAAAAAGCTAGATTACCCTAAGCAAGTTAAATCTAAGAAACTAGGTTAAGCAATTAACTAAGCAAGAGCAAGATGAACTACGCTACTCTAGCAAGGTAAGAAGCAATTTAGAGACAAAGTTAACCACTAGAATGAGCAAGAACCTAAGTTAACACTAAAGAGCAAAACTAAGCAATTAACTAGACTAAGCAAAAGCAACTAAACTAGACTAGCATGAACAAGCAAGCAGAGCAAGTTGAGTTTTAAAAAAGTTGATTAAGGTAGGTGGGCCGATTGGGGATGTGACTTTGATATAAGTTGAGGGAAGTTATTGGACAAGCATGGTTCTCATTTTACATCTACATTACCAAACCAAACAATAAGGTAAATGCTATTAGAATGTACCCTATACTACTAGTGGAAGACTAGGGTTAGGTGTAATTCTAATAGGATTAGCCAAATCTAGGTTTCTAGGATAAGTGGTATTGAGAAATTGAGGGTCGAGGGTAGAGATGGGAGTAGAGATGAGGGTATTTGACCTCATGCCACTATCCATTCTAGCCTTCAGAAAACCCTAGGCAATCACATCAATCCCACTTATACTAGTAACTTAGGTCTCATACCAAGTAGTAGGAGAGGGGGTAGACATGTAGGAACAAAGGGGGCTAGCTAGGGATCCCCTATTGTGACCTAGGAGTCATACCAAAGATTGCCAAATGCATCCCAATTCCCCTAGAGACATGGTATCATCAAGCATTATCAAATAAGCAATTCATTGCAAAAAGCATAAATCACAAGCATGGCAATGGGATAAGAGAAAAAAACATGGAGTAATCATCATAGATAAAAAATGAGTTCATTACAAGCCAAATTTCCCCCAATATGGTATCAAAGTCACATTTTATCCCCAAATAGCCCACCACTAGGGGCTTAGCTGTACATGATCCAAGAAATGGAAAAAGAAAGGGGAAGAAACTCCATGAAGCTCAGGGAAGTAGCCTTCTTCTTCACCTCCTTGCTATTGGGGATGTCCTATCTCCTCCAAGGGTGCAGATGAGCATGGAGATATGGGGTATTATGGAGGAAAACCTAGAAAACTAGGTTTCCAAGGTCAAATTGAGATGGAAATGGTGGGTGGAGAGCATAAATGCAAGGGAAATGCACTAAATGCTCAAGGAGAGGAGTAATGCAGGCTAGGAGCAGCTAGGGGGAGCTAACCTAGTGTTGTGGCCGCCACCCATGTATATATAGGTGGTGGTGGAAGCACTAGGCTAAGTAGGGGTATTGTGGAAAAATCAGTGTAAAAAGTGGTAGGTTTTGGGTGGCAACACGGTCGTGGTAGGGGTAGATGGGAACGGTCATAGAGCTTGGACATGGGCGTGTTGTGGAAGGGTGGTGAAAGTGCCAAGTAAGGGGTGGGCACAGCCGTGGTGGAGTTCCACGATCATGTTGGGTAAGTAGCACTATGGCCGTGTTGGGTAACACGACAGTTTTAGAGGAGGAGGACTTGGTCACATGGTAGCATCACGGGAGAGTCGATCTTCATCGGCCACGGTCGTGGTGGATGGCCACAGTTGTGGCAAATTGGGTGTGACTCTTTGTTGATTCTAGGGTTCTTGCACTAAATTCCAATGACTGTTGGGGGGGGGGGTGGCACAACCGTTTTCTCCTCTGTTGGCCACGACTGTGCTGATGGCCACAACCATGGTATCTTCAATGTGCCATGACCATGCTGATGGGACTCGACCGTGGTATGTTGGGGTAGTTCCTTGTTGAATCTGGCACTTCTTTGCCAAAAAAAGATACGACCATGGGGGTATGCCCACGGCCGTTTTGTGGTTTGCATCAGTCAATCGAACTTCAAACTTCATCATTCATGGATTTCTTTGCTTGATGTCAATCCTTGTCCATTGGAGGTAGTTTGAGTGAGCTTTTGGGGCCTTCTTTGGACCCCTCCATGAGTGGAGGAGCCCTAGGACTAATTCCTTCTCTCTCATTCACCCTAATCATGGTCCAAGTACCTAAAAATGATGCAAAGAATATCCATAAGCGCATTTGGCAATGATAAACATATAAGGGGAAATAGCTTGTAATCTAACATGTTTAGATGTGCTTTAAGTACAAAATGGCACAAGATGGAGCCCTAAAATAGGGCTACATCATATATCTACTGATTTACATGAATGATGGGAAAAAGATCACTAATAGTACAAGGGGCACATTATTGGATATTAATCACCATTTAGAAGATCATAAAAGCAGGTTCTTTAGTAAACCAGGGATGATACATGCATAAAAAGTAGTAAATGATAGATCCATTGCAAAGGTGGATTTTTTCTGGTCAAAATCATATTTTACATCATTATATTTGGTTGAGAAACCTATGGGATATAAGTGTTTGAAGATGAACCCTTGATTTGGGATTATAGGAGGGTTAGCTAAGCTGAAATTGGGCCGCTGCCAAGCCGCACATTGGCTTTCTTCGGTAGGCTTGTGCGGAAGCATGCATCTTGGGTGTGTCCGGGAACCCTCTTTGAGTGTTCAGAGGTGTTGACACATGGTTGGGTGCGGTGTAGCAACATTTTCAGGTGGTGATGAGCATGCCTAGGTGACCCCATGTGACGCTGGAGCAAGCCGGGCCATAGCCCCACCGATTGAGGTTGCAGGCCCAGGGGGAACGTTTGGTTTGCTGGCAGTGGGCGAGTGTTGGTGGGGTCTGTGTCTGTGCAGAGGGAGGGAGGGAGAGAGTGAGGATGAGTGTGTGAAAGGAGCACAGGTCCAAGCCATTGTGTCACGCTACGGTTGGTTGCTGGGATCTCACGTGGCAAATGGGGTGAGAGATTGGAAGGGTGAGAGGCAAGAAGGGAAGCAAACACAAGTGAGAGGCATGAGGGAAGGATCGATCTGTTCCATACACGCATGATCCAAAGCATCGAGCATCATCCTCTTCCCTAGTTAGGATTTTGGAACCCCGCGGTGCAGGTGACATCACCGAGTTGAGGCTATAAGGGAGCGTTTTAGGGCTAGCTCGAGAAACGAAAGTCAAAGATGGGGATCTGGCAGATTGAGGGGAAGGTTTTATAGGTGGTAAGAATGTGTGTGTGTTTGATTAGGGTTATAAAATGGTCGGAGGCCATTGGAGTAGGGTAAAGGAAAAGGCCAACCTCTCTCTTCACCTTGCCCAGGGAACCCAAAACACCCTACTAGTGTAGATCATGGGTCGAGGGTCAAAAAGGAGGGCCAAATACAAGCTACATGCATGAGGTGGGCTGCTAAGCTCCTCCTCAACTGCCACACTTCTACACTACAGAGCAGGAGGTAGAAGAGGGCTTCTAGCCATCAGATTGACAAAGGATCCATGTCACTCATGATCTAATGGTCCTTGATGGTCATGAGCTGTAGGGGAGAAGAGAAAGGAAAAAAGAAAAGGAGCAGAGGCACGTGGGCCACTTGGTCTGGGCATAGCTGGTCGGTCTAAGACTAAGAAAAATAGGTAGAAATAGGTGCAAAGATAGGTAAAAAGAGGGAATCATTCAAAGGGCATACAATTCTCATATGAGCTCTGATTTGGGTGAAACAAGGTGCGTTGAAATCATGAGAAGAAGCCTACAACATGAGTACCATAATCAGATACAAAAGCTCACAACAATATGACCAAAGTTAGAGGGAAAAAGTGATGATGTGTGTTTTGAATGTAAACTGATTTTTGTCAATTTGGGTATCACCAATGTGATATGTGCATACTAGATGTACTAATAGTGCATCAAAATACATCCAAAATGAAATTGACTTTGAGAACAAGTGCTAGGTCAAAAATAGAAGTTATTATCAAAGTGTGAATTTCCCAAGTTATCACAATTACTCTCAAGAAATTATGTGATGCCTTTCAATGCCATCATGGATGAGCAATATCATACCCAACCCAATTTGGTAATGATGATTTCTAGAGGAAAATCACCGATGATGACATCTATAAAGCTACAAAAGCTAGGGCAACTCATATCCACAACTCTATTTTCCATTATATACATGGGATCCTTAACTCTTGTGTATTTGCTAGAAAAGAAACACATGGTGTTTGTGGGAAACAAGATCTATTTTTCATGCGGGCCATGCTACATAATTTTAAAATCAATGCCGGCTGCTATATCCTCTACCATTTCTTTGAGCTCAAATGTAAAAAAATAGGCGAAATTATGATTGAAGGATTGATAACCCACATAGCCCGCAAGGTCAATGCTGAACTTACAAGATTATAAGCTACCCTTGGGAGGAACTTAATTGATCTCAAGTTCCTCATATACTCCAACCTAATTGCTAGAGACCCCTCTGATGATAAAAAATCAAGTAATACTTTGCAGATAATGAAGGGTACATTGAGCTTCTTGATAGAGGTAGTCACCTCAACCAATAAAAATAACTCGAAATTTTCCTTTATTGATGAACATGATTATGAAGATCACCCAGAAACCTCCCATGATGCTAAAACTTCATCTCTACCTCCCTCCAATGGCACACAGATGTAGTACAGTTTGGCTATGCCTGGCGTCCAACATCCCTATGGCTATGTTCAACATTCTTTTGATCATCAAGATGCCCATTTTGACATGATGAGTCAGCAATACTCTGATATGCACAACAACTACAGAGGATGGATACATGGCATATCTCTCAAGGACACTATACCATGCCTTCACCGCCTCCCCACCACCACAACATGATCCACCTTCTACATTAATTCCTAATGATGATCTTCTGAGCCAACATTTTATAGCTGGAGATGAGGGCACTGTCCCATGATGGTGATTCACCATGGTAGGTATCCGGTTGCTACCATGTTGAGTTTGATTCATTCAATGTGAACACTGCAAATTCCATGCTTATGGGGGGAGAAACTGATTGGTAGTGTAGTTGTAGTTTCTTTTCATCATCTTGTTCCATATTTTTGTTCTAGTTTATGTTTTAGTTATGGAAAATCCAGTATGATCTGAGGCCTTTTTCATTGTGTTTTGGACTGATGTTCCTTTAAGCTGAATTTGTTGTCCTATTTTGATTGGAGAAATACCATTTGAAGAAAATTGTACAGGTCATGCACCAACTACATGAAACCCTTGACCAACAACAACCACTTAAAATTGGTTTATGCTTATGTCCTAAATTCTCACCTTTCACACTCTTGATTGTCAAATACATGTAGTGCTTCAATCTTTTTGGATTAATCAACACTACAATATTATTTAGCATTCTAGATGCCCTTGTCAAGCTTTTAGTGTGTTTTCAACAAACCTCTCAATGGTTTTTTAAAAAATATGCATGAAATCTAGTTGATTGTGCAATCTAATGAACTCTCCTATGTTTGGGGGAAATTTTTTAGTTCAAGGCCACACAATTCTTAAGTGGAACCCGACTCATTTGTAAAAATCTTGGCTGTTTTTCATATTTCACACATATACCCTACAAAAAGATGGCTATACTGCCCATGTATCATTCTAGACTGGAGTAAGTCTGATATGACCATGATGATTAGGTGCTACATACTAAAAGAGGGTAAATATCCCAACTAGAATTTCACATGGACATAAGTCTATTTAGCTGCCGAATGTCGGAACCCACACCTCATTCCACATTCTTTTTGAAAACAAGGAGATCACTACTGACACATCCTTAGGAGAGAATGTTGGATAAATGGTATGGAAGACTGGGTGACCAATGTAATCACCAAATGAAATTTTCAAATGAGGATATAATTATCAAGTGGAGTTTGAATTCTATAGATATAAGATTGAATCAGGTTATCAAAATAATGGATGTAAGAGTCGAGGTACCAAATAAGGTAAACTGAGTCTGACTTATTGACCAAGCCTGAAACAACCCAGTTAGATGATCCAGATTTTGTTGCGATGTAGGGGTTTGATGGAGAAGCCTCAGACACATCCCTAAATGGAATCCAATATGGAATTTGCTTTTGAGTTTTTGAGGATTTCCCCTTAAAGACTCATATCCTACAAGAGGCTCATGATTTTAAATATACAGTACACCCTGGTACCATGAAGATGTTTAAAGACTCATCATGATATTTCTGGAGACTAGAATAAAGGACATAGTAGTATATGTAGCTAGTTGCCTCATATGCCAGTTGGTGAAGGCTGAACACTAATGACCCACTAGGTTACTAAAATAAATAGAAATTCCTAGGTGGAAATAGGACCAAATCATTATGGATCTTGTGGTGGGGCTCCCCAATACAACAAAAGATCATGATGCAATATGGGTTGTGGTAAATTGTCTTACCAATTCAGCACATTCTACTTGCCTTAAAGATCACTGCCAAGGTGACATACCTAGATGAACTATATATTAGAGAAATAGTTCCACTGCATGGTGTTTTGAGTTCAATTATTTTTTATCATAACCCTAAGTTCACCTCCAAGTTGGGGAAGCAAGTGCATGAAGAACTCGACACTAGATTGAAATTTAGCACAACTTATCATCCCTAGATGGATGAACAGTCAGAAAGAACAATCCATATTTTAGAAGATTTGTTGAGAGAGAGTGTGCTCGATTGGGGTGGATAATGGGAGCAATACTTGCCCTTAGCTTATTTTGCTTACAATAATAGTTACCAATCTAGTATCAGAATGCCTCTGTATGAAGCTCTTTATGGGAGGATGTGTCGGTCACCGCTTCACTAAAATGATGTCGGTGAGAGGACCTTGCTGAGGTCAAAAGAACTGCAGTTATATGCTGATAAAGTCACTTTGATCAAGAAAAGGTTGAAGAGAGCCCATGTCATGATCGACAGAAGTCGTATGCTAATGCAAAGCAGATTGACTTGCACTTCACTATGGGTGAACATGTGTTTCTAAAAATCTGACCCATCCGAGCTATAGATAAGAACAAAGGAAAGCTGAGTCCTTAATAGGTGGTCTATTAGAGATTTTAGAATGGACTGGTGAAGCAGATTAACATTTAGCCTTACCCCCTCAATTTAGCATGATGCATGATGTGTTCCACGTGTCCAATCTAAAGTGCTATGTGAAGGACCTGAGCCATGTGTTGAGCATTGAACCCATTGAACTCTAAGAGAAGCTGACATACCGTGAGTCACCTATGATGTTACTATATACCAAGTAGAAAGAGCTCAATAATAAAAAGATAAAGATGGTAAAGGCTCTTTGGAAGTACCATGGAGAGGATGAAGCCACATGGGAGCTAAAGATGGACATGGAAAAGTCTTACCCTGAGTTGTTTATTTGATTAGTCAAATTTTGAGGACAAACTTCCTATAATAGGGGAAGGATGTTATAACCTCAATTTCACTTGTATTTTGATAATTAAAATGCAAATATTCTAGTAAAAGAGACTTGATTGGAAATTTGTGTGCTTTGTTCTTAAAGAATGGTCTTCTTTTCAAATTTCCCTTGGATGCATGATTTTGTGATTGATATTGTTTAGTAATTCAAAAAGGATAAAAGGAAAAGGGAAATAAGGAAATCCAATAATAATAAAAGAGAAAAATAAAATAGATAATAATTATATGTGCTTGAGAGAATTGAGTAGAATTATCTAGAAAGTGGCAGATGGATACTATTAACTAGTTTTTGTTTGCACATGGTTTCTAATAAGAAAAAGAATCAAAATGAAGAGTATATAAAAGATGGAGAGAGAAAAAGGTTGTTTTAATGATAAAAATATGCTTTATAACGAGGATAATTTCATATTAATAAAAACATATTTTATTTATGATTTTTGATCTCAAACTTTTCCCCCAATTAGGTGAATTCATTATAGACTTTCCCTTAAAATTTGGGAGAAAAAGGATTAAAGATGTGAGATATATGGATTTTACAAAAATCTTAAAAGTAAGAGGATTAAGGAACATACACATTAAATGTCACGATTTATCTTTTCCTAGAAATGAGTATAATTTAGACACCTTAGGTTGGCACATAAGATATGAGCCGTAGGATCTCAGATTCAAGGGCTCTTGCTCATCGTCTAGATTGGAACATAAAGGAAAGTTGGGAACAATGTTAATATGTTTCCTATTCAATTTCCTCTCTCTCTGATCCGTGTCGACACCTACAGATTCTTCCAATAGATTTGGGAGACCACTGTGAACTCACTTAACCCTAATGCTCCCTGTTGTCGTGAAGGATTGGGATTTTCCCAATGGTTAGCTAGATCCATGCTCAATGGAGGGTTGGCTTGCGAAGCCAAGTCTATAAAAGGGGATATATCCCTTTACGAGAGGATGAAAAGTCCTAAGAGACCTACATGAACTCAAAGAAACTCTCCCCTACTACCAATTTCATCACCAAAATCCTCTACCCCTCTCCCTTTTCTTCTTTGTACATCATCAGAAACTCCCTCACCATCAGCTAGTTATGGGCAATCTCAGACAAATCACGACCGCCCATGACTTCGACGAAGCTCGACGAAGGCACCCACTTTTTCCCCTTGATTCTCTATTGCCCGGAGCCTAAATTCAACATACATGTTGACCTGACTAGGAGTTTGCTCATGAATAGGGAGATCACTAGGTAGAAGATGAAGAAGCGGGGAACCTCTATGCTACCCTCGAGTACAATACAACAAAGGAAGGGCGATCTAGTCCTTTTCATCCGCTTCTTCAGTCGAGCCACATGGGCGCGGAGCGCCAACATGGTGAAAGCCCATTTGTGGAGCTCTAATCCATGTAGAAAAGGAAAAGAGACCAAAATCATGACGTGGATATACCCTATTGGCCAAAGATAATTTATCTTGTGAAAGTTTTAATTAGTTATTGGTAACTCAGATCAAGACAAATGATATATGAATTTTTCTCAAAAAAATAAGAGGAATTCAGTAAAAATATAATCATGACCTAGATCTTCTTATAGTTCAAAAAGTACCTAAAGTTTTCATCTTTAATGTATTAAATGAATGAAAACTCTAAGTATTGATTGTTTTGATGATACTAATGAGTTCAAGTGATGTTGATGATTAAAGACTGATCTTTTATGCATAAAAAGATAAACTTGGAAGATATGTGCACTTAGCAACCCATGTTTTGGATAATTAGGGTTTCCTTGAGATAAAAGGTGTAATTCATGATAATTAGGGTTTGTATTCCCAAAGGGCATCAAAAGTGGTAATTAGGGTTTGGAAAGCCATAACCCTACTAAAACCCTAAAGTTGGCCTTGAAACCCTAGCTTGAGACCCAAGTTAGTCTTAGTGATGATTTGGATAAAATAATGATACATGGGTGTATTGCTTTAACTTTTAGGATAATTTGCTTGGTTTCTTGTTTGGTTATTCCTAATTTCTCTTGCTTGGACATCAAAAACACTTGATCAAGGTATGTGGTTATGCCTATTACTAACTGCTTTAGTTTCTCAGCTTTTTCTAAGGTTTTACTGGATTACTTAATATTAAATGCTTGGATTAATATTTATCTCCAACAATCTATAAAGTCACTATGGCTATCACAAATTATGCTTATGACTTATTCTAACCCCGCATATTGACTTTGGAGTTTTGAATGGAAGGAAATGAAAAGTCATGGTGATGACTAAAGACAAGGCCCCAAATTGAGAAGGTCATATGAGGTCAGACCAAGCCCCTGATTGGGAAGGTCATTTGAGGTTAAGCCCCATAACTCCAGATTGAGAGGTGGCCAACATAGGCACCTGGCTCTAAATTGAGAAGTGACCTACAATCCACTGCAAGGAAAAAACCCTAAGAGCAAGTATACCAGATGTTGAGTAAAACAGGTTGAGAGGTTATGAAGAAAATGATACTTTTGATTATGTAACAATAATTGTTGTGAATATGTTGTCACACTTAAATGTAATATTTTATTACCCCCACACACCAGTATAACTTGCTATACTGACCGACTATTTTTTTCTCGGCATTTTAGGGTAATCTTCTATTACTGGTACGATGAAAGTGGGCATCAAATGAAGAGACTTAATTGTAATCATAAAGGATATAGTGGATGGGAAAATTCCATATGATAACACTAGAAATCCATATTTAATAGAATCATGTTATATTTTGTACAAAACCCTTTTCCAAAATTTAGTGAAATTTATTAATTATTTTTGGTTAATTGCTAAACTTCAATCCTATATTAGAGTAATGAACCTTGTCCACTCAGTCCACCTGAATAGGGGATGACATGGGGAGGTTGTAATTACATAACACATCATGAATCATATTATATTGTGACGTTAAAGGTAGACGATAAGTGGCCTTCCTGAACCATTCTAGAATATCGAATGGATCTACATATCATGGATTTAGTTTTCCTATTTTTTCCAATCTATATCTTAGAGGGATTGGATTTTTAGAACCACATGATCACCTATAGTAGTGCAAATTTGTCTTCTTTGCATTGGCAAACGACTTATCTGATCCTGGGCTCTCTTTATCCTCTTCTTGATCAAAGTGACCTTTCCAGCATATACATATAGTTCTTCTTACCTAAAAAAAGTCCTTTCACAGACATCATCCCAATGAAGCAGTGACCAACATAGCCTCCCATAAAGAACTTCATATGGAGGCATCCCGATAATGGCTTGGTAACTATTGTTATAGGAAAACCAGCTAAGGGTAGGCATTGTTCCCACAATTTGCCCCACTCTAGAACACATGCTCTCAACAAATATTAGAAGGTCTAGATCATTCTTTCCAATTGTCCATCAGTCTAAGGGTGATAAGTTGTTCTGAATTTTAGCCTCATACCGAGTTCCTCTTGCACTTGTTTCCATAACTTTGAGGTGAACTTAGGGTCATGATCAAATATAATTGAACTTGGAACACCATTCAAACATACTATCTCTCAAATGTAAATCTCATCTAGGTCTAACACCTTGGTAGTGGTCTTCAGGATACAGAAGTGTGTTGACTTGGTTAAACAGTCCACCACAACCAATATTGCATGGTGACCTTTTCTTGTGTTGGAAAGACCAAACATATAATCCATGGGGATCTAACCCACCAGGTCATTGGTGCTCAACATTCACCATCTGGCATGTTCTACAACTGGCCACTTAACATTTATATTTCTATGCTCTTTTTTCTTGAAGACAAGCAATAGTTCAATCTTAGGGGGTTTTGATGTGCACATTTTGTATAGACTTTTCACCCTCTTTTACACACACTTTCAGTCAAAATTTATCTCACTTTGCCTCTAATCATAATTAAATTTCCACCTTGTTTATTGTTTTACTCATTTCAAATTTGTGACCACAGGTACATGATTATGATGAGAAAATGGGGCCAATCCAACCAAAATTCGACCATAGTTGGATTCCCTAGGAGATTGCATACTTCATAGAGATTTTCTTGAAGATTCTAAAAGAAACACGACGTGTGCTAATTAACATATAGCGTGTGAGTTTACATAGGTATTCCATCTCCCCTAAATAGCAGAGACACAATGTGTCCTTACGGCTACATGCCGTGCCATACCGATCAAAAGATACACTCAAAAGTTCTTCCAAAATACACGATGCGTGCTTAATAACACACACCATGTCCAAAATTGATATGTTTCAACCCATGACTTCACCAGCTCTTAGCTACACAACTTGTCTCTCAGACAACATGGTGTTTACTCCTCAAGCAAAGTAGTTTACACATCAGTTACACATGGTGACACGACATGAGATTCTCAAACACGACATATCCCAATCGATTTATACAATTTTATAAAACATTTTTCCCTCATTTTAAATACAAAAAAATCACTTATGGGATGGTTATTTCTCATAATTTTGAAACACTCTTTGATAAAAGAACAGTCCAGAGCAGAGCAAGGGTGATTTTGGGGAGGAAGAAGTGATTACTCAAGAGAGAACCTCCATTCTTCTTCAAGGATTGTTAAAAGAGTTTCTTCACCTCATTCAAACCTCTCAGAAGAGAAGTCTGTTGGAATATAAGAACCAACAAGGGTGGAATTTGTATTGAAGTCAACGTTCTACCTTGTTCTTCCTCATTCCTTATATTTTCCCTTGTTATTTTCTTCTCTAGTCATGTTTCACCTCAAATTCTATAGCATGTGATTGTGTTTCATCACCATGAATGAGTGGACTTCCTTTTCTTGGGTGCGGGAGAGTATCTCCCACATCATTACTCTTGTGAACTTGGATCTCTTTATTAATGCTAGTTATTTTGTTGCTCCAAGATCATCTGTGGTGTTATTGCTTGTATGTACTACTGGACATCTTTCATACATGTAATGCTTCTTAATGTGATCTGGGAAGATATGTAGATAAGTAGGGAGTAGATATCTTGACAATATATCCTATACCATGAGAGTGGTTGGGATTGTGTTGAGTATCTAAGGTTGAGTTTCAAAACTTGGCATAAGTACAAGAGTACACTGTGGAGATTATAACTATCTCATATCACCCAGAGGTGTTTGATGACAACAACCTCCTTTGCATGTTAATTAGTATGTTAATTTATGTGGTTGTATATGAGTAATGATGTGGAAGTAAAATCCCATAACTAAGACCCTCTAAACCTGATGTAAATCTCTCTTTAAATGATTAATGTTTACTACTTTCTTTAATTTGCAATTGATCAAACTTAAAGTAATCAATCTTAGTAAATTGATCCAGATTGTTGAAGATTAACATGCTTGCGCCTAGCTATACCAAGGTCCTTGGACGATCTCAAACATACTACACACACCCATATACTTGCGGGGTAGTGCACGAGTTACAAAATTTAAAACTTATGCACACGGCTAACAATGAGTTTTGGCTGACTAAGCTATCTTTTCTTGGACACACGACTCTACAAAGGGTGTTTATGTGGACCCTAAGAAGGTGGAGTCAATGTTGGAGTAGGAGCATCCCAAGACACCGATCAAGATTAGAAGCTTCCTAAGTTTAGCTAGTTACTACAAGAGGTTCATCAAGCACTTCAATGCAATAGCTCTAACTTAGACCAAGCTAACTACAAAAGGTGTTGCTTTTGTTTGGGATGACAAGTGCCAACTTTACTGCTAGCTGTTGAAAGAGAAGTTGACAAGTTATCTTGTCTTGGTGTTTCCAGATCCTGGAAAGGGATATATTTTCTATGAATGCCTCAAAGAATGGATTGGAATGTGTGTTGATGTAGGATAATAATGTGATTTATTTAAGAAAATGAGGAGATCTACCCAACACATGAGCTGGAGTTAGCAGTTGTGATTGTGACTTTGAAATTTGTAGGCACTATTTGTATGGAGAGAAGTGTCAAATCTTCACAGACCACAAGAATCTACAATGCATCTTCTTGAATCAGAAGCTGAACATGAGGTAAATGAGGTGGATGGAGCTAATTAAGGATTAGGATTGTATGATTGATTATCATCCAAGAAAAACAAATGTAGTGTTTGATGTGTTGAGAAGAAACTCATCTTCTTCATCATCTATAGACAAAGCACAATTGTACCCCATGACTTTCCACAAGGGATACATGTTGGTGTCACTTAGATATATGAATATATAGTTAAAATTTTCCTTATTGTCAGGTTTATTGGCACAAATACATGTCAAACCAACATTGAGGCAACATATTAGAAATGTATAGAAGGATGATACTATGACACAGACCATCAGGTTAGAGTTTGGAAGTAAGAAGAATGATGGGTTTCATGATATAGAGGATGGGACAATATGTTTCCACAACTTGATAGTAGTTTCTAATGCTAGAGGTCTGAGGGAGATGGTTCTTGAGGAGGATCATTCCTCAATGTATGCTATGCATCCTAGAAGTATGAAAATGTATCATAATATCAATGTTTTGTATTGGTGGCCAGGTTTGAAGTATGATGTGGCAAAGTTCTTGTCAATTGTCCACTTTTTCAGTAGGTCAAAGCAGGGCATCAAAAGCCTACAGGGATGTTGTAGCCCTTTCTAATTCCTTAGTGGAAAAAAGATCATATAACTATGGACTTTGTGGTTGGTATTTCAAGGACATCCAAAGGTCATTATTCCATCTGGGTGATCATTTATTGGCTAATGAAGTCATATAACTTTTTCCCGGTCAAGTCAACTTACATTGTAGAGAAGTTAGCATAGATCTATGTTGATGAGATATTTTGGTTTCATGTCATACCAATTACTATAGTTCCAGATAGAGGCCCTCAATTCATGAGTAGGTTTTGAAAATAACTACATACTACCTTGGGTGCACAACTAAGGTTCAATATAGCTTTCCACCCTTAGACAGATCTCAAATAGATGGCTACTCTGAAAGTACCATATAGATGTTAGAGGATCTATTAAGAGCATGTGTACTTCAGTTTCTGGGGAGTTGGGATATTCACCTGATCCCGATTGAGTTTGCCTACAACAACAATTACCAAAAGAGAATAGACATGACATTGTATGAGGTTGTGTATGGTAGACGTTATAGGTCACCTCTGTGGTGGTATGAGGCTGGTGAATATTAGTTGTTGAGTCTTGAGATGGTTCAAAAGACTACATAGAATATCAAGGTGACCCCACAAGAATTGAAGGAAACACAAGATAGGAAAAAAATCATAAGCAAACAATCATCTTAGACCATTGGAGTTCCAAGTAGGAGATTGTGTATATGTCAAGGTTTCTCCATAAAGGGTGTTTTAAGGTATGGAAAGAAGGGTAAGTTGGTTCCTAGATTTAAGGGACCTTACCCTATCCTAGCTCGAGTTGGGAAAGTGGCTTACTAGTTGGAGGTACCGCTAGAGTTGCACTGATTACACTACATGTTCCATATTTTGATGTTGTAGAATTGCCATCTTGATACAGAGCAGACTTTGCATCTAATGAAGGTGGATTTAAAGGAGGATGTTACCTATGTTGAAGTTCCAATGTTGATCTTAGGTTGAGGAAGAAAGATATAACTTTATTTAAGGTGTTTTGGCATCATCGTAGTGTAGAGGAAGCCACACGGGAGTCAGAAGATGAGATGTGTAGGAAGTACCCTTCTTTGTTTGCCAATTATTTTGGGGGCAAAATCCTTGTTAGAGATATATAGTTGTAGGACACTAATCTTGCTTAAATCATAAACATAATTGACTGCATTAATTGGATGCTTAATCTAGAAATTTCATCTTGGCTTTTGATGTAACACTACTTTATAATGCTATAACTTTTGTACCTTTGTGCAAATTACCTTTTCTCTGAGGTGTAAACATATTTTTTAACACTTTCTTGAGTTGCTTCATAATGTTCTTAAGAATCTTACATTTTTATTTTATCCTATTGATGCTTTTGAACTTTTTGTGAGAATTATACTTGTGTATAACTTATTTAGTAGTAAGAGTGTGTTGTTTCAATTGGTCGATGGGAGCTAGCCTGGTCATAGGGATGACAGATCCTCATTGCCAAATGAGCCTTTTGGTTGACAAAGAGCTTCCAAACTCCTTGTTCAACGAGTCCTTAATACCCAACAAGGTTACTAATGAATTCCATCGATCAACAATGCTTTGAGTTCTGTGTGTCTCTGACCAAAAATCAAGCTTTAGTTGATAAGTTTTGATTGATAAGGTTTTGATCGATGATGTTTGGATGATGAGCTTTTCTTTCTCGACGACTGGCCTAAACCACATACACTTCCACCCAACTATAAATACCCCTTCATCTCTCTCTCCACTCATCTTTCACGAGCTTGGTGGTGTGACCCAGAGGCCAACAAGAACCCATCAGGGTTGACGATCACAAGATTTCGAAGGTGCATGCTTGCCTTTGAGTTCTTCTAGATTGATCTAAAGCCATTGATCTTGTTTCTTGATCCATTTGTGTAAGATTCTTACCTATAACTATTTTCCTTGTTGTTCGTCATCCTCATTTCTCCTATGACCGAGTTCTATTGTGTTTCCTACTAGAAACCTATGCATAGGGTTTAAGAACTCTCCTTTTTGCCTTCCTTGCTCTACAATTGCCCTATTCATGGGAGTAGGAGGTGCTCTTAGAGCTTGTTGGTGGACCAATCTTGGTGCCTTGTTGTTGATTTTAGATATTTTCACGTTAGAGTTTGGTTTCTTATCTATCAAGGAGAGTGATATAACCTTAAATGCATTTCTTGCCTACTTCCTACATGCATGACTTTAATCTTGTTCTATAAACTCTTAGAGTGCTAAAATACAATCTTTGTTTACTCTTCATGAGCTTTTACTATTGTATACTAAACTCTTATCTGAGTACAGAATGCCTAAAATTCGGAATATAAGTGTTTGGACTCCTAAAATACCACATATGTGATGTGTTGGTACCCAAAGAGTAAGGCAATTCGACCCATGTACTATGACTTATAGTGATTTGAGCATCTTATGCAATTTTGGGACCTATAAACACTATTATAATGATGTTATAATGGTTATACAAAACCCTAGCATTGAAAACAGATCATCTATAATAAGTCTTGAGCGTATTATTGCCTATTTCTTAGAAATGTCATAATTCTTACATCTATTTAACGTTTATGATGGAAGTCTGGGTATGTTCTAGCTTATGACTCGTTAAGCTATCTATAAAGTTCTAAATGTTGGTAATATTCTTACGAGAAATATTTTCCGATTAGGATTTAAGTGCCCTAGTAGGCTTATATATGTCTCAGAATTGTGGCTTGACCCTTTTAATGAACAAGGATGGGTACCTATGCCAGGATAGGGTGACATGAAACTATATCACACATTTTATTTCTTATGAGATTGCATTTTTCAATTTATTGGTACAAAATTATAGGGTGTTTGTTTGTAACTTGATTGGTGCAATAAAAATGTTTAACTGACTTAAGTAATAAAGTGTAACCTTAATGTAGTGCGTTGTGAACCTAGAACTATCCAGTGTCAGAACTTGCTGGATAGTTAAATGAGTAATCCAAAAGGAGCTCAGAGTTATATACTATAGAGTATATGTGGATGCAGGGAGGATGTATTCCTGTCATCTTGATTTCAAGGTTTTTGGAGAACGGTTGAGGCTGTGTCTCAGATGTCAATGTAATTGAGAGAAACTAGGGTTGTAACTCAAATTTGAGGGTTTATACCCCAATTTCTGATGCCGTGGCATGTGTACCCTTGACAAACTAGGATAGTTTTGGTTTTTGGGCCGATGTGCCACTATGTTTGTTACTCCTACTGATCGAGGGGAAGAAATCATCTTAGAGCTAATACGGGGTTGAATTGGAGTGGTATGCCTCAAACTACCCAGAGCTTAGTAAAATGTGTAATTCAACAGTGTAGTCTAATTGTTAGGGTTATTTGGCAAATCACATTTGATGATGGTCCTTGTTATGTTTCTTTTTAACATAAACGTGATTTATAATATGGTAAGTGAAATCAACTATATATGTGACTCTAACTATGCTTGATCTTTTGTATAAGTTGCATATTTTTCCAACACTATAACACTATTTGCATTAACTACTCAATGTACATAACCACAATAAGCAATAAATGTTAATAGAGTTACACCATATCACTGGGACATGGGTCTCACCGCATGGGTTTGCACACCCTTTTTAGGTGATCAACAAAATAGTCATCCGCAGGTGGTGAGGAGGCATAGTTTGAAGATCTATAGAGGCTAAGATGTTGGTTGGATTATGTAGAGTCCTAGAGTCGTCCCTATACTCTCAGGTCTGGGCAGAGAATTTTGTGTATCATGTGTATCACCTCAAGTTTTTGGTTATATATTGAACAATGTAGAAGTTGTAAATATGTGTGGACAACATCTTTTGTAATAAGTTTTAGCTCATGCCACTGAACTCATGTAAAGTTATTTGGTTTATATATATATACATACATGAGTAGTTGGACCTTTGAGTAAATGCTATTTGGTATGTCTGGAAATTTATTTTGCTTTTAATTCTATACCATTTTGGTACATGGTTGATTAATGTTGAATCACTATTTTTGGTTTTGAGTAATCTCGATTAGCATGGCGGATTTCCACAGTAAGTTGACCAACCAGAAAATGGCCCAGATAGTAAGGTCTATCGGTCAAGTTTCCCAAAAGATAACTTAGGCAATAGTTTGTAGCAACCACTATCTGCAGTGAAATATAGCCGTTGGAGGGGTGAAAAAGATCCATTAGAAATCCCAGTAATGAGTAGAACTCGTTCTAAATGGTGATAACAACTAGGAGGCCTCCTCAACTATAAATAGGACCCCTTGGGCTTCATACCATGGTTAGATAAGCAGTATGAAGGTCCCTATACTATAGTTAAGAGAGATTTTACCTCCAACAACCTCCATACACTCTCATGAGCTCAATCACTTGCTACATCCATTAGGGTGAGTTGGAAATTTGTAAGAGAGCTAGTCCTACATGTATTTCTTATCAGGCTCTCACTTCCTCTACCTCCCACTCTCTCTTTCTACCATGAAAATGAAGATTCTCTCTTTTGGCTAAGAGTGGTAAAGAAGAAGGGAAGGAGTCCCTTGGTGAAAAGCTTCTCCTTGGTGAAGGTGAAGTTAAAGGTGGAACATTGAAGTCAAGAGTGGGTAAATCCATAAAGTCGAAAGACATGTTACAAGAGTGGGTAAGTTCTTGGAGAAGGCCGAAGACTTGTTGCAAGAGTAGTTAAGTCCTTAGTAAGGTGGAAAACTATTTACTAGGGATAGGTGAGTTCTTTGTAAGGTTGTTGGCTCCCTCAACCTCAAAGGGGAGGCTAGTTATCCCTTGACCTAGAAAAGGGTGGTATTATGTTGTAAATCTCATAATGGAATATATGGAGTGAGAGATGGTTGAAAATCCTAGAGGTTGAACTCTATGGGTAGTAGATGTACATCTCCTAGTTTGGAGGTTGGAACCACTATAAACAAATTGTGTTATTTGGTGCTTGTTAATCTCTCTCTCCCTTTCTATGCATGTTTAGTTGCAATCAAAGTTCGTACTTGTAATATTTTCTTGGAAATAATTTGGTCTAATGAATTTTGTTTAAGTGGTTTTAGCTCTATTCTCCCCCCTCTAGAGCCCATTATAGACTAAAAAATTGGTATCAAGGTGGGTCTTCTCTAAGAAATTCTTCCACAAGTAAAAGAAGATGGGAAATAATCAAGGTGGGATATACTACATCAACATTGCAGTCTTTTATGGGAGCAACTTTCTCTATTGGAAGAGAAGAATGAAATTTCACATCCAAGGATCAAGTCTTGAGCTATAGAGAATGGTGGATCTTTCATACAAATAATTGGAGAAAAAGGTAGAGGAATGGGGTGAGGCTACTTTGAAGAAAGCAACCTTGAATGCAAGAGCCATAAACATACTCTATGCCTCTCTTTCCGTAGTTGAGTTCAACCAGATTTCTTCTTGTAACACAACCTTTAAGATATGGAGAAAAATATTTGTCACTTATGAGGGGACAAAGAAAGTGGAAGAAAGTAGAGCATATATGCTCAATGGTCTCCTTGAAAACTTCAAAATGGGAAAGGAGGAGAGTGTGGCTAAAATGTTCTCAAGGCTCAACACCATTATAAATAGTCTTTACATTCTAGGCCATACCATGGATCGAGGAAAGGTGAACTCAAAATGTCTATACACTCTTCCTTGTCATTGGAAAACAAAGGTGGCTACCTTAGAAGAAACAAAGTCCTTCTCTGACATTCCTACTGAAGAACTCATAGGAAGTCTTCAAGTCCATGAAGTTAGGCTCAATCAACAAGAAGAAGAGGAGCTTGAAGAAAAGAACCAAAAGAACAAGGAGAGGGTGATTTATTTCCATGCTTCATCAATTCACCAATTCTCTAAAGTTGAAGAAGATGTCATGTACTCTAAAGGTAGATTCTACAAAGGCAAGTCTTCTTCCTCTATATGATGCTTCAAATATGGAAAGAAGGCTCACTTTAAGGATGATTGCCCACAGGGAAAAAAGACCTATCATCATAAGGGAAGGGAAGATGAGTAAAAGAAGAAGGAGAAACAACACAAAAGTTGTAGTGAATCCTCCAACTCAAGATCAAGTGAAGATTATTGTGAAAGATCTTGCTCAAGCTCTAGTGGAAGAGGATTATGCCACTTTTCCCTCATGGAAAGTTATCCAAATGAGGTAAATCTAAACTCTTTACGTAAAGAATTCTTGATTGCCATTATTCTTTCTACTCATGCATCTCTTAAGTCTACTAAGCATAAAAAACAAAGCTTTCTAAGGTTGTTGACAAATTGCATGAAGAAAAAGATGAACTTGAACATGTTAATAGTTGTTTGGAAGATGATGTTAACAATCTCTAAATTTTTATCAAGAACTTGAATTGAAATTCAACGGTGTTGAGATAGAAAACAATACTTATGTGAGTCAAGTAGACTCTCTTAGTCTTGAAATGCTAGCTTGCTTGATAAGATTATATTTCTAGAAGCTTGATCTCTTATGCCAAGTTCTAATGAAGAGCATACTAAAATTTGAGTTCTCTCAAGATTAATATTGATGTTTTTAGAATTGAAAATGAGGACAATTTTTGTTTTGCAAGGAATGGATACTGAAAATAATGCTTATCTTTGTAAGGTTACCATGCTTGAAAATGAAAATGCTTCCTTCCTTGCTGAACTCAATGTTCTTGGATCTTATTCTAGTTCCAGTAGTAGAGAGTATAATGTTGCCGCTCTTTATATTGAAAAAGATCCTTACTTGTATAAAGCTCTTTGCTTAGAGATCAATCTTTTTTCGTGCTACAGATGATATTAATCAATTGTCTTCTACTATTACTTCTCTTTATAATTATAGTTTGAGATACTTTTTGCAAAGACTCCTAGATGGCAAAAATAATCTTAATCAAATCCTAGACCATACTACCAAATAAATGGGTAGAGATGGTATTGGAATTGATAGTAGCCACATGAACAACAAAGACAAAGGACCTCCAATTTTTAATGAAGAATCCTCTACTTCTAAAGCTATGTGCACATGTAATCATTGTAATACAATTAGTCATTATTCTACACATTGCCCATTTAAGAAAGCACCCAAAAGCAATAGGAATTGGGTTGCTAATCTAACCCCACTGGACCCCAAAATTTGATTGGGGGCCATTTCATCTTTCTTCTTGTAGATCACTTGAAATTGGATTGACATGAACTATGTATTTGCAAATAGGTTTCTCAATCCACAAAAAAGAAGAAAGGTGAGATGTGTATGGGTTCCCAACAAGTAAAAAAGAAACAGTAAGAATAGAGGTAATGGTATTCTGCTCATTTCCAATCATTGCTTATTTTTGCCAACTCTATATGCAATTTACATATAATTTTTAAGTTAAAATTGGTGTATTGTAATTTTCATCACTTTCCTACTCAAAATGTGACCCGGGTGCTTTCATAGTGCATTACTAACTTGCTCATACATTTTTGGATATTATTTATATTTTATACGAATATTAAGAGTATATACATTCTTGTTATGTCCCTAGTCGATCGCTATTATGGAACCTGATAGATAGTCATAACACTCAAGACAAGAGCATGTGTTGGTTGATGACAAAATATCATTAGTTTTGATATGTGATATCAAACCAAACACATAGGTACTTGTTAGAGAACAATGTATAAGACATACCCACCTTGAGAGTTATGCATGGAAACCATTGACGGGTAGTCTAAATCATCTCTCATAGTGATGGTGGTGATTGTGGTTCTTAGACCTAAAATCACTACACCCATTACCTGTTGTTTCATATACTTTGACATTATCCAATGTGACCCTGAATAAGGGTTACCATAAAGGTGATTCCCAGTTACATTGTGACACATGGGGAATGACTATGAGTGATGTAAATGAGATTTGTCCCTCCTGCAAGAGTTTTATAACTCGACCACTTGATAAGAGAGACTGAGAAAAGCATGGCCATGCACATGTGAATCAAGATATAATATTGAGTTCACATATATCTTAGACAGTCTTCTCTAGTTCAAGGAACATGGTTTGAATGTTGAAGAGGATGACAATTCCATGCCTTGAGTTCAATCTGAATATCAGAGATAAAGGAACTATATGATCACTATAACACTAATCACAGATTGTAGGTTGAAGTTGTTCTCCAACTTTCCAATTACTTGGGTTGCAATGATGTCTTGCTAGATACCACTCATTGCTTGTCATGTCATAAATTGGTTATGGAAATTCAATGCCAACGTAACTTGGGGCATATAGGGTCACACACAATAGGAGTTTACTCATGAATATGATTCAAACTTGTTTACTAAAGTGTTAGGTACTCAATTTAAATATGACTGGCAACCAAATTTTTGAAGCCGACCACTTTATTTAGTGAACCAATCGACTCAGATGTCTGAACCGACCAATTTTTGATGTAAACTGACCATTTGGTTGATCAATGAGATTGGATCAAGGATTGATACTGACGTCATGTTATGTATTAATCGAATACTAAATGCCAATTCAATTTTGAATAGGAAACATAGTGAATCGACCAGTTCAAGTATTGAGCCGACCGTCTCACATGTGAACTGACTAATTCACTGGTGAATCGACCAGTTCATTGTTCACATATTTAGAAAAATTCATGAAATTCTGTCTCTTCGACTCCTAGATGATCTGGATATCCTGGCCCTGACCCTGATATAAATAGGGGGGTAGTTGAGGCCTTCAAGAGACACAATAATAAGCTCTGACAATTGTTTTCTTCTCACCATTTTGGTAATGTGAGAACCCGAGCAAGTCCTACCCATCAAAGGGAGGGACAACAAGGAAGAGCAAGTCAATGCTAACATGTTGACTAGAAGAGACAATGCCTTCTTGTCTGTTCTAAAAGAACGAAACACATTCTTGGTGGTTCACATGGACTACTATAGAGGTTAGGTGGCCATTACCACCTTCTAGGAGGACGTAGTCAACCGCCTTCCATTGTGATCAATTAGGAGGCCACCGTTGACAGTCGCTCAGTGCAACTTGAGAAAGAATCAAGGTGTAATAAGGGATAGTTGCTGGAATTTCTCCAAGACCATGTATATACCTTGCAACCTTTCCCTACCAATTCATAGTTGTTGAATTATCTACCATTTAAGGAGAATATGGCAGTAAATTTGTGTTTCTACTACCAAATCTGATGCCATATTTCCCTACACACTACACATTGAATATGCAAATGGCTTTTTGGATGAGAATTTCCCTCTCAACTAGATTTTATCAACTAATAACCTTATTCTATGACACTCCCCTTAGTAACTTTTATGATATTCATATTGCTATGCTTTAAACTATCTATCTTGCATACAACTCTATCCATTTAATTGATCTATATTGGTATCTCTATATCTTACAACTACTTGTCTTGAGTTGTTATGATTTTTTTGGATGGTGATCACTTTGGATCTCTTAGTTGTGATTTAAATTGCTTCCGTTGTGCCGCAACCTGCTACATCTATCTAGTTTTATATCATTTTGATGCAACCTTGAGTTTATTAGTGGTAATCATCTTTTGGTAATGATGCATATTTTCTAGTGAGTAATATCCAATCATGCTTCTTGAATTGCATATTTCCTTGTATGGATATATCTCTACATCTACTCATTGTTTTTTCTTAACTTGTGCATCTTTTGTTTTGACCTAGATCCTACTAATAGTCCCAACTTATGTTATCATCTAATCTTTTTATTTTGACCTAGACCCTAGTAATAGTCCTAAATTGTGATATCATCTACCAATACTCGATCTACATGTAGTTCTATTTTTGTTCATCTATTGGTATCAACCTATATGCTATGCCAATATCTTATTTTATTCATACTCAAGCTTGTTCCTTGACTTGTAATTCTACTATCTTGAGTTACTTTCTTGCATAGAATTTCCTTTCTTATTTCTAGATTTACATCTAGGGTTGTCAAATGCATGTTTTGATTTTTTTTTTACATACATTGCTTGGACAAGCCCTTATGTTTTCCTCTTCTACTCCCCCTTCTCTATAAAGTTGTGTTTTAGGCCTTCAACCCCTTCACATTTTGAAATGACAAAGGGGGAGAAGACATGTCTTATGTAAAGGGGAGAACACATATATGTAGAACATATATGAGTCTATATATATGAGTAGAAGTCACAATTTCTATAAATGTATAAAAGCTAACTGTATAGGATAAATAGCACACATTAAGGGGGAGTATATGAGTCGAATTAGCATAAATCGAGGGGGAGCATACATACTCAATTCATTGAAACACCTAGGTTTCTCCAAAGGTATGCTTTTATTTACCTAATTTAAATAGATTTCAATACATTTATAGAATGGGTTGCCATCTTCAAAAAGGGGGAGAATGTTGATTTAAGGTCTAAATTGACGAAACCCTTGTTTTGACGATGACTAACCATTCGACTTATTTGTGTCTAATGCCTCTACTTGAGTGATTTTAGATTAGACAACCACACTCCAAATGCCTAAACTTGCACATCCTAACCAGAGAAATGATTTCATATTAGATAGACACACTCCAAATGCTTAAATGTGCACATCCTAACTAGGAGAAATCAAGGCATACATGCATAAATATCAAGATTGAAGAACAAATAATTTTCTCCTTAGATCTTTGGTTTAAATAACTTGTAATGATTGTATGACTTGTAATTGAGCTCATATGTGTAATAGAGTCAATTAGAATGAATCAATATACACTTGGGAGGGTTTAGAAAAAGAAAAAATAGCAAGTGCATTCATCTGATTTACCCCAAGATATAACTCAGCCGACAACACTATTCACAAGGCCTTTCAGAACCTTTTGTCAGTCAAATTTGGTAACCTGCCTAACCAGAAAATAGCCAGAATAGTAAGATCTATCAACTGAATTTCCCCAAAGGTAACTCATGCAAAAGTACTATATAAGTCACTTTCTACAGTGAAGTATAACCGTTGGGAGGGGGAAAAAATACCGTCTGGACACCCGAATAATAGCTAGAATTCATCCAAAATGGTTGTAATAGCTCAAAGACCTCCTAAACTATAAATAGGACCCCTTGGTTTAGTCCCATGGTAATCCAAGAAATGAAGGTCCCTATAATATAGTTGAGAGAGATTTTGCCTCCAAGAGCCTCCATCCACTCTCATGAGCTTAATCACTTACTACATCTATTAGAGTGAGTAGGAGATTTGTAAGAGAGCTAGTCTTATATGTATATCTTATGAGGCTCTCACTTCCCCCACCTACCAATATCTATCTCTATTGTGAGATGAAGATTCCCTCTCTTATGTAAGAGAGGTGAAGAAGAAGGAGGGAAGGAGATCCTTGCTGAGAAGCTTCTCCTTGGTGAAGCTGAAGTCAAAGGCAAAAGATCCAAGTCAAGACTGGGCAAATCCTTGAAGGCATAAGACATGTTGCAAGAGTGGGTAAGTCCTTGGAGAAGTCCAAAGACTCATTAAAGGAGTAGGTAAGTCATTGTTAAGGTGGAAGACTCTTGGTCATGAATAGGTAAGTCCTTTGTAAGGTTGTTGCCCTCCTTGACCTTAAAGGGAAGGCTAGTCATCCCTTGATGGTCTTATGTTATAACTCTTATTATGGAATATGAGGAGTGAGACATGATTGAAAATCCTAGAGGTTCACCTCTCTAGATAGTATATGTACATCTCCTAGTTTGGAGGTTGGAACCACTGTAAATAACTTGTGTTATTTGTTCCTTATTCAATCTCTCTCCCCCTTGCTATGCATATTTAGTTGCAACCAAAGTTCATACATGTAATATTATCTTGGAAATAACTTGAAAGTATAGTGAAATTTGTTTATGTGGTTTTTACTCTATTCACCCCACTCTATATCCAACTAGAGACCCAACAAGTTCATGGTGTTCCCTCCTGGAAACTAGTACTTGTGGAGAAAGAACTCTCTCTTCTTCTCTTCTTGTCTTAGACAGACTTCATTTTTGGAGTTTTAATGCATCAAGATATAATATTTGTTGATGATTCTTTACCAAAGTGATTAATATAACCTTAAAATCATTTCTGGCCTACATTTTCATGCATGATTTTAATCTCACTCTAGAATTATAAAATGCTAAAAGATGATATTTTTAAGTTTTTTTTTATTGAGAAAGATGACAATTATGAGTTCTTAAGTTTTAATTAGACTCTATTAATGTTTTTTTCTATAAAAGGAACATTCTTTTGAATGTCAAGGTCAGGAATTCAAAATATAATTGTGATGACTCCAAAAAATGCCATAATTGTGATATTTTGGTATCCAATGAACGAAAATCCGAAACATGTACCATTCCTTAATGTATGCTGATTATTTTATGTAAATTTTAGGATCTATAATCATTGTAATGGTGTTGTAATTATGGTTTGACAAAACCCTAATACTAAGGATAACTCATCAATGATAAGTTTTGAACATATAGATTACCTATTTCTCAAAAATACCATAACTTTTACATTCATTGGAGTTTTACAATGAAATTTTGGGTGTTGTTTTTCTATAACCTATTTGCCCATGATGTGATGTTCTTCTTAGAAGGGGCATAGTAAATACATGAAGGCATTGAGGAAGATTCTAAAGACCTTTTTCTAACTCACTAATTTGTATATTAGTGATCTGAAACCATAAGTGTTCCTATCCAGATCGTGTGATAGCAGACGTAACATCCTTGACCTGGGTTATGTTCTAACCCTAGGTGTTTTGCCTAATAAAGTTGATTAGATGCTTGCTATTAATTCTTGAAAAGTAATTAATACTCAATAGGAACTTATATTTCAATTTCAGTCCTTTTTGAATAATGTTGAAACATTGTTTTATTAATTTGGACTAATGTGCAAATTACCCAAGTTGAGGGGTTAACTTGCAAATTGTACATCATAAAATGTTCCTCAGATGTTGAGACATCATAAGAGTGAGTATGATTTAGTGGTATGGCTTCCACAAGTTTGAGCACTAAGATAGAGCTTTTTGAGCAATCTTTGTGCATTAAAAACCTAGTTTTGGTGTAATGTGCATTTTACCCAAAACCAAGGGTTCAATATGCAAATTACCACTTCATGAGGGTCCCACATGTTTCTTGGAATCATGTAGAGCAAATAAAATGATAGGGGCGCCTCATTTGAATTATTTTGGAGGAGAGAGAATCTTGGTATTAAAATAATCAAGATTTAAGCATAAATGGAACTTTAATTCAATTTAATGCAAAAAGAAATAAATTAATTGAAGAGCCCTTCAACCAAAAGTTGAGGGATGAATTTGCAAAGGGTTGGAAGAGATTGTGCCTTGCAAAGGCACGAAAAGATCTAGTTTGAGTGGAGACTCCACTCACATTAAGTTAATAAAAAGTAATATCCACTAAAAATGGGATATTAGTATAATATGATTAAGGTGCTTAATTTCTTTTCTTTTAATTCTTGGATAATGAAGAGGTTTGGAAAGGGGAAGAAGATGAATTCGTGGCCAAGGAGTTGAGGGGGATATGTTTCAAAAATTTTGGAAATTAAAGGAATTAATTCCATTTTCTCTTTCCTTGGAATTTCCTTATACATATCTCATTTTCTACCCACTTAAGGATCTTTTTCGGAATTCCTTTTCTCTTCTTGTTTTGGCTGACCACAAGAGAGCTTAGGATCAGGATAAGGATGACCCACAACCTTTTGGTAAGTTCTTGACCTTCTTTCACCTTGGTTTCATGGTGAAAACTAAAAATCAATGCTTGATTTCTTGTTTTCTCCATCCAATCTTCAACTCTAGCCAACTATTTCATCAAAAAGCTTGAGAATGAACCTTGGGTAGTTGTTAAAGCTTCATCCACCATTGGAGTCATGGATCTTGGAGCTTGGAATCAGATTAGAAGGCGGGTTATATAACTTAAACCCTTAAACATTGATATTGCATTCAATTCTCCATGATTTGTTGTTCATCTTGTTCTATTTTGAACTTCCTTTGATTCATTGCTGTGATTTCCATGAAAACGGCAGTAGTTCTTGGATGAATGAAGGAAGATGATGATGGCATAATCTTGGACACCTTTCCCAAGAAAACCCTACTTCAAACGGTTTCAACAAAAGTGTTCAATCGGTTTCTACAAGATCGTTTGAACTTAAACGAATTCATCAAAACCGTTTGGAAGTAAACAGTTTCATCAAACCGTTTGGGAGTAAATAGTTTCAAATTGTTTGGAAGAGTTGACCATGGTTGACCATTTGGAGATTAGATGCTAATAATGATGGTTGATGACCTATTATATATAATTGATTAATTTCAAAGGGGTAATTAGTTGAAGGTCCATCAAGTAGCAAACCCTAATCGGGTTAAGTGATGATTTTCTAATTAATTGATTTAGAACTTTGGGTTGATTAACCCAAATGGTTTTAAAACCATTTGGAGATCACCCAAACGGTTTAAAAACCATTTGGAGGTCAACCAAGACCGTTTGGAGGTCTAGGATTGAGTATGGATGGGTATTTGAAGATCCAAAGATACAAAATTGTAATGTAATCAATTGCTGATTTGGTGATCAATCCAATGACCTAAACCCTAATTAGATTCCACCAATTTTCATGTTGGAATGGGAAAATAGTATCAAGACCGTTTGGAGGTCATCCAAGCAACCTCAAGACCGTTTGAGGTCCGGACATACCCAATTTGAATGGAGGTCCAATGATTTCAAGGTAAATAGTTTCACAATGACTAACATTGAAGGTTCATTGATTTCAAACCCTAATCCAATTGAATTCAAAACCTTAATTGATGATCAATTGAAAGTCAAATCAATTGAAGGATGATTTATTAAACTCAATTGAAGTATAATGCTAGGTTCAATTGGTGAGTGATTACATGAATTCAATCGATTAGGGAATCAACCTTAGAAACCCTAATTCAATATAAGTGTTTGAGACCATTTTTGGTCCATTCAGTTTTGAGGAAGTTTGGACCAAACTGTCTCAAGACCGTTTGAGTCCAAATGGTCTCAAGACCGTTTGGGACCAAACGATCCAAAACGTTTGAGGACCAATCGATCTCATGAATATTTTGGTTAAACAATTTTGAGCACAAGTTTCTATTTAGTTTCAAAACCGAATGAGGTCAAGCTCCTCAAGACCGCATGAGGTCAAAGCACCTCAAGACCGCATGGATGGCCAAAGGTGGTGATTGAAGGATTAAAAATCCAAGGGCCAATAATTGTTGAACTTCAATAACTCAAATGATTGAAGGTTTCAATGTAGAAAATCATGTTTAATCAATTGATGAATGTACCTAATGAACCCTTGCAGTTTTGAGAATGATTTGTCCCAAATGGTCTTGAGACCATTTGAGTCCAAACGGTCTTGAAACCGTTTGGGGTCAAATGGTTTCAAAACCGTTTGGAGATCAAATAGTTTCAAAACCGTTTGGTGATGAAACCTCAAAACCGAATAAAGGTCAATTGTGATTCAATCATTTGGAAATTGAAGGTGATGATTGTTCCAATGATCCAAAGATTGATAGTGATGGTAATCAATGAAGGTACAAAAGTTGAAATCCTAAAAGTACCTAAATGATTAGTACCATTAAAGGGATAAACCCTAATTGCTTATAAGAACAAAACTTAGTACACTATGTCATTCGTAGCTGTATGTACTTGATTGAAAGGTTGATATAACCTAATCAAGTTGAGAGGATGATAGAATGGAATTCATACATAAGTATGATTCATGTGGTGATTAAGGGTATGAACCATAGCAAATAGATCACGAAACCCTAATCATGAGCATAAACCCTAATTGACAAGATTATTGAACTCTAACCCTAAATTAGGGCAATTCAGAATGAAACCCTAATCTAGGAAGATAATGTGATATGAATTTAGGGTAATGACATGAGTAACCCTAATTCATGGTATTTTGGTCTAAAACCCTAATTTGGATGAATAGTAAAACCTAATTGTAGGTTATTGAATATAAACCCTAATATAGGGTAATGTGATGTAAATAGTAAACCCTAATTGTGGGGTATTGAATATAAACCTTAATCTAGGGTAATATGATGTGAATAGTAAACCCTAATTCTGAATAAGGTAAAGGTGTATGTGAAACCCTAATTCTGAGCTATACTATATAGCATGAAACTTTAATCTTAGACAATGAAATGATGAATCATTGTTCCTAATTGAGCTAAGGGGATGAGTAACCCTGATTAAAATAAAAAGGGAAACCCTAACCCTATTAAGGGAATAGTGGTGTTACCCTTGAATAGTGATGCTATAATTGTTTTGTATATTGTTGATATGAAATTGATGTAACTGTTATCATCTGTACTAATCATGCAGGTTTTATGAGATGATGAACATAGCCAGGTATGAGCTATGATGCTTTAATCATTGAAAGTGCTTTATGGGCCTTGTGAGCCATAATATGTTGTGTTGCCTAGTAAGAAGTAACAAGAGTTATCAATGGGCTTTAAGAGCCATGTGAAATACCTGCATTGCAATTATCATGTTTACATTGGTCAGATGACCTGAAGGCATTAAGTTACCTGTTAAAGTGGTAACAAATGTTTTGATGAACTAAGGGTTTGAACACCCATATTCTTGAATCATGATGATGAGATGATAAGAGACCGAGATTCCAATGTTAATAAAGCTATGAAAAGAACTTGATAGAAATAATACTCATTCTTTATAGCATTTGTTATAATGGTTTATGTTTGAAAACATGCTTGATGATAAAAGAATATTGTAATGTATTTAAATAATCAAGTGAAATGATATCATGTAGAGCCCTGACCATAGATCCATCATCGTCAATAGTTTGGTGATGGTGAAACAGGTTTTCTTACGGGAACTCATGGAGGGCATACTTTTGAGTATGTGGGGGTTGTGAGAACAAATATCCTTACGCCCTAATGGAGGAATTGATGTGAGATAAACATTAAATCTCTCAATCCTTCATTATATATATATATATATATATGCCAGGATGGATGTATCACTAATCTCCCGATGATGTTAATGCTGAATCGATGTGAGATAAATATGAAATCTTTCGATTGCGAAGAGAGTACAACATTCCACTGTAACTCTAATAATGAAGTTGCCAGTATACCCTGGAAAGCTATTTAGCAGAGACACAAGATGTCCTGCATTTGGTCCTCACACTGAGTGAGGAAGATGAGGTCATGGGAATCCGACTTTTCTATTGACCTATGTATGGTACCGATTTCGATTTCACAATAGTCGGTTGGAGTATGAGCGGTATACCTCATCTCCTCAGGGCTTAAGCTATGATTGTAAAATGTAATCAGCCGTGTAGCATATTTGCTTAGGGTTGAAATACGAGAATCAATGGTTGATGATACATTGCTTAGTATGTCTTAGTTGGATAAATGGTAGACATGTTCTTCATATTCCTTATTGAATAAATGACATGCTTCTTTCTCAAGACATAACTAAAATGACTTGAATAGAGAATACTGCTCTACATAGTTTAGTCAATGATTTAGTTGTTGTTGAATATTTATGATTCTTTTACTCAGTTTTATTCTATTATCTGCAATAATAATATTTCTGACAGAGAGTTATATCTCTCGCTGGGACAATTTTCAATTGTCTCACCCCGTGGGATTCAACTTTTTAGGTAGACGCCGAGGAAGAGGAAGAAACCCTACAGTGGGTGCAGAATAGCAGCAACAACAACATCAATAAGGACAACAGTGAATCCTCAGGTGGAGACACTGGCTGCCATGTTTTGTAAATAGAGAGTCCTATGTGTCGTCTCTGTACTATCATGTCCTAGGAGTCAGTAGTTAGTTTAATATTGATCTGAGATTTTGGCTTGATGCCTTGAGATTTTTATACTGCCTTTATATAGCTTAACATGGAAGTTGATGCTTGTAACTTTCGAGAAGGAGATGATACCAATGATGTACTGCTGAACTTGATTGTAAATAACTTACTTTGGTTCTTTATGAAAGAGCTTTTCAGTTTATGGATCTCTTTGTAAAAAGTTTTTAATTTTTAGTAATTTTTAGTAATTCCGCTGCTAATGGCCGCTTCTACATTTATTAATCTTGTTTTTATGAGTCTGACGTCACAATTTAGTTGGTATCAGAGCTCTAGGTTCGCTGAGTCTACAGAGACATAGTATTAAGGTTGTTGAGTCTATTCTAGTGTCTCCCAGTTTATCTGATAATGTCTTCTACTCATATAGGAGGAGAAGAAGAACTAAAGATGTCTAGATCACATGATGAACATGCTACTGAGAGCAGCGTTTGAGCACTAGGAGGAGGTGCAGGAGACCATGATAGGGAGGAGCCCATACCTGAACAACCCCAGTTCAATCAAGATGATATGGGGAACCTAGCCTTCCAAGCTATGTTTGGGCAGTTTATGGTAGCCATGACCCATATGACGGATAGGATGCCATTACCTACACCTAGGGCACCTAACCACCATGAAGGACAAGGAGCCGGCAAGAGATTTGAACAACTTCACTGGGTTGGAGCCACAGAATATGCTGGGACAGCTGATCCAACAAATGCTGACATGTGGCTGACTGAGCTGGAGAAGGCCTTTAGAATCCTTAACATCCCAGAAGCTGAGAAGGTTAGACACACAGTGTACCTTCTTAAGGGGACTATTGGTCACTAGTGCACCATAGAGGAGGGCAAGAGGCCTGGTGTGGAGATCGAATGGGAAGTATTTCGACGAGAATTCGTCAATAGATACTTTCCTAAGGTGTTCCTAGATGAGAAGATCTCTCAGTTTGAGAGAGTAAGACAAGGACCAATGAACATTAGTGAGTATGAGGCTAAGTTCATGGAACTTTTGTGGTTCTGTCTGTATATGGCAGCTACCAATGAAGAAAGGATTCGGCGATTTGAGAAAGGATTGAACGCCAATTTGACCACTCCTGTGTCTTCTCTGGAGAATAGGGAGAGGTTTGTGACTTTTGTGGAGTCGGTTAGACAGATAGAGAGGTATGTGACCGAGAAGCGACATACTAAGAATAAGAAAGTGTATCCCCAATTTCAAGGACCCCTGTCCAAAAGTTTTAAGAAATCAAGGTATTCTGCACCTACACCACCACCAAGGTTCAATACCCAAATGCAGTATACGTCAAATAGGGGTAGAGGCCGTAGTTTACCACTAGAAGGAGCCCACAGCTCATCATATGTGTCGGTAACAGGACCATCCATACCACAACCAAGGAATAGAAGTTGTTTTATATGTGGAAAGATGGGGCATCTGATGAAGGATTGTCGAGCCAGAGAAGCAAGTGTGACTCAACCCCAGAGGCAGAGTCAACAAGGCTCTTAGAGGCGACAGTTTCCAAATGGCGCTAGAGGACGTGGACAAGCGTCCCAAGCTGGATCATCGGCACCCAGTAATTGAGCACCAAATCAACCGCAGGCAACAGTGAGATTCTATGTGATGAATCCGCCTGGTGCAGTAGTCAACCCTCAGGTCGTGACAGGTCAGATGGAACTATTTTATTCTGATATGTCTATATCTTGCGTCATATCTGTTTTAATTGATCTGGGTGCTACACATTCCTTCATCACTCGAAGAGTGATTCTTGACTACAACATGACTACCAGTCATATAGTAGATAGCCTGTTGTTAGAGACTCCTTTAATGGGATCTGCTGTGTTGTGGGAGGTGTGTTCTCCCTGCACTCTTTTCTTTTCTGAACATCGCATTCAAGTGGATCTTATACCACTTGAGATGCACGGGTTTGATATAATTTTTGGGATGGACACCCTAGAAAGGTACAAGGTTGTTTTGGATTGTGAGTCCAAGCAAGCTGTGTTCACAGATGATAGTGACACATGGATCTTTAAGGGGGATAGAAAGATTCTTCCAACCTGTCTTGTGTCATCTATGGTAGCTGAGAAGTTGATGAGGCAAGGATGTTTTGCATTCTTGGCACATGTGGTAGATACCACCATGGAGAGCCCTCATTCTTCAGAAGTTCCGGTAGTCAGGAAATTTGAAGATGTATTTCCTGAAGAACTTCCAGGTGTTCCTCCACCTCGACAGATTGATTTTGAGATTAATCTAGTCCCGGGCACGCAACCAATAGCACAAACACCATACAAGATGACACCTACTGAGATGGCAGAACTCAAGAAACAACTTCAGGAGTTGCTTGAGAAGGGTTTTATTCAACCGAGTACTTCACCCTGGGGTGCTCCAGTCCTCTTTGTTAAGAAGAAGGATGGATCGATGATGTTATGCATTGATTACAGGCAATTAAATAAAGTAACTATAAAGAATAAGTATCCTTTTCCAAGGATTGATGACTTGTTTGATCAGTTGCGTGGAGCAACTGTCTTTTCCAAGATAGATCTGAGGTCGGGATACCATCAGTTGCGTATTAAGGAGGGTGGCATACCTAAATCTGCCTTTAGGACAAGGTATGGTCACTATGAGTTCACAGTTATGTCGTTTGGACTAACTAATGCACCAGCTGCATTTATGGAATCTTGAATAGAATCTTTCGACCTTTTCTTGATCAGTGTGTAGTAGTCTTCATAGATGACATCTTAATCTATAGTAGAGATGCTCAACAGTATGAGAAACACCTTCGTTAGGCTCTAACTTTGCTAAGAGAGCATAAGTTATATGCTAAGTTTAACAAATGTGAGTTCTGGCTATCAGAAGTTTCTTTTATAGGACACGTAATATCTGCTTCAGGTATTCATGTTGATCCTAACAAAGTGGAATCTGTCCTGCAATGGGAACAATCGAAGACACCGATGGAAATTCGCAGTTTCCTAGGGTTGGTAGGATATTACATGAGGTTCATTAATAACTTCGGTTCTATAGCTTTACCCCTGACTTAGTTGACCAGGAAGGAGGTTCCTTTTTCCTAGAATGACAAGTGTCAACAATCATTTTAGTTATTGAAAGAAAGGTTGACAAGTGCACCTGTGTTGGTGTTACCTGAGCAAGGGAAAGGATACATAGTTTTCTGTGATGCATCTAAGAATGGCTTAGGATGTGTGTTGATGCATGATAAGCAAGTGATTTCTTTTGCTTCTCGACAACTTAAGAAACACGAGGAGAATTATTCAACACAGGATCTAGAACTAGCTTCTGTAGTCCATGCTTTGAAGATCTGGAGATATTATCTCTATGGAGAGATATTCCATATTTTC
Organism: Alisma plantago-aquatica; assembly: GCA_963693085.1. NCBI lineage: Eukaryota > Viridiplantae > Streptophyta > Magnoliopsida > Alismatales > Alismataceae > Alisma > Alisma plantago-aquatica. The sequence continues at coordinate 762,615,552 of OY856409.1, forward strand.
ACAGACCATAAGAATCTAAAGTATATCTTTTCTCAGCATGAGCTAAACATGAGGCCACGCCGCTGGATGGAGTTAATCAAGGACTATGATTGTACAATTGATTATCATCCAAGGAAGGCCAATGTGGTTGCTGATGCTTTAAGTAGGAAATCAGCAACACCGGCCCTAGATAAAGCATAGTTGAATTTCTTAGTGTGTTCTAAGAGGGATATGTTTATATTTTGAGGCAAAACAATGTAAAGCTAAAAGTATCATTGTTAGCTGGGTTGTTAGCTGAGATGCACATAAAACCAACTCTGAGACAACAGATCAAAGAAGCACAACAAGTTGATGCTGTAGTTTAGCAGATTAGATCAGAGTATGGTAGTGAGAAACGGGATGGCTTTCATGATTCAGATGATCATATAGTCTGTTACCATGGTAGGATGGTAGTACCTGATGCCGATAACTTAAGAAAGTTAGTCCTGGAAGAAGCTCATTGTTCAATGTATGCTATGCATCCAGGAAGCACCAAGATGTATCATAACTTAAAATATATGTATTGGTGGCCTGGATTGAAGAAAGATGTAGCTGAGTTTGTTATGCGGTGTCCGGTGTGTTAGCAAATTAAAGCTGAACATCAAAAGCCCGCAAGAACAATGCAACCTCTACCTATACTGGAATGGAAATGGGATCATGTGACCATGGACTTTGTGGTTGGTTTGCCTAGAACAACCAAAGGTTATGATTCCATTTGGGTGATAGTTGATAGGTTGACTAATACAACACATTTCTTACCTGTCAAAACAACCTACATTGCTGAGACGCTGGCACAGTTATATGTAGATGAGATAGTGCATTTGCACGGAGTTCCAGCTACTATCATTTCTGATAGAGGTCCCCAGTTTATGAGTCATTTTTGGGAACGACTTCATAAAACTTTGGGTACGCAGTTAAGGTTTAGTATAGCCTTTCATCCACAGACAGATGGACAATCTGAAAGGACTATACAGGCCTTGGAGGACTTGCTTAGGGCATGTGTCCTTCAGTTTGTAGGAAGTTGGGATCTACACATGAGCTTGATAGAGTTTGCTTATAATAACAACTATCAACACAGTATTGACATGGCACCATATGAAGCTTTATATGGTAGACGTTATAGACCTCCTTTATGTTGGTATGAAATAGGAGAAAATCAACTTTTGGGTCTTGAACTTGTACAGTAGACAACAGAGAAGATTAAAGTAATACAACAATAATTAAAGACTGCACAAGATAGACAGAAATCATATGCTGACAAATGGCGAAGACCTTTAGAATTCCAAGTTGGAGATAGAGTATATCTTAAGGTCTCACCTTAGAAAGGAGTTCTTAGATTTGGAAGAAAGGGGAAGTTAGCTCCTAGATTTATGGGACCTTATCCAATCATTGAACCGGATTGGAAAGGTAGCTTATAAGCTAGAGTTACCACCTGAGTTGCATAAGTTGCATCCAGTGTTCCACATCTCTATGTTGAGAAAGTGTCATCCTGACACAGAGTTAGTTATGCAACCTGTGGAGGTAGAACTAAATGATGATATATCTTATGTTGAAGGACCTGTATTGATCCTTGAAAAAAGAATTAAAAAGCTGAAAAAGAAAGACATTTGTCTTGTAAAAGTCCTCTGGAACCACCGTGGCATTAAAGAAGCTACATGGGAACTAGAGGAAGAGATGAGAAGAAAATATCCTACTCTTTTCTCTTAAATGTTTTTGTTGATGATTTTGGGGACGAAATCCTTGTAAGGGGTGGATAATTTGTAACATCCCTGACCTGGGTTATGTTCTAACCCTAGGTTTTTTGCCTAATAAAGTTGATTATATGCTTGCTCTTAATTCTTGAAAAGTAATAAAGACTCAAGAGGAACTTATATTTCAATTTCAGTCCTTTTTGAATAATGTTGAAACATTGTTTTATTAATTTTAGAGTAATGTGCAAATTACCCAATTTGAGGGGTTAACTTGCAAATTGTACATCATAAAATGTTCCTCAGATTTTGAGACATCATAAGAGTGAGTATGATGCAGTGGTATGGCTTCCACAAGCTTGAGCACCAAGATAGAGCTTGTTGAGCAATCTTTGTGCATTAAAAACCTAGTTTTGGTGTAATGTGCATTTTACCCAAAACCTAGGGTTCAATATACAAATTACCACTTCATGAGGGTCCCCCATATTTCTTGGCATCATGTAGAGCAAATAAAATGTGAGGGGCGCCTCATTTGAATTATTTTGGAGGAGAGAGAATCATGGTATTAAAATAATCAAGATTTAAGCATAAATGGAACTTTAATTCAATTTAATGCAAAAAGAAATATATTAATTGAAGAGCCCTTCAACCAAAAGTTGAGGGATGAATTTGTAAAGGGTTGGAAGAGATTTTTCCTTGCAAAGTCACGAAAAGATCTAGTTTGAGTGGAGACTCCACTCACATTAAGTTAATAAAAAGTAATATCCACTAAAAATGGGATATTAGTATAATATGATTAAGGTGCTTAATTTCTTTTCTTTTCATTCTTGGAAATTGAAGAGGTTTTGCAAGGGGAAGAAGATGAATTCGTGTCCAAGGAGTTGAGGGGGATATGTTTCAACAATTTTGGAAATTAAAGGAATTAATTCCATTTTTTCTTTCCTTGGAATTTCCTTATACATATCTCATTTTCTACCCACTTAAGGATCTTTTTTGGAATTCCTTTTCTCTTATTGATTTGGCCGACCACAAGAGAGCTTAGGAGAAGGACAAGGAATACCCCCAACCTGTTGGTAAGTTCTTTTCCTTCTTTCACCTTGGTTTCATGGTGAAAACCGAAAATCAATGCTGAATTTCTTGTTTTTTCCATCCAATCTTCAACTCTAGCCAACTATTTCATCCAAAAGCTTGAGAACGGACCTTGGGCAGTTGTTAAAGGTTCATCCACCATTGGAGTCATGGATCTTGTAGCTTGGAAAGATTATAAGGGGGATTATATAACTTAAACCCTTAAACATTGATATTGCATTCAATTCTCCATGATTTCTTGTTCATCTTGTTCTATTTTGAACTTCCTTTGATTCATTGCTGTGATTTCCATGAAAACGGCACTAGTTCTTGGATGATCGAAGGAAGATGATGATGACATCATGTTGGACACTTTTCCCAAGAAAATCCTACTTCAAATGGTTTCAACAAAAGTGTTCAATCGGTTTCTACAAGACCGTTTGAACTTAAATAGTTTCATCAAAACCGTTTGGAAGTAAATAGTTTCATCAAACCGTTTGGGAGTAAATGGTTTCAAACCATTTGTAAGAGTTGACCATGGTTGACCATTTGGAGATTTGATTCTAATAATGATGGTCGATGACCTATTATATATAATTGATTAATTTCAAAGGGGTCATTAGTTGAAGGTCCATAAAGTAGCAAACCCTAATCGGGTTAAGTGCTGATTTTCTAATTATTTGATTTAGAACTTTGGGTTGATTAACCCAAACGGTTTCAAAACTGTTTGGAGATCACCCAAATGGTTTCAAAACTATTTGGAGGTCAACCAAGACCGTTTGGAGGTATAGGGTTGAGTATGTATGGGTATTTGAAGATCCAAAGATACTAAATTGTAATGTAATCAATTGCTGATTTGGTGATCAATCCAATGACCTAAACCCTAATTAGATTCCACCAATTTTCATGTTGGAATGGGAAAACGGTCTCAAGACCATTTGGAGGTCATCCAAACGACCTCAAGACCATTTGAGGTCAGGACATACCCAATTTGAATGGAGGTCCAATGATTTCAAGGTAAATAGTTTCACAATGACTAACATTGAAGGTTCATCGATTTCAAACCCTAATACAATTGAATTCAAAACCTTAATTGATGATCAATTGAAAATCAAATCAATTGAATGATGATTTATTAAACTCAATTGAAGTATGATGCTAGGTTCAATTGGTGAGTGATTACATGAATTCAATCGATGAGGGAATCAACCTCGGAAACCCTAATTCAATATAAGTGTTTGAGACCATTTTTGGTCCATTCGGTTTTGAGGAAGTTTGGACCAACGGTCTCAAGACCGTTTGAGTCCAAACGGTCTCAAGACCATTTAGGACCGAACGGTCTCAAGACCGTTTGGGACCAAACGATCCCAAACCGTTTGATGCCCAATCGATCTCATGAATGTTTTGGTTAAACGGTTTTGAGCACAAGTTTCTATTCGGTTTCAAAACCGAATGAGGTCAACCACCTCAAGACCGCATGAGGTCAAAGCACCTCAAGACCGCATGGATGGTCAAAGGTGGTGATTGAAGGATTAAAAATCCAAGGGCCAATAATTGTTGAACTTCAATAACTCAATTGATTGAAGGTTTCAAGGTATTAAATCATGTTTAATCAATTGATGAATGTACCTAATGAACCCTTGCAGTTTTGAGACTAATTTGGCCCAAACGATCTTGAGACCATTTGAGTCCAAACGGTCTTGAAACCGTTTGGGGTCAAACGGTTTCAAAACCATTTGGATATCAAATGGTTTCAAAACTGTTTGGTGATGAAACCTCAAAACCGAATAAAGGTCAATTGTGATTCAATCATTTAGAAATTGAAGGTGATGATTGTTCCAATGATCCAAAGATTGATAGTGATGGTAATCAATGAAGGTACAAAATTTGAAATCCTAAAAGTACCTAAATGATTAGTACCATTAAAGGGATAAACCCTAATTGCTTATAAGAACAAAACTTAGTACACTATGTCATTCATAACTATATGTACTTGATTGAAAGGTTGATATAACCTAATCAAGTTGAGAGGATGATAAAATGGAATTCATACATAAGTATGATTCGTGTAGTGGTTAAGGGTACGAACCTTAGCAAAGAGATCACGAAACCCTAATCATGAGCATAAACCCTAATTGACAAGATTATTGAACTCTAACCCTAAATTAGGGAAATTCTGAATGAAACCCTAATCTAGGAAGATAATGTGATATGAATTTAGGGTAATGACATGAGTAACCCTAATTCATGGTATTTTGGTCCAAAACCCTAATTTGGATGAATAGTAAACCCTAATGGTAGGTTATTGAATATAACCCTAATCTAGGGTAATGTGATGTGAATAGTAAACCTTAATTGTGGGGTATTGAATATAAACCATAATCTAGGGTAATGTGATGTGAATAGTAAACCCTAATTGTGGGGTATTGAATATAAACCCTAATCTAGGGTAATATGATGTGAATAGTAAACCCTAATTCTAAATAAGGTAAAGGTGTATGTGAAACCCTAATTCTGAGCTATACTATATAGCATGAAACTTTAATATTGGACAATGAAATGATGAATCATTGTTCATAATTGAGCTAAGGAGATGAGTAACCCTGATTAAAATAAAAAGGGAAACCGTAACCCTATTAAGGGAATAGTGGTGTTACCCTTGAATAGTGATGCTATAATTGTTTTGTATATTGTTGATATGAAATTGATGTAAATGTTATCATCTGTACTAATCATGCATGTTTTATGAGATGATGAACATAGCCAGGTATGAGCTATGATGCTTTAATCATTAAAAGTGCTTTATGAGCCTTGTGAGCCATAATATGTTGTGTTGCCTAGTAAGAAGTAACAAGAGTTATCAATGGGCTTTAAGAGCCATGTGAAATACCTGCATTGCAATTATCATGTTTACATTGGTCAGATGACCTGAAGGCATTAAGTTACCTGTTAAAGTGGTAACAAATGTTTTGATGAACTAAGGGTTTGAACACCCATATTCTTGAATCTATTTAGTAGAGACACAAGATGTCCTGCATTTGGTCCTCACACTGACTGAGGAAGATGAGGTCATGGGAATCCGTCTCTTCTATTGACCTATGTATGGTACCGATTTCTATTTCACAATGGTCAGTTGGAGTATGAGCGGTATACCTCATCTCCTCAGGGCTTAAGCTATGATTGTAAAATGTAATCAGCCATGTAGCGTATTTGCTTAGGGTTGAAATACGAGAATCAATGGTTGATGATACATTGCTTAGTATGTCTTAGTTGGATAAATGGTAGACATGTTCTTCATATTCCTTATTGAATAAATGACATGCTTCTTTCTCAAGACATAACTGAAATGACTTGAATAGAGAATACTGCTCTACATAGTTTAGTCAATGATTTAGCTGTTGTTGAATATTTATGATTCTTTTACTCGGTTTTATTCTATTATCTACAATAATAATATTTCTGGCACAGAGTTATATCTCTCGCTGGGACAATTTTCAATTGTTTCACCCTGTGGGATTCAACTTTTTAGGTAGACGCCGAGGAAGAGGCAGAAACCCTACAGTGGGTGCAGAACACTAGCAACAACAACATCAACAAGGACAACAGTGAATCCTCAGGTGGAGACACTGGCTGCCATGTTTTGTAAATAGAGAGTCCTATGTGTTGTCTCTGTACTCTTAGGTCCTAGGAGTCAGTAGTTAGTTTAATATTGATATGAGATTTTGGCTTGATGCCTCGAGATTTTTATATTGCCTTTATATAGCTTAACAGGGCAGTTGATGCTTGTAACGTTCGAGAAGGAGATGATACCAGTGATGTACTGATGAACCTGATTGTCAATAAATTACTTTTGTTCTTTATGAAAGAGCTTTTCAGTTTATGGATCTCTTTGTAAAAAGTTTTTAATTTTTAGTAATTTTCAGTAATTCCACTGTTAATGAACACTTCTGCATTTGTTAATCTTGTTTTTATGAGTCCGATGTCACAGTTTAGTTGGTATCAGAGCTCTAGGTTTTCTGAGTCTACAGAGACATAGGATTAAGGTTGTTGAGTCTGTTCTAATGTCTCCCAGTTTATCTGATAGTGTCTTCTGCTAATATAGGAGGAGAAGAAGAACTAAAGATGTCTAGATCACACGATGAACATGCGGCTGAGAGCAGCATTTGTGCACCAGGAGGAGGTGCTCGAGACCTTGATAGGGAGGAGCCCGTACCTGAACAACCCCACTTCAATCAAGCTGATATGGGGAACCCAGCCTTCCAAGCTATGTTTGGGCAGTTTATGGCATCCATGACCCATATGACGGCTAGGATGCCATTACCTGCACCTAGGGCACCTACCCACCATGAAGGATAAGGAGCCGACAAGACATTTGAACGACTTTGTCGGGTTGGAGCCACATAATATGCTGGGACAGCTGATCCAACAGATGCTGACATGGGGCTGACTGAGCTGGAGAAGGCCTTTAGAATCCTTAACATCCCAGAAGCTGAGAAGGTTAGACACACAGTGTACCTTCTTAAGGGGAGTGCTGGTCACTTGTGGACCATAGAGGAGGGCAAGAGGCCTGGTGTGGAGATCGAATGGGAAGTATTCCAACGAGAATTCGTCAATAAATACTTTCCTAAGACGTTCCTACATGAGAAGATCTCTCAGTTTGAGAGATTAAGACAAGGACCAATGAACATTAGCAAGTATGAAGCTAAGTTCATGGAACTTTTGCAGTTCTGTCCGCATATGGCAGCTACCGATGAAGAAAGGATTCAACAATTTGAGAAAGGATTGAAAACCGATTTGACCACTCATGTGTCTTCTCTGGAGAACAGGGAGAGGTTTGCGACTTTTGTGGAGTCAGTTAGACGGATAGAGAGGTCTGTGACCGAGAAGCGAAATACTAAGAATAAGAAAGTATATCCCCAATTTCAAGGACCCCTGTCCAAAAGTTTTAAGAAATCGAGGTATTCTGCACCTACACCACCACCAAGGTTCAATACCCAGACGCAGTGGACGTCAAATAGGGGTAGAGGCCATAGTTTACCACCAGAAGTAGCCCACAACTCAGCATCTATTTCGGTAACAGGACCATCCATACCACAACCAGGGAATATAAGTTGTTTTATATGTGGAAAGATGGGGCATCTGATGAAATATTGTCGAGCTAGAGAAACAAGTGTGACTCAACCCCAGAGGCAGAGTCAACAAGGCTCTCATAGGTGACAGTTTCCAAGTGGTGCTAGAGGACGTGGACAAGTGTCCCAAGATGGATCATCGACACCCAATAATTGAGCACTGAATCAACCGCAGACGACATCGAGATTCTATGCGATGAATCCGCCTGGTGCAGTAGTCAACCCTCGGGTCGTGACAGGTAAGATGGAACTATTTTATTCTGATATGTCTATATCCTGCGTCGTATCTATTTTAATTGATCCAGGTGCTACACATTCCTTCATCACTCGAAGAGTGATTCTTGACTGCAACATGACTACAGTCATAGAGCAGATAGCCTGTTGTTAGAGACTCCTTTAATGGGATCTGCTATGTTGTGGGAGGTGTGTTCTCCCTGCACTCTTTTCTTTTCTGAACATCGCATTCAAGTGGATCTTATACCACTTAAGATGCACGGGTTTGATATAATTCTTGGGATGGACACCCTAGAAAGGTACAAGGTTGTTTTGGATTGTGACTCCAAGCAAGCTGTGTTCACAGATGATAGTGACACATGGATCTTTCAGGGGGATAGAAAGATTCTTCCAACCTGTCTTGTGTCATCTATGGTAGCTGAGAAGTTGACGAGGCAAGGATGTTTTTCATTCTTGGCACATGTGGTAGATACCACCATGGAGAGCCCTCATCCTTCTGAAGTTCTGGTGTCAGGGAATTTGAAGATGTATTTCCTGAAGAACTTCCAGGTGTTCCTCCGCCCCGGGAGATTGATTTTGAGATTAATCTAGTCCCGGGCTGTGTCTCAGATTATATGTGATTGAGAGAGACTATGGTCGTAATGCATATTTGAGGATTTGTACCCTAGTTTTCTAGTGTCTTGGCTTGTGTACCCAGGATGGACTAGGGTGTTTTAGTCGTTGGGTCAGTGTGCCATTACAATTATTACTCGTACTGATTCAGGGGAAGAGGTCTTTAGGGTTTCGGTCGTCCTAGATCTTATACGGGGTTGCTATGAATTCATAGTGGTCAAGTACTAGTTTGAGTGGTACACGTTAAGCTACCCATGTCTTAATAAAAGATTTAATCCAACCATGTATCATAATTGTTAGAATTATATGGGCGAATCAGATTAGATGACAATTATTTCCTTATTTTTCTTAATAGTAGTACACGAGATTAATATCTTGGCATGCATAATTGACTGTATCTATAACTTTAACTATGCTTCATCATTTTATGTAAGCTAATAGGCTTTCAACTCTGTTATACTATCTATCTTAACTGCTTTAATTACATAATCTTCTTGTGAGCAATAAATTTCATTAAGGTTTATATCACATCATTGAGACATGGATCTCACTAGTGGGTTTTGACACCCTTTTAGGTGATCAGCAGACCTATAGAGGTGAGGTGGTGTAGTTTGAAGATCAATAGAGACAAATAGGTTGGTGGGGTAGAGTCTTAGAGTCACCCTTGTACTCTCTGGTCCACGTAGGTTTTTTTGTCTATGATGTACATCAAATATGAGATTTTGAATATATGCCTTGAACATTGTAAATGTTGTAAATTTTGGGAAACATCTTTTGTATAGGTTGTGGATGAGGCCACTAAATAATGAAAAGTTACATGATATGAATATATATGTGGAGTTGGACCACTATATAAATTTTTGTTATGAAATGTCAAAAAAATCCTAGTTTTAGATATGTACCTGTTTGGTAATATGGTTAATTAGCATTTGATTGTCAATTTGATTTTTGAGTAGTCTCATTTAGTGTGGCGGGTTGCCAAACTTTGGTTGGTATTAGGGCCTTAGGTGCGCTGAGTCTATTGGGACATCAAACTTAGATTATTGTGTCTGTTCTTACATATCAAATATATCTAACCATAGTTTATGGTTATGCAAATGTGTCTGGAGAATGTGAAGAACATGATGAGAGTAGTTTTGTTGCACCCAGAGGTGGTGGTAGGATACAAGCACAAGATGGAAGTGTACTCGATATGGGGCTAGAATAGCCCGTACCACCTCCATTTGATCATATGACCATAGTTGATCCAACCTTCAACCAGTTTTTGGACAGCTAATGTCAATGATCACAAATTTGGATGACATGGCACTATCACCTCATTTGAGGCTACTTCTGCCCAATGCTAAGTCTTAGGGTCTAGGGAAGATCTTTGAGAGGTCGAAGCGTATGGGAGACATGGAGTATGTGGGCACAACTGACTCGATAGACACAAATATGTGGCTGACAGAGTTGGAGAAGGCATTCAAGATCCTGAATACCTCTAAGGAGGATAAGGTGAAGTATGCGATCTAACTTTTGAAGGGTAGCAATTGCTGCTAGCGAGGCATCGAGGGAGAGAATAGACTAGGTGAGGTGGTCCGTTGGGAAGGGTTTTGGTGGGAGTTTGTGAGCCATTACTATCTAGAGATGTATCTAGATGTGAACAACTATGAGGCAAAGTTCATGGAGTTGTTGAGGTTTATTCCTCACATGGAAACCACAGAGAAGGAGAGGATTCAAAGGTTTGAGAAAAGATTGAATGCTGAGTTAGCAAGAATGACGTCTATCTTGGAATCCTGAGAGAAGTTTTCCACCTTTGTGAGGTATTTGAGGAGGACAGAGAGGACAACTATTGTGATGCTCCGACACGCCACAAATGATTACTCAAAACCAAATGTGGAACTAAAACTGAACCTGCATATTACCATAAAACACATGAAATTAAAACTGATTTAGCAAAAGCACCATAAGCCAAAAACTTATCATGTATAAGTCCTCAATAGGACATCTGTATCACATAACACATATATCATTGTTCTTACATAACTATGCATCATCATTCCTATTGTCAACCTATTACTTGAGATATCTGTTCCCCATATATACATATACACATTCCATATCTATACAACCATGGCTCATAGACCAAAAACCTCATATTGATAACATGTAAAAAGACACAATGAGAACACCCCCAAATATCTAAGTTTATAGGGACGACATCTATGACTCCATCACCAAAAGACTAGCAGCACATCCAACATTATCAACTAGTACTCTTGATGCTTCTCTTCCTCAGCTGCACAATCTCTACCTCTTCGTGCAGGACCACCTAAAAGATGTGGAAACCCAGGGGTGAGACCGAACATCCCAGTGAGAGATATAACTATATGCTAACGTCTATTAAAGTAGAGATAACTAAGCAAGTTGGTAAAATACTAAGAAGGTTGAACAGATTCAACTAAAGGATATGTATCCAACATGTAAAGTAGATTAGGAAAATATGCAATTATCATTGAGCAATAGAACAATTCATACTCCAAAAAGAAATATGAAGAACATGTATAACAATTGATTTCTCTTACTACCTTATAATGAAAGAAATTAGTACAAGAATAAGGCAAGGGCTCAAACAAATCCAACCGACTACTGCTAAGTCAAAATTGGTTTATTTGACCACTAAGAATTTTTTATTCACATTTGACCCTAAGTAAAAGCACTACATGACTATATTACATCTTTTATTATTGCCCTGAGAATTTGGGTCATACCACCCAAATGCAACTGACCATTGCTAGGTTGAAATCAGTGCCATACAAGGTCAATGGAAGAGCCATAATCCATGACCTCCCCATACCTCTTGGTCAGCACAAGAGAAAACACCACAGAGACATATCAGTGAACTAAAAAAATGACATATAGTCAAGCTCAGGGATTGGCTCACGCATGACCATCCACATATATAATCACACCTAAACCACTGTGGTACAGGTACAATGCTAGCTAGAAGAACATGCTCACACATGGCCATCCTAAAAAGAAAGGACTGGCTCATGCATGGCCATCCATATCATAAGGAGAGCAACTCATGCATGGCTGTCTCATACAACCTGTAATTGTGGATGCAAGGAGATACTCAACTTGCACCCCCACATATTTAAAAATATGTGCTCCAAGTTATACTTGTTTCATCAATCCAACAATTAAAGATGAAACTGGAAAGGATCTATGGAATAGGGCACCTACATGATTATAGTTTCACTTGCTTAATTAAGACAATTGAGTGTCTTTTATCATCAATAAAGTTACAACATACAAATAAAAAAATCTACAAAATAAGGGAAGTAGTGAAACTCCAGAAGATATAAACATATAAGGTGTGACCTAGTCACATCATCACCACATGATACTTGTAACACTGCCATTCACAAGGCCATCACCAATGTTTCATCATTGTGGAATATCAATCCCTCAATCACATCACTAGAGGATTCTACCTCACAATAGGCATCAAGTCATCACCACATCATAGGACCCACCAATTCAATATGATATCATCATGCGTCATCAAGACTCATTGCCATTACCCTATGTCATATGATCACCATCATATCATACACAAACTATGATATTCAAGTTCATGTCATCTACAAGGTTAGGGACTTATAAACAGGAGAGAGAAATAACACAAAATGATAACCACTTCAAGAGAGAGAAATAAACACATCACATGGACCAATATTAGGGTGGGTCTCCATACATGTTTGATTAGGGTTTTATAGTTATATTCAATCACCTAACCCTAGGTACACAACCTCCCACTTTCTCAGAGCATATTAGTGTTAAGAAACATCATTTATTATTCATGCTTAGAGCATTATGTCAACAACACTAGGTATCACTATTATAAACATGTGGATGTGTATCATTTATTATGTACACATATGTTATGACCGACCATCACATGTATGTGTTGACTATACACAACACTAGTGTCTCAACCTTACACTAAGGCAAGAGTCATGACCAAAATGCACCATGGTCGAGACTGTGACACACCATGCTTACGACCCAAACAATGGCACACCTCGACCACCTTCAAGGCAGGTGTCTGACCATCTACACAACAAGCGTATCGACCACAACCAAACCCAATGTCATGACCACATCAAACCAAGACGCCGTCCAACAAGAAACATGCATCACGATAAAGCTCAAACAAAATCTCGACCATCAACAAAATGTGGTGTCACAACCACCGACAAAGCAACATCTCGACCTTATCCAAAGGCAAATATCATTACTGCGACCAAGGGGACAATCTTGACTGCGACACCCACTAGGATGTGACCAAAGGACATCAAGAACAACAACGTCTAACACATAGACAAGGTGTGTCAACCACAACAAAACAAGGCATTGCGACTAGAAGCCAAAACAAGGGTATATGTATTGACCCAACCCACCAAGAGAACACATGTCTCGACCCAAAACATCATGGGCACATATGTCTCGACCGCAACAAAGGTCAAATAGCATGAAACCAAAAGTCACTAAGATCAAAACTCATGGATTCAAGATCATCAAGCCCTAGAACACGCTCTATGAAAATCATCAAGCAAAACCACCTAGGAGAGAGAAATCTAAACCATAACACATATATGAAAACATCTAAATCTCCAAGGAAAACATGATGGCCGAACCTATAACATGGTGACAAAACCAAACTCAAGATGCATGCAAGATCATATTCTTAAAACCACTTAGAAAACATGCACAAAAAATTAGGGTTTTGGATTCTAACTAATCCAAGCATGATAACCAATATCATTTAAGCTCTAGAACATAATATCATTTGTTAGCATATTAGGGTGACATTTAGAGAGAGAGAAAACAACATGCAAGCAAAAGAAAAGTTCTAGAATAGAGATGGTAGAGAGTTATATAAAACCCACTTTAAGGAAGATCACTCCAAGGATCACAAGCTCCTAGCACGCGATCACCAAGAGAGGAAAAAGCTCCACCAAAGGCTCCACTTTGAAGAAGATACCAAGGTCAAAAGGTTTCTCAAGAAAAAGGGAAGGAGAAACCCTAGGCCAAACCAAAGGAACAAGGGGAAAAAGAGAGAAGAAACTCCCTCTCACTTGGGTACCGCCTTGTAAAAACAAGGCATATGACCCTTGTGATGAGGAGATTATTCTCTAAAATGACTACCATGAATGATTCATGGTCTAATGTCGAGAAAAGAGTAGAAGATGGGGTAGAAAATCCAAGGAAACAACACAAAAGAAAGGCATACACTTACCAAGGTTGAAGATGAACAAAGGTCACCACATGCAAGAGATCTCGACCACCAAGAGCTCCAATATCTGTCCTCCTAGCTCCTCAAGGCTCCAAGGATGAGCAAGAGAAGGTGAGGAAGAACACTACTACATAAATAGCATTCAGTGTCACTTTTCTGGGCGTCGGTTATTAAGGAAAACCGACGCCTATCATATAAGGCGTCGGTTGTTTAAGCAAATCGACGTCTATATTCGAAGACCAGCCAGACACGGGTACCGCTTTGTATTCAGCGTCGGTTGACAATAACAAACCGACGCCTAAAAGCTCCCGCGAAATCCAATTTTCGAGCGAAAAGAAAAAGTGTCACATACTGCGTCGGTTATTTAAATAGCCATCGACGCCTATGTGTGATGAAACTTTGCGCGAAAAGTGTCACTTTCAGCGTCAGTTATCTGTTGATAACCGACGCCGAAAGTGGTTCCCGCCAAACAATTTCGTGAAAATATCGTCCACTTAAGCGTCGGTTGGTTGTCACAACCGACGCTGAAGTGGTTTAGGCGTCGGTTGTGACAAACAACTGACGCTATTGGTGAACTTTATATCCTGCGATCACCCGACTCTTCCCCTTTCTTCTGTTTCATCGCCTAAACTGCTCCCGCCGCAACCACCCCTCTGCTGTCGCCTGACCCTGCACTCCGCCGCACCCCTCCACGACAGTGCCGCCGTGCCTCCTTCTCCGGCGCCACCTTCTCCTCCGGTGCCTCCACGCCGCCTTCTCCTCCGGTGCCTCCACGCCGCCGCCAGTGCCTCCAAGCCGCCGCCGCCAGGCCGACAGAAGCTGCTTCTCCACCGCCGTCGTGCCGCCGCCAGGGTTTAGGGTTGCTAGCTGCTTCTCCGCCGCGCCGCCGGTTCGACCACATCTCCTCTCCACCGCCGTCGCCCACTCTGTGCCGCCGTCTGCAGACCACAACTCCTCTCCAGACCGGTATGCCCTCTTCTTTGTCCATTATTGAGTTCATCACTCCCGCTTGCCTTATACTATAATAAGATGCAACTAGTGGAAACCATTATACAATGCTGGGGCATGCCCTTTTCCCCATATGTTGGGCGAGGTCTGTGCCTAAGTCGGTCCATATTTAACTCCCCCACTGCCACAATAAGTTTTCCTCATATGTGAGGTAGTATGGGGACCCCATCATCAACAAGTTCAACTTATTCCTAGTTTTATTTTTTATCAAATAACAACAGAGTTTTTAAATCAGAGTTTCACCTTTTTATTAATGCATGACTATATCAAGTAAAACAGTGCCATCCACCTTTTTATTAAGTTTTCCTCATATATAGAGTATGATGTACTATGTAGTCTCCTTTCTATTATGTGTGTTATTCATCAATTCTTTTGTGTAATTTCCTTTTTACTTTGCATTTTTCTTGTTTAGCATTTTCCTTATTTATTGTAGTTATGAAATGCGACAACAAATTGTATAAGAAAGGCGTTTGTGATGTTTTGGACTTTGCTCATAAAATTCTTCCTCCTAACAACACCCTTTCAAAAAATTTCCATGAGTGTAAGAAGATAATGACCAACATAGGGCTGAAATGTCAAAAGATTCACTCTTGCCCTAATGATTGTTTGTTGTATTATGCACATATTGTATAGGGTTTTAAAGTTGATAAACATGTACATGCGGAAATAGGGTTATTAAACCAATATTGGTTATAACATAGTATGATCTTAATCTGATCTGGATGTTCATAATAATGTAGTATGTTAAATATGATGATTAGGAATACATATAATGTCTAGTACACAAATATTAGATGATATTCAAGAAAACCCTAGTTTGATGAGCATGTTGTTAATCATGTTAATTATGTTTCTTCTATATATTCTGATGTCATTATATAATTATGTGATCCCAACATATTAAATTGAATTAGAATGGTTTCATGAATTATAGGGTTTTAAAGTTGATAAACATGTACATGCGGAAATAGGGTTATTAAACCAATGGTTATAACATATAAACATGTACATGCGGAAATAGAGGATACCAATGTAAGTTCTAAAAACATATCTTGTATTTCTATAAAATTCATTATCTTCTAGTTATGTCATATATCCTATATTTCTATATTGGGCTAATTCAGTGTGTTTATTTTTGCCAAATTTTAGGTTGATGATGCACATGTACCCACTGAAGCACTGGAGCAACTTGATGCGCAACACCAAACACTTAACAAGAAAAGGGGCATCACTCTATTGAAGAAGTTATTAGCGCTAAGTGGCAGTGGATCCAAATTGGTTGTGGAGTTTGATAATGGAGGAAATGCAATTGGAGTGAACCACAATAATTTTGTAAACTATCTTGGGTGTACCACTCGGAGCCATTGTGGTGTTAAGTATGATAATTGGCATAAAGTTCCTCAGGGGAAAAAAGACTTGATATGGAAGGATTTATGCGTGAGTTATTATTATTTGCAATTCTATTTTGTAGATTACAAATTCTATTATTTGCAATTCTATTTTGGATACTAGTTAATAACATTTCTATTTTACATAATCTATTTGCATTGGATGAGAAGTTGCATCGTAAAAGTGTGATGCAACGCGCTGGAAAGATGCTTAAGAATTATAGGACAAATCTGAACAGAGAATACATAAAAGAGGGTGATAAGAAGAAGAAGTCAACCCTTGAACAATGGAACTTCTTGGACAAAGAAGATTGGGACAATTTTGTTTCTTCAAGAAAATCTGAAGAATTCAAGGTATTAGGCGTCACTCCCAATTTAATTAATATACATTGTATTCACCTATTCAAGATTAACATTTAGTGATACTAACCAAATCATTAATGTGCATACTAACTAGGCCCTCAGTGACGCACAAAAAGCAAGGCGTGCACTGAATGTGCATGACTACACTATGGGTCCAAAAGGCTATGCAAGCGTTCGCCAAAGACTACATGCGGAGTCTGCGGCTACTCAGGAGTCTGCTCCTACTCAGGAGTCTGCCACACCCATGCCTCGCCATGATATCTGGATAGCTGGGAGGCAAAACAAGAAGGGTGAAATAAAGAAGCCCGTAACTGCTGAGGCACATGCAAAAATGGTAAAATACAACTCTTAGAGCAATCGTTTGAATATTGATTATTTGTGGTGTTAACTTACCAATTTCTGTTGATGGTGATTAGCGGGAGCTGCACGAGCAGAGGAAACAAGGCACGTTCATCCCTCAGGGCACAAGGGATGAATTGACAGTTGCTCTGGGTAACCTAGAGCATCCTGGACGTGTTAGGGGTGCAAGCGCTGGTGTTGGCATCAAAGCATTCTTTGGGCCATCCCAGCGCAAACCCATAGCGGGACTTTCTCAAGAAGAGGTAACCTATTCTTTTTTTAGAATGTTACTGCAAAAGGAAATTCAATAATAAGAAGCTAATGTTTCTTTTATCCATGTATAGGAGAATAAGAGAGTCGAGGATATAGTTTCTAAGAAGGTCAATGATGTAGTTTCTGAGAAGGTCAAGGAAGAATTGCTACGGTGGCAGGCATCTCAGGCTTCCAATCAGCCTATGGCGACCCACTCTTCTCCTGATGCACAGACTGCGAGTAATCCTGGAGACCCATCGCCTAACACGTCTGCTGTAAGTATTGTTTATGACATTGTAGCTAGTCTTTTCAAGATGATATGTTTTCAAGATGATATGTATATATGTATAACATTCTTTACATAAATTTGTAGGCATTGAAGCCATGCCGCTTAAGAATACAAGACTATGTTGTTGCAGAGGCGCAAGCTTACCTGTCCCTTCCTAAGGGAAAGGTTTCACGGGACTCCAATGCCACAGGGCTACGTTCGTGTGGGCCCATTATGTGTGTTACCCGATTCGAGGGAAGCTACATTGCCATATCCCCACCCGGATATTGATACACTTGTTGAGGCAGAAGGCGGGGTCATATTGTGGCCCAAAGCTGATGTCGTCTACACTACTAAAATTGTAAGATAAATTTACATTGATTTAGACTGTTAATGTGTATATATGATGTCAACTGATCTGAAATTATATATACAGGTTAAAAAGAAGACACCAGGAGCACCTAGGCCTCCACCTCCACTTCCCGCATTACCAACTTGGGTTCCAACTGACCTAACATACCCGTTAGGTCCTGCTTGTAGGGGAATGGCATGTTGGCTACGGGCACATAATATACATTGCCCGATAATTGTTTCTTTAGATGCAGATTATGCAGGTCAATCATACGATAGCTCTTTATTTATACAAGATATTATTGAGCTGTTTATGTATGATTGGCTGAATACATCAATGATAGAGACATGGATAAGGTGAGATCTTGTTTATACATCCATATACCTTTTGTAAGATCCGGTGATCTGGTTTCTTATATATTAATGCATACGTAATACATGTTTTGTAGCTACTTAGTCGAAGATCATTGCAAACAATTTGCATTTGATCATGTGGGATTTTTGATTCCATCATTGATTAGTATGGTAGCTAAAGACCCTGATAGTGTTCAACAATACTGTATAGATGCTTTTACAATTTTTCGTCTGCAAAAGAAGACGATAATAATAGCTCCATTCAATGTCAAGTAAGTTTACTTTATTTATAATTTGGACTTAAGAAAATTCCATTTTTATTGTGCATTTTGAGTTATTAATTGTTAACTTTTTACCTCTAGCGGTAGACATTGGGAGTTACTAGTTATTGTCCCCGGGACGTTCACTGTTTATTATCTAGATCCCGCGGGAAGTACATTAAACACTAAAATTGGACACGTAATGAGAATGCCATTATTCTGGTGAGAAATATTTCATTTTTGTATCTATTAACATCTGTTATTACATTACTATTTACTTATGCAATTTACTGTGTTATATTAACATGTAGGGGTTTAGATGCATTCAAAAATGCTGGAGGAACGGTCCCGAGGAAAAAGAACCAGCCAATAAATTGGCAGAACGGACAAGTAAGTTCCCGACTCCAATGTATATATTATTGATGTGAATTGTGCTTAGTTGTATTATTTTGTATGTTTCAATTTATAGTGCGCTACACAAGACAATGGATGGGCATGTGCATACTATGTGATGCGATTTATGAAGATGATTATCAAATATGCCGCATTGGACATCGATACCATACATGAGGTATTATATATAGTCTCATTAGTTAGTATGAAATATATCAATCTTATTTTTATATTATTACTTATATATATACATCATTCTCTTTGCAGGTGTTTAAAACTGACAACACTATAGGTAAACGCTTAAAAAATATACATGCTCCATATACGATGGAAGCATTAAATGAAATAAGAGAAGAATGGGAAAAAGCCATACAAGCAGTGGCAACTGTAAGATATAATTGGGATGTTGATAGCGATAATGAATGATACTTTGTAAATGAATCTTTCTGAGTGTTAATACATGTATTTGAATGTTTCTATATGTGTGAATGTGAGAATTGAATTGATGTCTGAATGTATCTACTTGTGTGAAATTTTCCTTGGGACTTTTGCAGGTTTGTGGCCTGTTTGTAGGCTGATATCAATGGATGTCGTAAACCTGCAGTTCAGAAAACGGAACTGCAGGTTCTCATCCTACTGACCAGCCACAGCAGGCCTGCAAACTGATATGAAAAAAAAATAGATATAGGCGTCAGTTATTTATAGAAAACCGTCAGCAAAGACCTACAGCGTTGGTTATTGGATAAAAACCAACGCCTAATATTACAAACAACCCGACCGTGTAGGAAAGCACGATCGTGGTGGAAAAGGCGTCGCTTATTCATATAAAACCGACGCCTATAGTACTAAACACGGCCGTGCAGGGAAGCACGGCCATGTCGTCTTGAAGTATGGCGTCGGTCTTTTAGTAGATAACTGACACATAATGTGTCCTAGATGACGCCGTTTTCTATGGCGCGAACCCTTTTGGCATCGGTTATCTACTAAAAGACCGACGTCTATAGGTTAAATAGGCGTCGGTTAAAAAACCGACGCCGAAGTGTTCGACCTTTAGCGGCGCCCACATAGGCGTCGGTCGGAAACCGACGCCAAAGGGGGTTAAACAACCGACGCCAAAGGCTGTTTCTGTAGTAGTGGAAAGAGTACTGAAAAGATCATTTGCATGGAGAGAAGAGGGGTTATATAGCAAAGGAGGAGAGTGGTAGGGTGAGGTGTGATGTGGTAACACCTCAAGGCAACATCTCGACCATCAACAAAATGTGGTGTCACAACCACCAGCAAAGCAACGTCTCAACCTTATACAAAGGAAAATATCATGACTGCGACTAAGGGGACAATCTTGACCATGACACCCACTAGGTCGTGACCAAAGGACATCAAGAACAACAACATCTAACAGATAGACAAGGTGTGTCGATCACAACAAAACAAGGCGTTGCAACTAGAAGCCAAAACAAGGGTATATGTCTCGACCCAACCCACCATGAGAACACATGTCTTGACCCAAAACATCATGGGCACATATGTCTCGACCACAACAAAGGTCAAATAGCATGAAACCAAAAGTCACTAAGATCAAAACTCATGGATTCAATATCATCAAGCCCTAGAACAAACTCTATGAAGATCATCAAGTAAAACCACCTAAGATAGAGAAATATAAACCACATCACATATATGAAAACATATAAAGCTCCCAGGAAAACATGATGGTCGAACCTATAACATGGTGACAAAACCAAACTCAAAATGCATGCAAGATCATATTCTCAAAACCACTTAGAAAACATGCACAAAAAATAGGGTTTTGGATTCTAACTAATCCAAGCATGATAAACACTATCATTCAAGCTCTAGAACATAATATCATTTATTAGCATATTAGGGTGACATTTTAGAGAGAGAGAAAACAACATGCAAGCAAAAGAAAAGTGCTAGAATAGAGATGGTAGAGAGTTATATAAAACCCACTTTAAGTAAGATCACTCCAAGGATCACAAGCTCCTAGCACGTGATCACCAAGAGAGGAAAAAGCTCCACCAAAGGCTCCACTTTGAAAAAGATACCAAGGTCAAAAGATTGCTCAAGAAAAAGGGAAGGAGAAACCCTAGGACGAACCAAAGGAAGAAGGCGAAAAAGAGAGAAGAAACTCCCTCTCACTTGGGTACCACCCTGTAAAAACAAGGCATATGACCCATGTTATGAGGAGATTACTCTCTAAAATGACTACCATGGATGATCCATGGTCTAATGTCGAGAAAAGAGTAGAAGATGGGGTAGAAAATCCAAGGAAACAACACAAAAGAAGGCATACAGTTACCAAGGTTGAAGATGAGCAAAGGTCACCACATGCAAGAGATCTCGACCACCAAGAGCTTCAATATCTGTCCTCCTAGCTCCTCAAGGCTCCAAGGATGAGCAAGAGAAGGTGAGGAAGAAAGAGTGCTGAAAAGATCATTTGCATGGAGAGAAGAGGGGTTATGTAGAAAAGGAGGAGAGTGGTAGGGTGAGGTGTGATGTGGTAACACCTAAAGGCACTAAAGGGACACTTGTCCACCCAAGAAACTAACATGCAACCACTTAAACCTTGCATGAATGAATGGTGATATAACCTATGTTGGGTCTCAACCTCTTGGGTCCCCAACACATAGTTTCGACCGAGACACTCCAAAGGAGGTCAAATAAGAGCAAAGCATCACCCTGGTCGAGACAAAAGGTCACCATGCACACTAGGACAAGAAACTCCATAATAAGTCAAACTGTCTCGACCCAAACCACCATGGTTGAGACAAGACACACCCAAGGAAGGTGTTTCAATCAAGACACACTCAAAGCACCCACATAAGTTGATACAAGGGTCGAGACAAACCAACAAAGCACACATGGGTTGAAACCAAGCAAACTCTAGAAACCCTAATCAACTCTAGGGATGTCACCACTCATCCAAGGCTTCACCAAGGCACCCCAAAGAATCACATTCTCTCTCATGAAGACAAGAGAGAGAAGGAACACTCTAGAGGTAGAAAATTTCAAGATAACCTTCATAAATGGGTAAATTGCAATTTGACCTAAAATAAGCACATAAAGCACAAACATCATTCAAACACGATCAAACCAGAGAATTAAGCCCTCCACAAGATCTAAGAATATCTCAAAGGATTAGAGCAAGGTTCTAAGCACTTAACCAAGCAAAAAAAACATGGTTAGCCTAAAACACAGGTCAGGGGTCTTACAAGCCATAAACCCCTAACAAGGATTTCACCCCCAAAATCCTAAGTGAAGAGAGACATATACTTCTATGTATTTCTCCCTAAAGATCCCACATGGCTTCCTCAATGCCATGGTGATTCCATAGAATCTTCACCAACATTATGTCCTTCTTCTTTAGCTTCTTCACTCTTCTATCAAAGATCAACACATGTCCGTCTACATAGGACACATCGTCCTCAAACTTAACCTCCACAGGCTACAAAACCAACTTGGTATTAGGGTGACACTTCCTCAACATGGAAACATGGAATGCTAGATGCAACTTGTGCACCTCAATTGGCAACTCCTACTTATAGGCCACCTTCCCAACACATGCCACCACTTGATAAGGGTCCCATATACATGGGAGCTAACTTAACCTTCTTCCCAAATCTCAAAACACCTTTCCACAGAGATACCTTGAGATACACCTTGTGTCCCACTTGGAACTCTAATGGTCTATGAAGATTATCAACATAAGACTTCTGTCTGTCCCGGGCTGCTTTCAACTACTGTTGAATCACTTTGATCTTCTCTGTCGTCTGCTGCACAAGCTCAGGACCAAGAAAGTGGTATTCACCTATCTCATACCAACACGACAAAGATCTACAATGTCTCCCATAAAACGCCTCATATGGTGCCATGTCAATGCTCCTCTAATAACTATTATTATAAGCAAATTCTATCAAGATGAGGTGGATGTCCCAACTACCCAAAAATGGTAAGACATAAGCTCTCAACATGTCCGCCATGTATGGTCCTCTCAGACTACCCATCTATCTACATGTGGAAGGCAATACTAAACCTCAAATGTATACCCAAAGTCATGTGCGATATCTCCCAAAAGTGACTTGCAAACTGAGGACCTCTATCTAATATAATAGTAGCTGGGACATCATGTAAATGCACTATCTCATCAACATATATCTGGGTAAAATTCTCCATCGTATATGTTGTCTTCACAGGAAGGAAGTGCACTGATTGGCCAACCTATCAACGATCACCCAAATGGAATCATGACCTTTGTATGTCCTAGGGAGACCAACCACAAAGTCCATTAACATGATCCCATTTCAACTACAGTATAGGTAACGATTACAACATCCCTATAGGTTTCTAATGCTCCACTTTAACTTACTGACAT
The DNA here is from genome assembly GCA_963693085.1 of Alisma plantago-aquatica. Lineage (NCBI taxonomy): Eukaryota > Viridiplantae > Streptophyta > Magnoliopsida > Alismatales > Alismataceae > Alisma > Alisma plantago-aquatica. The sequence continues at coordinate 762,638,951 of OY856409.1, forward strand.
ACTGCACACTTGGTCGTGAACTCAGCCACATCACGCTTCAAGCCAGGCCACCAATACAGATCTTTAAGGTTATGTTACATCTTGGTGCTACCTGAGTGCATAGCATACATTGAAGAGTGAGCATCTTCCAGAACCATCTTCCTTAGATTATCAACATCAGGAACCACAACTCTATTGTGGTAACACACTGCCCCTTCCTCTACCTCATGAAAACATCAAGTTTCTCACTACCAAACTCTGCTCATATTCACTGTATCACAATATCAACCTTCTGTTCCTCTTTGACCTACTGCCTTAACGTAGGCTTCACCTATAGCTGTGCCAACAACCTAGCCAACAAAGAAACCTCTAGCTTCACATTCATCTGATGTAAGGATACCCACATGTCTCTCTTGTGACACACCACAGAACACAATTGTCCTTTCCCAATAAATGATGAAAAAGAAGAGTTTTTATTCAAAGCATCTACCGCCACATTCACCTTCCCTGGATGGTAATCAATAGTGCAGTTATAGTCATTGATTAACTCCATCCATCGTTGTTGTCTCATGTTCAACTCCTACTATGAAAAGATATACTTCAAGTTCTTGTTGTCTGTGAAGATCTAACACTTCTCACCATAAAGGTATTGTCTCCAGGTCTTCAAAGCATGGACAAGTGCAACCAATTCTAGATCATGGGTTAGTTAATTCTCTTCATGCTTCTTCAACTGTCACGATGTGAAAGAGATCACATTCTTGTCTTGCATCAGCACACAACCCAACCCATTCCTCGACGCATCATAGAAAACTATGTTTCCTTTCCCTTGCTCAGGAAAAACCAGCATTGGCGCACTTGTCAACTTCTCCTTCAATGACTGAAAGCCACGTTGACACTTGTCATTCCAAAAAAAAGGCACATCTTTCCTCATCAGTTTCATTAGGGATCACTCCACTCAGCTGAAGTTCTTACTAAACCTCCTATAGTATCCTACCAAAACTAGAAAACTACGCACTTCTGTCGGTGCCTTCAGTTGTTCCCACTCCATCATGGATTCAACCTTCTTCAGATCCACACTAACACCCTCAAAAATATCATGTGTCCTAGGAAGGACACTTCTTTCAGCCAAAACTCGCACTTGCTAAACTTGGCATATAGTTGATGCTGCCTCAACATGGTCAACG